>VNJM01003482.1:0-477048 GCA_008042475.1 Drosophila kanapiae | reverse complement strand
GGCCAACCGAAATACCAGGCGAACAGCAGCTGGCAGCAAGTGTCTGGCGATCAGCTGTTTATTAGTTCTGATC
The DNA here is from genome assembly GCA_008042475.1 of Drosophila kanapiae. Lineage (NCBI taxonomy): Eukaryota > Metazoa > Arthropoda > Insecta > Diptera > Drosophilidae > Drosophila > Drosophila kanapiae. The sequence continues at coordinate 476,975 of VNJM01003482.1, read as the reverse complement.
CATCGAGTAACAGCTGTTGAAATGAGTTCACTCAAAAGAGAGAAAGAGAAGTGTTTCAAAACGAGCTCTGAGAGAGTGACATTTGCTTGCTAACAGCTTATGCGCGCCTGGTATGCATAATCGCATTACGAAAGAATTTGTTAGACGCAGTCAAGAAATTGATGTCTTTCTTGTTTGTTGTTGCAATTTTTAATTAAAGGCCAACCGAAATACCAGGCGAACAGCAGCTGGCAGCAAGTGTCTGGCGATCAGCTGTTTATTAGTTCTGATCCATCGAGTAACAGCTGTTGAAATGAGTTCACTCAAAAGAGAGAAAGAGAAGTGTTTCAAAACGAGCTCTGAGAGAGTGACATTTGCTTGCTAACAGCTTATGCGCGCCTGGTATGCATAATCGCATTACGAAAGAATTTGTTAGACGCAGTCAAGAAATTGATGTCTTTCTTGTTTGTTGTTGCAATTTTTAATTAAAGGCCAACCGAAATACCAGGCGAACAGCAGCTGGCAGCAAGTGTCTGGCGATCAGCTGTTTATTAGTTCTGATCCATCGAGTAACAGCTGTTGAAATGAGTTCACTCAAAAGAGAGAAAGAGAAGTGTTTCAAAACGAGCTCTGAGAGAGTGACATTTGCTTGCTAACAGCTTATGCGCGCCTGGTATGCATAATCGCATTACGAAAGAATTTGTTAGACGCAGTCAAGAAATTGATGTCTTTCTTGTTTGTTGTTGCAATTTTTAATTAAAGGCCAACCGAAATACCAGGCGAACAGCAGCTGGCAGCAAGTGTCTGGCGATCAGCTGTTTATTAGTTCTGATCCATCGAGTAACAGCTGTTGAAATGAGTTCACTCAAAAGAGAGAAAGAGAAGTGTTTCAAAACGAGCTCTGAGAGAGTGACATTTGCTTGCTAACAGCTTATGCGCGCCTGGTATGCATAATCGCATTACGAAAGAATTTGTTAGACGCAGTCAAGAAATTGATGTCTTTCTTGTTTGTTGTTGCAATTTTTAATTAAAGGCCAACCGAAATACCAGGCGAACAGCAGCTGGCAGCAAGTGTCTGGCGATCAGCTGTTTATTAGTTCTGATCCATCGAGTAACAGCTGTTGAAATGAGTTCACTCAAAAGAGAGAAAGAGAAGTGTTTCAAAACGAGCTCTGAGAGAGTGACATTTGCTTGCTAACAGCTTATGCGCGCCTGGTATGCATAATCGCATTACGAAAGAATTTGTTTGGCGCATTCACGAAATTGATGTTATTTGTTGTTGCAATTTTGAATTAAAAGCCAACCGGAATACCAGGCGAACAGCAGTTGGCAGCAAGTGTCTGGCGATCAGCTGTTTGTTGGATTTGAGGCTTCAAGTATCGGCAGTTTTAATGAAGTTAAGAAAATGTAATAAAGAAACATGGCCGGGGCTTCTTAGCCTTTATTATATATTTGTATTTATTTATTTCAGTTGATGTGTTGTTAAAATTCACCTCTACAACATTTCTCTTAGCTGAAAACCTTAAAAACATCGTTGTTTGCTTTTGTAATTGCTGTATTGTACGTTTTCCTTAGCTTTTTGCAAATGATTGCGTCACTTTAAGCGCTAATTGGCTAATCGGCTTGGTGTTTTTCTTCAGGGGTTTTGTCTTACATTTAACAAGCAGCAACAATCACTTAATTGACTTTCGAAATTGCACATAAAGTGTTTGTTAACATAATAAATAGCAGCAGGTAGGAGCAAGTGTTCTAGATACTAATTAGCTAAAACTGGAACGTCGTCGCTGAGTACATACATAGATAATAGAATTAACAATCTCTAAATATAGGAGGATATAGGATATACGTAGTAAAGCACAGGTAATGTCGTCTTTTTGAAGCAAGAAACATACGTAAACGTAACACAAATGTATAATACTTTGTTGAGTGTCAGTGGAGCCCCTGGATATGCGATAAGTAGTAATAATAATAGTTTTAACTTGAGAATATCATTAAATGTTTATATACTAGGCTCGACGGCAATCGCGGCAGCGGTAACTGTAGTATATTTGATTATATGCGGCTATGCGCGTGATCTGTGCATCTGGATCGAGCTTCGGGGTCAACGAAGAGGCCTAAACTACGATGCTCTATAAAATAACATGCCATGTATGTATGTATATGCCTTGTATATAATATATTCTGATAAATTATTGTACTCTCTTGCTATCATGTAATTGTCCAACTGCCTTTCCTCCCTCCTTCCCAACATTCCCTCCCATTCCAACCTCTTCCTTAACGTATGAGTATTTCCGTGGCATATCTCTTGTTCATTGGGTTTTTGGTTGAGATTACTGATTGGATTGCTTGATGATTACTGCCCGCACTTAGAGGGTGACATCGTGTTCCTCATCCAGCATTTCGACAAAGGCTCGCGGCACCAGGCCCTTCATCAGGCCCTGTTTTCCGTACATGTAGTCCTCGTTAACGGGCGAGCATTCGGCCACAAAGATAACCTGCAAGGATGTGATTATTCGTATGAAATGTGTTCACAACTAAGCTTTAAAATACTAATAGTTATTATGTTAAAATATAAATCTTAATCGATTTGTTGGGCCTAATAAAAAATGCCTTTTTTGAATGGAACCTAACATATTTTTCTATTTCGATTAAGGGACATTGAAAACTATCTTCTAGTTCGGTCTGCTCACCTCATTCGCACTCAAATTGAGCTCCGTGTGATCCTTGGCATCGTACGAGCAGAGGACGCGAGCCCGCTGCATCTGATCCGTGCTGACGTGCAAGGGCTGACTGGGCTTGTGGCCCGATGAGGCCGGATTGGCGGTGGTGTTGTGGCCGGGACCGCGACCAGAGGAGCCGCCGCCGCCGGAGATGCTGGACCTGCTGGCACTGGCGTCGTTCAGATCGAGCGGAATGTACGGTGTGGGGCCTCCCAAGCTGATGGAAGATGATGGCAGAGTTTAATGAGTTTTTGATATCGGCTCGAGGGCGGCAATTGTGTGACTGTGGAGGGATGAACCTGGCGGAAACCTGACTTGGCAAACAACCTATCTATTACGTATGGACTTTAAGTTAATTAATTGTTAAATGACGCGAGCGAGGCGGACTTCCGCCTAAACTGCGGAGACGGCACTCGTGTCGAATTCTATGTGAAAGTCTTCCAGCAGATTCGCCAGAGACTGGTCGTGATCAGGATCTAGGTCGCTATCTAGGGCTGGGCCCACTACGGAATCGGAATCACAGGAGTGCATCGACACAGAGCTGGGAGGCCCACAATCAACGTCTTCGCTATTGATGCGCAGGCGTGGCTTCGGATGCTGCATCCTGTAAGACCACAAACACATAGATAACACATAACCGGGAGCCGGGACGGGGTGCGAGTGCATGTGCGGGGTTCTTTCGGTGCCTTCTCGAGGGACGAACTAGCGTCAACTATCCACACTTACTTGGCCAGCTCGCGCTGCAGCTGCTCCATGACGTCGCCGCACTGCTTGTAGTAGCGCACCTGCGTCTGGACGAATGCGTGCAGGTGGCGCAGATGCGAGGCCTGCGACGTGCTAATCCCGTCCAGCAGCAGCTTGGTGATCTCCGACTGCCGGTCGAACTCGGCCTGGGCCACTCGCAAGTCGCGCTCCGCCTGGCGATAAAGAAAGCAGGGTATTAGCAATCGATGGAACCATTTGGTGGGCCATAAATCTCAAGATAGGTCCAAACGTCACGTGATACCTGTTCCAAGACGGCTTCTGGCGAGATGCCATCTTTCTGCAAGGTCCCGAGCAGCAGAGGTGAGAGAAATACACAGCGAGAGTGAGAAATCCATAACGAACAATTACCCAACCCTGCCCACAATCCCCCGACGCAGACCCACCCACACTCACCGACTGCTGGCCGAGCATGCTGCGCGCCTTCTTCACGCGGTTCTTGCAGGCATCGAGGTCCAGGCGCTTGGACTCGAGTATGCCGCGCTCCTTGCCAATCGTCTTCATCTCGCCATCCAGAAACTTACGCAACGGCTGAGTGAAGCAGATGCCCGAGGTGGCGATGAAGTCGTGCTCGCACTGGCCGAGCTTCTGCTCCGCCTGTCCAGCCTTGATCAGCGCCTGGCCGTAGGGCAAGTCCTGTCCAAAGTCACCGCCCGCCTCGATCATGTCCAGGGCCAAATGCTCCAGATTGCTCAGACGCTTCGGCTTGGACTTCTCGATCTTCTCGAAGATAAAGTCCTCGACGCGATTCTGCGGATTGGGTATCAGCACCGATTCGGTGTCGCGCACAATCTTCTCCGTCCAGGTCTTGGTCACATCCGCCCGCTCGGCGAGATTCTGAAAGTGCAAGTCGTACTCGGTACGCTCCGTCGTGCCCAGTTTCTCCTCCGTGAGCTGGGGACGTGCAAGAACGAGAAAAGGGCAAAGAGTTCTTGAGTTCTTCTGCTCGGTCATGGGTATGGGTATTCCCCCATTTCATACAAATGTATCCCCATCTGCCATCCCACATCCCCACCCAAAATCATTGATTTGTCCGCCGCGCCGCTCACCTGCACCACTCGTGATATCGTGCTGCCCGCCTCCTTCACGAGGTTCTTTACGTTGAAATTTGGCAGATTTATGTTCATTTTCAGTGCTTTTCAATGTTTTGTCGCCAATCGCAAATACAAATCTTCTCAACTCAAAGTTTAACAGTTTAAATTCCACGGTGCCAAAATTGTTTGTATTTTTCCAGTCTAGTTCCAATAAGACCGTAAGCGGGACGTTAAATAATACCGGCTTACAAAGTTCTATCAACTGGAATATACCAGATATACCAAACTCAACAGTGGGAACAACTAAAAGCGTTCAGTTTTATTGGGGCTTGAAAAAACCGTTATGTCTTCCCTTAGTTGAGTTATTAATTTATTATTTTTACGTTCTAGCCCAATAAATGATAGCAAGAAACAGTAAGTGCCTGGAAAAACAACCCTTTTCAATATAGATTTATGTATTTTTATTCTTAACTAAGAACTAAGAACTTAACTTAAATCTTAGGGGATACTGCTCGGTGGTTAGCTTAACTTAGCTTAGTGAATCTGCTTCCAGAAGCCGCCGCAGTGACAGTGCTGCCACTTGCTAAACCACGCCTTCAGTGCCGACGTCTTGGCCACTTTGCTGGCGTTGTTGACGAACACGAATCCGCAGCGGGCACATCTGCGGATGGTGCTGGGTCGGGCGCCCAGCTGCAGGTTGCTCACGCCGTCTTTCACCGACCGGGCGAAGACTACGTCGTCCGTTTCCATGTCCTGCAGGCACGATGGCTCCACCAGCGAGGTGAACTGCATCTGCCCCGACTTCACAGCCGCAAATCCCTGTGCACTGAGCAGCGTGGTGGGACTGAATCTAGTGGGCTGTGGGATGAGCAGCTGCTTGGACAGCAGACTGCATTCGTCCAGCAGCACCTCGTCCGGCTCGGCGGGATTCTGGGCCAGGCGCGTGAGCAGGCGGAACAGGATGACCAGCACATCGATGTTGTCCATCGTCTTGGTGTACACAGGCAGGCACTGGGTGTTCAGAAGGCCCCAGATGCGGATCATGACCAGAAGCTCGCGCATACTGCCGATGGCCACGATGTCCCGGCTTATGTCGTAGCTAGGCCGCTTCCCTGAGAGCTTGCTCTTCATCACCTCCTCGGGCAGGCGGTGCAGCATGTTGAGGGCTAGGTCGGTCACCCATTGGATTAGCTGCTGCAGGCTTTGCAGCATTACCGGCTCCACGGTGAAGTCCTTGGCGTCCAGGTTCAGCATCACGGTGTCCACGTCGGGTATAGACTCGGCCAGCTTCATGGCCAGGTTATCGGCGGGTCCCTTGTCCTGGCAGCCGAGATCGGAGGGGCGCAGCAGGCTTTTGAACGTGGTAGATATGGCGTGCAAGATGATCAGGTTGTCGAACTCCTGCTGCTGCACGCGGCAGAGGTTGGACTTGAGGGCCAGGAAGTTGGCGTAGTAGTAGTGCCGCACATAAGAGGGCTGCCGCGTGAAGTTGTCCGTCAGCTTCTCCACCAGCGCCTCGAGGCTGCCCAAATTCAGGAGCAGCACGTCGCTGGCATCGCAGCCCGTTACGATGCAGTACTCCAGCAGCAGTAGCAGCCCCGAGCCCGAGGCCTGCTTCAGCAGCGGCGCCTGCATGGCGTGCAGCTGGGCATGGCTGTCGAAGATCAGCAGCATCTGGCTGGTGGGCGTCAGGTCGCCGCTGACGAACCTCACGCCGCCGCTGGCGTCGGAAACTTTCTCGAACTGCGTGTGCGTGAGCTGCTTCAGCGTGTTGGGCTCCAGCACCTGGACACTGTTGTCCTGCAGGATGGCGTACAGCTGGCAGCAGTCCGCCGAGGCAACGTTCAGTCGCGTCACACAGATATCCGCCAGAGCTGCGTTGAGATGCACCTTGCCCACCTGCTCCCAGCTCTCCGATTGTACAAACTCGTTCGGTTTGGGGTTGGAACCTCCGCCGCTGCCTTGCAGCAAAGCATGAACGGTCTGGCGGCGACGCGTCAGTGTCCACTGCTCCAGCTGGCTGCCAGCGCCATCCGGACACGCGTAGGCTATGAAGATCACATTCTCGTTGACCACCCGCGTCCATTTCAGGTGACTAATCCGCCGCCCGTCCAGCGGACCTAGAAAGATGCTGGTCTGCGATTCCGACTTGATGGCCAGGTGCTGCTCCAGTCCCAGCTCTCCCTCCAGCGACAGCGAGACTTTGAAGCACTGCACCAGCTGCTGCTGCCAGCCGCAGCTGAAGGCTATGCTGAGCGCTCCCTTGGGACTCGACGTTAGGGTGCAGTGCTCGATGAAGCTGCGCGAGACGCCAATACTGTGCAGGGTGGGCGAGAGCTCGAGGACCTCGTGGGCGGCACCCTCGGCACCTCCCCCGCCGCCTGCGGATGCCTTCTGCAGCATGGGCAGACAGAAGGCAGCGAGCAGGCCAGAGGAGGTCAGCAGGATGCAGCCCTCGCTGGCTACTCCACCGAATCCGCAGAGCGTGGGGCGCTCGTCCAGGCGCTCGAACTTCTCGGCATAGTAAGTGTGCTCCTTCTTCTGTGGATTGAAGGAGACGCCCTTGCCGTTGTGGAAGAACTGCGCCAGCACAATGTCCTCGCTGGGCACGCTGGCGTGGTACTGCAGCAGCCAGAGGTTGATCGATTGGTTGCGCGTCTGCCAGATCTCCACGCGCCCGCCGATGTAGCCAAGGAGCAGCTGCTCGCCGTTGGGACTCCACTGGAGCACGCTGATCAGCGACTTGGAAGAGCACACCTTGAAGTACTCCCACGGCGTCACTATGTCGCACACGTACACATGACTGTTGCTGGCGCCCACGTCCAGGCTTGTTCCTGGAGCAGATACGTCGCCGGCATCGCCACCGCCCTGCGACGAGGGTACGATGGCGCTCTGCAGGGCGCTAAACGCCACTATGTTGCGGGCGGACACGGAGCAGAGGACGATTTTCTGCGGGAAAACACTGTCCTTGCTAAACTCCTTGCCCTCGACTTTGTATAGAATCGTCATTTTTGCACCGTAAACAATGCCAAAGCCGTGTATTGTTTTTTCAGTCCATTAATGTTCCGGCCTATCGATATGTGCGAATATCGATAGGAATATAATCGATATATATATATGTAGTGTTTCTGCAATAGAAAAGTCGCCGAATATCAATATCTATTATAAATTTATGACACTTTTATTTAAGATATTTAGGATATTAAGATATTTAAGATAAATGCACTTACATATCCTTATACTACCAAGTATCCATCTGATCGAAAGCTGATTTGATATGAAACCAGCAGAAAAATGTGGAAAATACTTTCAACTATTAAACATGCGTTATAATTAACATAAAGCATGTTTATTTTTAACCTAAATTTAATTATTTCTTTAAACTCAACGCATATTGGCTATCGTTAAGTAAACAACACGGATCTACAGCGATTTTATTATTTTGGAGTGATCATTGTATGTTGAAATCTTTTGTAATTAAAAATAAAGCACCGAAATATTCAATAATAAGCTAGTATAGTTCAGTATATCTGATGAGGAGTTAATGCGACAATTTCTTTCCTCTTTTCGCATATATTCTCAGGAAGCAAATATTCGCTGCTGTAATTTTCGAAGTTGATGCAGAAAATGAACTACAATTATCAGGATCTTACCAATCATGTAATTTATGTTAAATATTCGTGAAAAGCATAAAGGATTTTGAATTTTAATAACGGTTTTTTGAGGGGATGCCGCAATATCTGTTAGCCAGTGTGGCCAGTCTCAGTTAATTTCACATTGCTGATAGAAAGTGATACGAACGGGTCACACTTTAACTCCGCTGTTTACAACCGAAAGACTTTAAATTATTTAATTAACTGCCGCTGTGTGTCGTCATTTCGAGGCAGGTGATTTGATCTGCGGCCCCAGAAACATGTGAGTAAGGTTTCCCGCTTCCAAGTCCGATCGATCGAGCTCGACGGCAGCCAAACAAAGCGTAGAACGGCAAACCGGCTTCTGGCGCTCACAGTTTATTGAACTTTGAGGCGGAGTACATTAACTTAGGGCAATAAATACACAATTCTTACGAACTAAACTAATTCTGGTACCGGGGAGTATCAAGTGCCAGCGGGTCCTACACCAGGTTGGCGTAGCGTAGGCCCTTGACGAGGCTCCCGCTGAAGCTGTCGCCGTCGGTGAAGCGGATCCCGTCCACCTGGCACGACTGCAGGCTGCACGGGTACTCCGCGCCGTAGGCACCGCTGTCCCAGCGGATCTGCAGCTCGTAGGAGAGCTCCGGATTGAGGACGCAGGCCTCCTCCCGCCGCCAGGCGAGATGCAGATCGCAATTGTACTTGGTGCTCTGGTTTTGGACGACATGGCTCCACACGGGCTCCGTGGGCGGAGGGTTGCCCTCGCCCTCGGAGGGCAGTTCGCAGAGATGCAAGCGCAGGCATTCCCGGTACTCCGGCTGCGGCACGTGACCCAGGCGGTTGGGAGTAAGGCGGCTGTTCAGGACCAGGCCCATCAGCGAGATGAACCGGGAGCACTTCAATCGCAGGCGGAACACTGGGGTCTCGGCATCCACCGTAAAGGGACGGCAGGCCTTGTAGTAGCAGCGTTCCACGGAGAGGACGGGCCCTGGGGCAGGAGATTGCTCTCCCTCTGCATCGGCCACAGCTGAGGCCACAGGCCAATGGTTTGTGGACTCACCGCCCAGGCCATGGACCACCAAGCCAGCGTCGCTCGGTCCGAGGCCTAGCTGCTCGCACTCCTGGCGCGTCCACTCGTAGACGTACCATATGAGCAGCTTGTGCGGCTCCTTGCAGGCGGCAATGATGGCCTTCACGCACTCCTTGGACACGTGCACGTAGTGCTCCTTGAGGTAGCTCATGTACTGCCCATTGTTGGCGCAGCAGCGCATAAAGAAGGCCATGCAGTCGTCGAGGAGGGCGTCGAGGCCCATGCAGACGCTTAGCTCTAACGCGGGCAGGATGTTGGCGAAGCGCAGCTTCAGCGTGACGGCCAGCAGGGAGTCGGCGATCAGCTCCTCCAGCAGATACTTCTCTGCCGCATAGTACAGCTCGATGCAGGCCACCAACTCCAGTCCGTTGTAGTCCACGGCTCCCGTGTAGATGTACTCCACCAGGACTTTGAAAATGGCCGCACTGATGTCGTGGATTTCGATCTCCGGCTCCGGTTCGTTGTCCTGCAGCGGCCCAAAGAACATGGCCTCGAACACGGGACTGGCGGCGGCCAAAATCAGCTTGTGGGCCTTCACCTGCTCGTCGCACACGTGGAACACGCAGTCCGTGTGCTTTCCTCCACGCAGCAGCTGTCCATACCTTCTGCTCAGCAAACTGCTGGCCACGACGCCAGCCTGCTCCTTGCGGTCCAATGCCGACATGCTCATATCTGGCGGGCAGAGAAGAAAGGTGGTAGATATATGTTAATGAGTCGAGAATCTGATAACCAGTTTGTAATTTGGCGGCGTCACTTTGGAGGCCCTCATTAATCACAGCCATAAGATGATAATGATGCCTATTTTTTTGGAAACTAGAAAGCGAGGAGAGCCCCAAAGAAGTAAAAACTTACTATTTGCGAAAGAACAGAGAGAAAGAAACCGAAACGAGTTTATGGACACACTTTGTTTGGCCGCAAACAAGGGAGTTTCAACAAAAGGTTCTTCGACTTTTGTGAATTTAGAAATTGGCTTCATTTCACGTAAAATATGCAACTTTCTCGGGGTATTTCTTATTTTAATTCCTTGATATTTTGTATATAAGGAGTAGGAAATGTTAGGAACCAAATAGACAAGAAAGACACTCTTCTTTAACCTAATCATAGTGGAAGCTAAAAATAATAATAACAATGTCAAATTAATCAGTACATTTAGTATGACTTTGTGGGCTTGAGTTGCCTAAAGTTTACTAAAGCTAAACAGCTTTTAAAAGTACTTAGATAAACCAATTTATTTTGTAAGACTTTCCTCTCCATTTCCCATTTTGTGGTTTCTTTTAATCGGAAGATTGGCAGAGCTCCTAGCTCGGGGTATTGCGACTCTGGATGAAGTGAGTGAGCAAGGAATTCTCCTAGCACTGGCCTCTCCGGGACCCAAGTCGAGTTCACCAGCATTTAAACCTAACCTTGTCTAACTGAAAACCCCCTCAAACAATCTGATTTTAAAAATCAAAGGCAAATGTAATCAATGCACACTTTCCATGCCACTTTAAAGTTTTTTAGTTATAATAATTAGCAGAAGGGCGTGTGCCATAATCGGCATAGGCGATAAGAAGCAACCAAATCACGTTCTTCGGAGTGAAGGGCGTCTGCGGACGTAACTTGAATTGAATAATTTCAATTGCCGCCGAGCTCTCGCCTTAGATGTTCTTAGTCATGGCCAAGAACGCGCTCTCTGGCACACGCGAATATCTGAGCATATAGACACACTCGCACACACGCCAGTCCAGTGTTTTGTTTACCAATAAGCCGAAATAATACTGCGACGCGTCTGTTTGGCCAGTCTGTACGGTGCTGGCTCTATTGCCGGCTCGGGGGTAAATATGTGTATATAACCTGTTTTTACAGATTTTCGTTTGGCTAGGCGACTTATGGGGGGCCTTATCGGGTGTGCAGTTGCCCCTGCAATGACTTCCATTTAATTATTATTGCCCAAGGGTGGCTAGGCAATAATATCCAAGCACATGCTCGCCCAAAGGGGTGCTAATCTCCTGCTGAATCCCGGACTAAGCACCTAATCCATCAATTATATATCTGGCGATCTCTGCTGCGCAAATCGCTTATTCAAATTATTCAAAGGCGGCGTAGTTCCCGGTTGCATAAGACGATCTAAGTACCTGACCAAGGTGCGCGACCGACCTTACTTGGCACCTAATTTATGAGATTTTAGAACGTTGGAAAAGCAAATAACAAATAAAAAGCAAATGGACACTTCCAAGAGAACACAACACACACCTTTTGGCACCGTGACAAATTCCGATTTCGAATAAGAACACGCGAAAGAATCGTTTTAAATGGGCTTCTCGCGAAAAGCGAATTTACGTTGCGCTCCTCTTGGCGGGGCTAATTGAGTGATGGCCTCGTCGCCGCCTGAACTTGACCGATATCGCGACACCCAGCTGTTGTTGCGAAGCGCAGTCGGGTATGGCGGGGATCGAGGAACTCGTGCGGGAACCAGAATAGCGACGACCGTCCAGCGCGACGCGCCACCTTCAACTGATCTTACTTGGGGAACAGCGTTCTCTAACCAACCGGTCGGTCGTCATATCTGATCGGGTCTCTCTGTCACCGGTTCTCTTCCCGCTCTCAGCGCTCTTTTGCAGCAGAATCGATGCCAATGCGCTTGTCCTGAAAAGCACCCCAAGTGCTGCTCATCATCCCACACTATTCAAGGGAATAAGCTACCTCCAAGTATCTAAGTTGGCCTAAGAGTACAAAATTCAAGGAGGGATTGACTGAAGTCCATCTGCTCCAGTTACTGAGATGGAAACTTAATGTCTTGGCAAGATAAGATCATCTTCTCCTTTAGCCACAATTCATTTTGCAGAAAGAGACGTGAAATCCAAAGGGTCTTGGATCCCGGAGGATGCCGCGACTGGTATCTCCATAATGGCTGCTCTCCCACCTCGCCAAAGATTACAAATTAAACGTCTGCTTGGCCAACCTTGAACCCTTCGTCGGCTGCCTCTTCTTCAGCTCAATTCAGTTCTGTTTAGCTTGGGAAGCCAAGCAGCGCGCCAAAGCACCAAAGTTATTTCTGTCGCCTCCGATACTCTGTGAACTTGGGGCATATCTCTTTTTTCTTTCGAAAAGAAAGAGTCATATATGATAAAACTTGCGTGTAATCTAATCATAAACCTAGACGTAGAATTAAAATACCAAATAAATGGGAATACGGTCTTTGGGAGCTTATTTAGTAGAGATATGGAAGCACAAAAGAAACTGTTTACACTTCAAATACATAAATAATTACCGAATATTTAATAAGGCCTTGAAAGAGCGTAAGGAAAAGCTTAACTGACAACACTTAAGTAAATCGATTTTAATATATATGTATATGTAAATATAAAAAAGGGGATTCTGCCTTCGTCTTAAGAAACCAAGCTATTCTTGGGCTTTGGCGTTTGTGGCTGGCAAACAGGTAATGGTGGTCAAGCGTCCACTGGACGGGAGGCTGGGCCCTCACGCACATTTCACAAACTTATATTCACACACACATATACCCACACTATAATTAAAACACACACGTGTGGCTTTGGCAAGCCCCTTCTTTTTCATGGCTTTAACTTGTCCAAAACTACGTTTTCCCTTTTCTTCACAGCGCCTTGCGATGCACCTGTCCGCGGGCCACCTAAGAGCCGTTCTCCTTCTGGCGCTGCTGCAGGAGCTCCAGGTAAAGCCGCAAGGGGACATACTGCAGGATCAGTTCGAGAAGGATCTGCGGCTATGTCCCGCATGCTTTGCCGACCAGCGTGCGCAGTGCAAGGAGATCTTCGAGGCCATTGCAGAGCCCCCGGACTGGAGCAGACTCCTGAAAGCGATATCCCTGCTCTTCGATCGAAGACAAATCTATTGGCTGGAACTGAAGGAGAAGGACGGTCGAAGAACGCAACTGGTGGCCAAAAGGAAAGCACTTAATGCCCATAACTTTGAGGCAAACAACATGGAAGGGGAGTTCCTGCAGTTGGAGGAGCTCCCAGGGGGCTTCCACCTTTGCCGCACGGCCACGAAGCCACCGCGATTTGTGACTTATCTGGAGCAGCGGAAGCATAGCTCCGCCAGCATCTGGTTCTACTTGATGCACGACGTCAGTTCCCTGTTACTGCAGGAGCTGCACTCGCTGGGCTTTCCAGTACCTCGCCCTTACGGCTCCTGCGGCCTCACCCAGCTCCAGGCCAATGCAGGACGCGCACTGACGCATTACGCCGAGGCTGAGGAGAGTATCCGCCGGGCGATGGCTCGCCAGGTGCTCCAGTTATCGCTGAAGCTTACGTTTGGCTTTGCGGACTTTCGCCTTTTCCTCACCGACCTCACAGCCGACAATCTGGCCTACGACGAGGCCAGCGGCATTGTGAGCCTCATTGATGTCGACTCCCTGGTGCTGGTGGATGCTGGAACCAGCTTGGGAAAGGCCCAGAAGTACGAGCCCCTGCCGGGCGAGGGCTTCACCTTTGACGTCTCCCTGTTTTGCTCGGGACAGCAGCTGGATGCGAATGTCTACCAGGCGTGCCTGCTTCTCAGGGATTTTCTACTCCCCTACTCCGCTGGGGACGAGAGACTGCAGCTGCTGCTGGAGCAGTGTGTTGGCTGCCAGGATGACCAATGTGATATGCGCTTCCAGGTCGCCTACGACCTGATCAAGCTGCTGGACAGCTGAGAGGGCGAGAGAGAGAGGCAGCGGGGGTTTGGAGATCGAATAGAATCGTTTATCATACAACACACATCCAGGACACTCAATTTACTGTCTAAATGAACGGCGGCCAAACTGCTTTCTAGGATTTGCGGGGCAGGCAGGAAGTGGTGGGGGGATAACTTAGGACTAGGTCGGACCGCAACTTAGATAATATCACGTGGCACACTCAGAAAGTGTATGGAATTGGACACATGGTGTGTGATGTCCGTCAGCGTCTCCTTGTGCACGCCCCCGAACAGGATGAGTTCCCCGTTGCCGGCTATTAGGCTGGAGAGGATCAGGCGATCCGGGGCGCCCTTGAGCACGCCAAAGTTCTTGTACTCCACCCAATCGAGGGCCGGGTCGCTGCTTCCCAAGATGCCGGAGATGTCGCACACGAACAGGGACTGGACATTGCAGCGCAGCCGCTTTGGCGAGGGAGCGCGCAGCGGCTGTTGGGGCGGTTCCGCTTGGGCGGCAGCTGCGGCGGCGGCGGGTGCGCTGCGTCGCGAATTCCGTATGGCGTTCATCTTCTCCTCCATGCGCCGAATGCGCTCGTTGTGGTCACGCGAAGCGCTCCTCGACCGCGTGGGCACATTGAAGGCGGCCATGCGAAAGGGATCCTGTGGGGGGGCAAGGAGATATTAAGCCGTTTCTAGAGAGTCTTTCTTGGGGCCACTCACCTCGTACAGCTCATCGAAGCGTTTGGGCAGCCGAGGCTCATTGTCCCGACATCGCAGGGCCAGATTTCGTTGCAGGCGCTGGGCAGCGTCCACGTCCCCGTCCGCTGGCGAGGCGGATCCATTTGGACGCACTGGAGGTGAGGCAGCAGGGGCAGCCGGAGCGGGAGCAGCAGCTGGCGGAGCGTGGAGATCGCTCAGTCTGCCCGACCGTGGCTGGTAGTTGTTGTTATTGTTGTTGACGTTGCTGTTGTGCAGGAACTGCTGCGCCTGCTGCATGTGCTGGTTGAGAATGGCCCGCCTGTTGGCTAAGTACTGCTCCTGGGGACCCAGGGCAGGCACTCCGCCTCCCGCTCCCGGACGGATGTTGCCGCCACGATTGGGACCGCCTCCCAGGCCGCCGCCCAGGCGACGGTCCGGCATCTGTATTCGGTGTCCGCGCTGCGGCAGATTCTGCAAGGGATTGGGTGGTGGCGGGCCGCGTCCTCCTACGACCGGCACCCGGCTCTGCTTCATCAGCTGGAAGTCCTGCGGCATGTTGGGCGAGGGACCTACGACCACCAGGTAGTTGTTGACTTTGCAGCCGGGATTGCACCACATGTGTACGGCGCCGAAGCGCTTGTTGCGCACGTTCAGCGTCTTCCAGCACCACACGTCCCGCGTCATGTCCAGCAGCCAGGCGTCGGTGTAGACGCGATTGGCGCCGCCACAGCCTCCGACAACCAGGAGGTGGTTCTGGCCCAGCTCCACCTGGATCTGGCCGTAGCGCGGACTGGGCCGCGTGTTGCCCACGAAGAGCGGCTGCCACCAGCGCTGCTCGGGCAGATCCAGCACCCAGGTGTCGTTCGAGTTGACGTTGACGTCGTCCTTGATCTGGTAGCCGCCGAAGATGACCATGCGATCGCCGTGGACGGTGGCCGAGTGCCCAGCCATGGGTGGCGGGCAGGGCAAGGAGTTGCGCTGCAGCCAGCGATTCTTCCCCAGATCGTAGTAGTGCAGCTCGTCAAAGAGGCACCACGGCTGGTACGGCGGATGCAGGGAGGGATAGCGCCAGCCGCCGAAGAGCACCAGCTGGTCGCGCCACGCCACCATCGAGGCGCTGCCCTTGGGCGAGGGATAGGTTCCAGTGGCCACGGGTCGCGCCCAGCGCATGTGCGTCAAGTCGAAGCGCCAGAGATCGTTGAAAGTGGTGTCCGAGGAGGAGCCGCCGCCGAACACGTACATGGAGTTATCCTGGCGCACGGCTGAGTGCGCAAAGCGTCCGGCGATGAAGGAGAGCGGTGTCCCCACCAAACCGTTGGACGTTTGCTGTGAGAACACCTCCCAGCGCAGCCGGAAGTCGGTGAGTCCCTTCTCCAGGTTCAGCTTGGAGCGGCGCACGAGATCTGTGGCGAGGAGGAGCCCTAGTTACATGGATTTCTTAATGCGCAGGCCACCACTTACTCTTGACAATGCCCTGCCACCGCTTGCACACCAGGCTGCAGTGCTCCAAGTCCCCGTAGGGCGGCAGGTAGGTGAAGATGAACTCCAGGATCTCATCGGGCAACGCATTCAGATGCACAGCGCATTCCAAGGACGTCGCGTTGTCGTTCTCGCTGTCGACCTTGTGGCTGCTGCTGCACGCGTCCATCGTCGGGTCCTTGAGGTCCTTGCTTCCCTCCCTGCGTTCCGTTCTCGCGTTCTGGCTGTGTCCTTCACCTTCAGATGCTGCACAGCCAATGGGGCGGCGGCTGGCGGCAGTGGGTACCGTTTGGAGGTAGCCCTGCACTTGAACAGAGTCTTAGCGACGATCTCCCAACGATGTATGGCGAATTTTCGTGGAAACCAAAATAAATTAAAAACATTAACCCAAAGTTATAGAGCTGCGCGTCTGTCGATGACTGCGTATTGCTAAAAAAATATCGATATTGCGGTCGAGGATGATGGGAAAAAATACCAAAATAAAATATACTTCTTTTCGTTAGTGATGGGAGCTCAAAAGAAAATTATTACAGCTGTATCGAAGCCATCTCTAATTCACGTGCAACTTTAAATTCGGTTTTATTTACCTTTTTCACCCCGCCAAAAATAATAAAAATGAATGCAACAAATGACAAAAAAGTTGTGATAAACAAGCGGTCAAGGGGCCAGCCCCGCGAAGCCTTGGAAAAGCTAAGTCAAACGGAGCTAATCGACAAGATAGTTCAGCTGGAAGCCTACAACTTTCAGTTGCGAAATCTTCTGCAGAAAAAGCTAAGCGAACAGGACAAAAACGATGCGGAATATGCCGTGCTATTTGAAAAGGGTGTAGAGGCCAGGAGCTCCGAGGAGGCAAAGGTGTCCGCCAAGGTGCAGAAACAACGTAAGTTTGATTGGCGTAGGTAAGTGGGGGAGACAGGAGCTGGAGTATCAGGTCTTATAAGGAAATGTGCATATTTTCCAGTGCCCACCGTCGTCATATATTGCTCAAGATCACTTACTTTGGATGGGATTATCAGGGTTTCGCCTGCCAGGAGGACTCTAACGACACTATAGGTGTGTATCTAAATAATCCCGTGCTTGAAGCTAGCTCATCATTCTCCTACGACAGAATCCCACTTGTTTCGCGCCCTCACACGCACATGTCTCATCGAATCAAGGAGCAATGCGAACTATCACCGCTGCGGACGCACCGACAAGGAGGTGAGCGCCTTCTGCCAGGTCATCTCTATTGACCTAAGGAGTAAGCACAGCCCAGAAACGCAACTCGAAGCCGCTGCTCTCGCGTCCGAAATCGACTATTGCGGCTTGCTCAATCGGGTGCTGCCCAAGAATATTCAGTGTGTGGCGTGGATGCCACTGCGTAGTCCGGTTTACAGCGCTCGCTTCGACTGCGTTTCGCGCTGCTATCGTTACTACTTTCCCAAGGGTGACTTGGACGTGGCGGCCATGCAGGAGGCCTGCGATCTTCTTGTGCGCCATGCGGACTTCCGGAATTTCTGCAAGATGGACGTACACAACGGAGTGACGAACTACATGCGGAACCTGCAGTCGGCCAGGGTGGCGGCTGCCTCCGAGGGGACGCTCTCCCAATCAGGCTACGACATGTACTACCTGGAGATCCAAGCCAATGCCTTTCTCTGGCACCAGATACGCTGCATCATGGCTGTGCTCCTACTTGTAGGTCAGCGGAAGGAGAAGCCCAGCGTTATCAGCGAGCTGCTCGACGTGGCGAGCAATCCCTGCAAGCCCCAGTACACGCCCGCCATTGGCTTGCCCCTAAATCTCTTCC
The DNA here is from genome assembly GCA_008042475.1 of Drosophila kanapiae. Lineage (NCBI taxonomy): Eukaryota > Metazoa > Arthropoda > Insecta > Diptera > Drosophilidae > Drosophila > Drosophila kanapiae. Next base: position 459,159 of record VNJM01003482.1, on the reverse strand, counting down.
GTTGCGATTTTCGTCAGAAAACCACAAGGAGTGTGAACCATCCTCAAGATGCTGTCGATGCAGATGCAGAAGACGAGGCCACGGACACATCCGCCACAGAAAATGAGCTCCCGAGCGAGGCAAGCGATATCACCAACTGGATATACAGCGAGGAAAACCTGCAGAAGCTCATTGAGAACACGCAGTGCGAGTGGACGCAGTTCAGTGTGAAGAGCACCATGATACGCAATGTTCTGCAGGAACTGGAGAATCTTCTAGAGGACCACTACAAGACAAAGGAGAAGGTTCAGGCGCAAGTAATCCTCCTCCAGGATTCAGTGAAACCGCGTCAATATCAGCCTCTGCTGGAACGCAAGCGTTGCGGTAAGATCTTCGGGGTTTTAATTACCACGATATAGCTTGTTTTCATTCTAAACCTTCCCACAGAGAGCTTGGAGAATCGCATAGAGCACTTTGTCAAGAAGCAACGACTGATTGTCAGAGAAGACGGCAAGGAAGCAACGTGATCGTGAAGTTAATAATAATCAGTAAGAAATAAGCTTGCTTTTCAGGTTAATATATTTTTTAATATTGAACTTGTACAACGTTTCGTAGCTTAGCCTGGTCTCTATAGGGGGTAAATAATTTAAAATTGTAACTTCATACAATCGCTTACGTGACTATTTGGGATACTAGATTTAGTTCTATATATAGTTATATTTCAGGGGGACTTTGTACGATTATTTCTAAACAAGAGACTTCACTTGGGGAAGCCAAACATTTAACTTGGTTAAACGATGCAGGTGTGTCCATATTCAGGTGCTTATCAATGGGTTTTAGTCGGATACGTTAGTTATGTGCCCATCGATTTGGCTTTTTGCAATCTGCAAGCAAAGATTCGAATATATATTGAAGTTGGAGGAGCCTAAAGTATATATCCAACTCACTTTCTTCTTAAAATCTTCAGCACAATGGTGCCTTCTCGCACGTTCTTAAAGAGTCCTATGGTTTCGGCATGGCTCATGCCCTGCACCGAGTTGCCGTTGATTTCCACGATCTCGTCGCCTGTTGGGGGATGGAAGTTATTTTATTATTAATATTAAAGTATTAAAAAGTCATTTGTTCGGTGCTAAAGCTTACCCGCTTGCAGAGTGCCATCGTCGGCTGCTTGGCCCGTGGGGAAAACGGTCTTCACAAAGATACCCATGTTGCCCTTGGGCGAATCTCGTCCACCCACAATGCTAAAGCCCAGCGACTTCAGACCAGGTCCCTTGAAGAAGGTGATAGTCTTAGGCGTGCACCTACCACTGCCTGCAATATTTCCACATTAATTAGTATTTAAGGAGTTATATTTTGGGTGATTTTTCAAGTGTATAGATTTTGTTTTTAATATTTAAATCAAATTATTAAAAAGCCATGATATCCGCTTAGAAATTGATGTAATTTAGTATTCTTCTGTCAGATATCATCAGAATTTAGGGCATTATTTTGAGGTTATTTGATTCTCACCCTCGCTCATGGAGGCGCGTATGACCTCCGCCATTTCCTCGTCGCGTATGGTTAGCTTCGCCACCGGCAGCGAGGGACGATGATGCATGAGGGCAGCGGCAGGCGGCGCCAGCGATGATGCGCCCGCCGATGTCGATGTGGATGCTGATGCTGGTGAGGATGAGGCATTAACATAGGGATTAGGCGAGAACAATGAGACGCTCTTTGGCGAGTGCTTGATGTAGAGTGATGTGTGTTGTTGTGTCGCTGGCTGCTGCTGCTGCTGGCTGTTAGTGAGATCAGTTGTGGTTGTGGCGACGCCGGTAGCTGGAGAGGATGGGGTGTTAGGAGCTGCCTCGCCCGCGGTTAGACTGTTAGGCGGCGCCTGCATGAACAGGCTGAGCCGCGACGAGCTCAGACGCGAGTGGGCAAACCGGAGCGAGCGATAGTGCGAGTTGGTCAGGTTAATGGAGTTCCTGGCGTAGTGGGTGCGCTGGCCAAACTGCTGCTGCGGATTGAGGGAGCTCGACGAGGCGGTCCCAGCGAGGGCGGCGCCCTCGGAGCAGCGCTTGCGGGCCAGCAGCTGCCACTTCTCGTCGTCCGCCAGCGAGGAGGCCACGCACACGCTCGCAGCCCGGTTTGCATAGACCGGCGTGTAGGAGTCGTTGTTAGAGGAGGGGTCACTCTCGTTATCCGAAAACCTATGGTGCTGGTGGTTAGGGGAGGAGGAGCAACTGCTGCTGCTGCTGCTGCTGGCAAAGAGCGGGGTCGGTGTTAGAGCCAAGCTGCGCTGACCTGAGGAGCTGCGTGCGCGGCGCCGCAACAACTCGTGCTCGGGCGCACTCACGTCCAGCGAGTGGCGGGGCGTGGAGCTTCTGCGATGCTGCATCAGCGGCATGGGCGTGGGCATGGTGCTGACACTGGCCATGGAACGGGCATCGCACTGGTCCTCGCTCTGTTCCTGCTCCTGGCTGCGCTCCTGCTGCTGCAGTTGAAGGCTCTGCATGCTGGTCAGACTGTCGGTGCTCTGCGTGCGCTGCACATAGCTCAGCCTGTGGCGCTGCCCACTCATCCCGTCGATCCGGATTTTCGTGTAGAAGTCGGTTACCGTGGTCACCTCGTCGTGGGCTATCACCAGGTCGATGCAGTTGTCCACGAAGCTGCTGAGCAGGCGCTGGACCTCTGCAAAGGACTGGATGCCGCGCAAGTGCTTGCCGTTCACGTTGACTATCTCATCGCCCAGGCGAAGACGGCCGTCCCTGTAAGGATAACATTAAGATGGTGAATGTTCAAGAGTATTGCAGAAGTTAAAACGAAATAAATTAAAACGGTGTTAAAACAGTATAACCTCCTCTTGCTACTCCCGAGGAAAACCCACCTTTGCGCCATGCCATAAGGCTCCAGCTCGACGATGAGATACCGGAACTGCTGCTCATTGCTATTGGTCATCACCGTCTTGGGCGAGAGCACGATCCCGATGTAGTCCTCCTGGCACTTGCGCTCCAGCTTCAGTTGCCTGAAACGCCGCCGGATAGTCTCCGTCTCGTAGTCGTAGTTGTAGCCGCCCAGCGAGACGGGGGCACTGCAGATGCTGCTGTTCCTCGCCGAAGAGGAGGAGTTGCCGCCCATTCCCAGACCCAGGCCCAGGCCCAGGCCCAGGCCCATGCCCACGCCCTCGGAGGAGCTGAGGGAGATGAGCGAGTTGCGTTTGAGCGTGCCCGAGGCAATAGATTCGGTATCTCCGCCGGAGATGCTCAGATTATTGCCCATCCGGGCGCCCCCTGTCGCGCCGCCGTCGCTGTCGTAGCCGGACTCGTTCGAACTCAGACAACTACTTAATCTTTGGTAAAGTGGTTCCCAGTCCTTGGAGGTGATGCTGTCGTTGCGCGACACGTTGCTCAGCATCGCCTGTTCGGGGGAGCGACGCTGGGGCAGAGGCGAGGCGTTCTGCTCCTGCTGTTGCTGAAGAAGATCCCGCTGATGCTGCTGTTGCTCCCTCTGCTGCTGCTTTAGGTGGCCCTGTCCCTGGCCATGGTTCTCCTCAGGCAGCACGGACAGCCGCGAGCGGAGGAAGGCGTAGGGGAAGGCCCCACGGCGCGAGGGATCATGCTGGGCACTAGAGCCCCCTGCAGATGATGCTCCTCCTCCTCCTCCGCCGCTGGGTGGGGATCCCAGACTGGTGGTGGCCGCACTGCCACTGCTGGTGCTGGCCGTTAGGCAACTGCTCACCTTGGCAATGTCATCGCAGCTACTGGACTTCAGGCTGGCGATCCTCGGCAGGCGCTGCTCCCGCTGCTCTCGCTGGAGGTTCAGGCCCTCGGTGGGATCGTCGCACTTGACGTAGGAGCAGCTGGACAGCTGGCTGGTGGAGCTGCTCCTGTACAGCGTGGTGGCCGCCGGTGCAGCCTGCTGTGCCGCCTCCGAGGCCTTGAGCAGGTTGTGGGAGCGATGGTTCAGCATGCCTGTGGATCCGATCCGATGGAAGAAGTTCTTCAGCGCCTTCTGTGGGCGGGCGGCCGCCTGGAACTGATGCGTGGGCGTCGACTGGGCACTCTGGCTCTGTCCCACATCCTGGACCGCCGCCGGCTGCTGCTGCTGCTGGCTCTGCTGGTGACGCTGCTTGATGGTCTCAATGGGTCCCGACTTGCACTTCTTGAGCGTGTTGCTCTGATGATGGCCGCCGCCAGTGGGTGAGGGCGATGCCGAGGACTTGGCCGTGGATCCACTGGACGCACTCTTGTGGTGCGTTGGCGAGTGGAAGAGACTCCTCAAATCCGAGTGCGACTTGTGGGCGGCGGCGGGCGAGTCGCTGCGCTTCAGCAGATCCAGTTTGCGACTCATGCGCTTGCCCCAGGTGAAAACTGGCGGGGGAGAGGAGCAGAAAGGGATTTGCAATCAGAAAGCGATTTCTAACTTAATTATAACACTTCAATAAATCCCAACGCCTCGCCGCAGTGACGCGGTGACAGCTGAGAAATGTCCAGGCCTCCGCACGGGACTTGATCTTGGACACGGCCAATGACTAGTCAGCTCTGCAGCCTTCCAGCTCCCCAGCTGCATTGTGGTCAGCCTGTGCCACGTGCTTGTGACAAGGCATCCAATTTCAAGGCATTTGTGGTCGCGGTTTTCCCTTGATAAAAAGTCACAAAAAGGGAGAAGGCGAGGATCGGCTCTGAAGATCTTTGGACCCCAAACTGACATTGAGGCAGTCTGACAAGTGGGGATGGTAGAAAGCGGGAGTTACAAAGGTGCTCTACGTTTTTAAAGTTTACAACTTATTACTTTCTTCGTTAATTCTTTAAATTTAACTTATATTTTACAGACGTTCTTAAGAATATCTCTGCGCTTCTCAAAGTTACTAGGCAGCATTGTTTTCCATCCTCAGTAACCTAACATCCCATTTGAAGATTGCAGTTTTCCTAACAGATGTCCAACTCTGAATATTTTTGGTGCCCAGCTCTCACTCATATTAACATCCATAAATAGATAGCTTCCCGCCTTTTATTATTACCCTTTTTATTGATTAATAAACATTTAATTACACTTCCTGCTAAGACCAAGTGCTAACCAATTTAATCCCCCTGCGGAATATCACTAAATTGAAGTAAGTAAACCCATCCAGCGAGCTGTTGATTCTCGCAGCATTAGCAGGCCATCTGCCTGGCCATCGGATGGCGGTGATTCTGCACAGTTATGGAGCAATAAACACACCTCAATTACTAATAGAGCATAACCAATCATTAAATGGACGACTCGTATTGCCCATCACCCGACGGATATCTAATAACGTCGTAAAATAGCTTAACGATCGGGCAGCCCGAACACTTAGAAGCGAGCAAACGGAGCTCTGAGAACGATCCTCTGTGGATCTGGTTAATAAACAAATTTATGCGCTTGTTCCATATTTATCGCCTGGGCCAGGCGCAGACGGAGACGGAGGTTACCAGCAGATGAGGTGGCTTCGGAACAATTAGCATAAAACATGCACAGAGCCCAAGGAGGCGATGATCAAGGAGGAGGCAGGGCATTACCTTCGCTTCGCCAGTAAAATTTCCAAAAGTATTTTCATCAAAAGAAACGCAAAGCGAGGGAGGAGGAGCTGGGCCTAGCCCGTGACCAGTGATGCGAGGCAGTGACTCAAGTGACTAAGCTAACCCTCTTTAAAAGCCAGCAATCGCGGGTCCAAAATAGTAGAAGTTTGTTTGTATATATTTGCAGTAAGTAAAAATGATTTTAATAGTTAACATAATGCCATTATCCTGACTCTTTCCTTGACTAATACTCCCGCCTTTGTTCCCGTTGAGTCACTGCTTCCAGCTGGTGATCTCCGCTGGCCATCTCTGGCTCGATCTTCGCTGGCTTCCTTGGCCCGACTCGTGCCAAAGTTGTTTAATAGCCGCAGCCCGGCCGCAGGCCTTGGTCCGCTCAAATTGCCCTGGCCACGAGGCCATGTGTGGGCGCTGCTCCCGCTATGGCTTGCAAGCCGGGGACTACGGCATTGGTGGGGCAGGGAGCCAATGCAGGTTGACGGGCGCTCCACAACGGCACAGAACTCCACCCAAGGCCTGACCGAGTTCGCCTTTGATTAAAGTTTTCACCAATGCAATCACACTGGGAGAGGGAGCGGGAAAAGAAGCTCGAGCCGGAGCTGGAGCCGAAGCCGGAGGAAGAGGAGGAGGAGGAGGAGCTGCAGCAGAGTGTTAAACAATAATAGGAAACGGCGCGCGGGCATCAATTATATGACAACCTCAGCCACACTCCAAAGAGAGAGACTTGCCCCTCTCTAGTCCCATCTCCATCTGCAGTCACCGCCGGCCACATGCCACAAATTCTACACCCACTTAACTTTCAAGACGGTGTCAAATGCCCGCCAGCCCAAGACGGCCCGTTCCTCTGTGGCCTCCGCTGCCTCTGCCTCTGCCACTTCCACTTCCTCCGCAGCCGGAGTCTTGGAGAGATGGCTTTGTTGCAATTTTGCCGGCTGACATGCAAGCGATGTTGAAGCAAAACCATTTGAGTCGCCCGGCCTGGCATCTGAATCTTAGAACTGAGCATCTGAAGTGCTGCAGAGGAGGCACAGGCCATTGAGAGAGGAGTACCCACAAGGGGGAGCAGCGAAAGGAGCAGAGTCAGGGCTTTCTAGAGTTGCCAGGGCAGGCTCAGCTAGATTTTCATATTTACAAATATTTTGTATCAAGATTTTATGAAAATTAAATAAAGATGTCCCACTTTTGCATTAGAACAACCTGTAGATTGTAGTAAAATTATTATTTAATAAATAAAGATATTAAACATTATCAAAAACAGGAAAAATCAGGCTAAGGAAATGTCCATGAATGTATCTAGCTCTAAAAGAAGTTGCAGCTAGTTTGTATGTTTGCTATTATAATCACTTTAATTTTTAAGGAAACTAATCGTTATGTTATAAATAAATATATGTAAAATCATCTTAAAATAACTATCGTATAAATAAACTGAATATAGTTATTTTTGCTGTTTAAATGTTCTTTAAAATGCACAGACCGTATTAAATACCATTTAAATTCCTTATTTAATTTATTATACGGATGTGTAGAACTTATCCAACCAAATAACTGCAAAAACCAATCAGAATTTCACAGAAACTCTCCTCTGAGCAAATGAGTATTTTACTTCGCTTCAAATTGATATGCATCGGAAGAAACTCCTTCGAAAAAGATATAAAACAGCCCCGAAAAGAAGTTCAATAACCAAAGGCCATGGGAAAGGCGAATACTTAAGTATACTTTTATGTAAATGTGCAAGCAAGACTCGCCGATTTTGTGCCACTTTCAGATCAAACGGAATCAGCATCAAGATCGGAATCGAAATCAGTTTGTGGAAGTCGCGAGTGCACATGGCATGCCATATAATATCTCACGTAGCAATGCTCGAATTGCTCGCCGAGATTTGGCCAACTGGCGGGCTCCCAGCTCCAATGAGAGATCGATAATCGCCTTGGCGGGAGAATCAAGTCAAGAGGAACGTGTAATAAGCGATAATCCACAATAAATGCGCATGCGTGCAGCGCCAGTAAAAATATTGAGAGACGGAGGTGGAGCCAGAGTGGGAGTAGGTGGAGGTGCTGAAGACTCTCTTCTGCGGCGAAAAGCGATCTTCAAACATTAACTGAATCGAAAATTATGGCCATTTGCGAGATGAGAGAGTGCGGTGCAAAACGCTTATTGATTTCTCATCATCGCGATCATATACAGTTCTTATAATACCCGTACAGTAAAGATCTCGGGACCCTTAAGAGCAAGACATATGAAATTTGGTATACAGAAACTAGAGATATTTATTTGCATAAGTCTTGTTTCAACTCTAGGCATAAATCGGGTAAAACTAACTTATATCTCTTATTTTAAAAGTAAATATCATATAAACCTCTACAGAATCCAAGTATTTTAGTCACGAACAAGATTCTTATAGCTCTCAAACAGATTCCCTTTAAAAATAGGCTTTTATTTGTGTATGACTAAGTGCTGGGTATATTTACAGCCGCAGCACGTGCTTATTTGTTATCTGTCAAAGTGATGAGAGCCTTAACAGATATAAATATTTATTAAGCCATGTCATATAGCTTTTAGCTTTATATAAGCCCGAGAATTGACCTTGGGGCGAAACCTTAATTAAAGCCAATTAAGTCGCGGCATTAGAAGCGGCAAAAGCTCAACGAACCCAGAATATGTGACTTTGGCATGCAATGTATATGGCGATGGCGATGGCTATGGCGATGTAGATGGCTTTGGAAGATGAATGAAAGCAGCTGCAGATTCCGTCTGCGATTCCCGCGCCACCTGATAAAACCGGCCGCCATATCTATCTCTGCACCGACTTCTGCAGCTGTTCGCTGGCTTTTGTCGGCCAGAATCTCGGCTTAGCTTGGCTCGAAGTCAAAGCAATCATCAAACGCTTTGCGGTTGCCACAGAGGAAAAGGGGGAAAAAGCATTATTTGAATTGCCATTTGGCCAGAAGTCGGCTTCATAATGATGCTTGCGGTTGGGAGAACAATTGGAAAATCGGAAAAGCAAGAAAGGAAACAAAAAAGTGAAAATAGGGAAAAGTTTGAAAGTGTCTTTATTCTTGTTTTCCCATATTTAATACCAATTTCTTCATTACAGCCACTTCCTGCCCTCGTTTATGGGCTTACCTAACTAGCTGCTCTTGTGCTGACTCCGTTCCGCGATGATCGACTCGGCTCGAAACCTCAATCACATATCGCATAACAAATGGCAAAAAATAAAGCAAAATAAAATCAAATTCTCATTGAAACTAAACCGAACTCAACCAGAGTAAAGTGAACTCAACTGAACTGCACTGAATGGCAGCATATAATGCCCGGCTTTGTCACACTTCGTCGGCTGTCGATGTTGGGAGTTAAATACACTGCAAGTAATTTGTTTAAATGTGTGTTGTAGTTAACTAAACATGGAGAATGTATTATATATAATATATATATGTATATGTATTATATATGTATATATATAAATTCGAAGAAGGCTGTTGAGTTCAGAACCTATTGTTAGTGAGGTTGCCTTCCTTATTTCCCTAATACTTATAATAATTAAGTAATATTCACGAATATTTCTTTAAGAATTCACAGCACTCTCTGCCCCGAGTGCACAGCATGGCCTTTTTTGGGGTGGGGCCAATGGCTCCTCTTCAAAAGCGGGAACCACAGGCTGGCTGCTCCACTCGTGCCGGGAGGGCTGAAAACAATACAAATTCCAGTTGCAGACAGCGGATTCGGATCGCATTACAGCCACATTACAACCGTCGTCGTTGTCATCGGCGTTCATTGATGCGAAATCGGGTCAATACGGTATTTCGTACGGCAAAACATGCATCGAACGGGATGATGGCAACAATTGGCAACTGATTCCCCACGGAAGCTACATAGTGGGAGTGGTGGCGCTCCGCCTATGTTTAGCTTCCGAAATTAATTGTTTCAATTAAAAAGCGCTTTAAACGGAGCTCCTAATACCTATCTCCCCCCCTCTGTCGGTAATTTATGGACACCTTTGTGTGCCCAAAAATAAAATCTAAATGAAAATGAAATCGGGTGGAAAAAAAGAAGCGCTCGAGGCGCCGCCGCCCGCCACTTGATGGAAAAATCAATTTCCCGGCATTTGCTTGGATTTGGTTTCTATTTTTGGCCCATGGCCCATGGCGAAGGGATGGCACTTACCATTTCTCGTGGTGCTGGCCAAGGAAGTGGAGCTGCTGGTGGTGCTGCTGTTGCTGACGTCAAGGCTGGGATTGATGTTGCTGCTGCGATTGAGTTCGTTGGCTGGCAAAGAATTGGACTTGAGCTCGTCGTCCAGGACGACTACGGGCACAGCAGTCACCAGTTTGTAGTCGGGCAGGTGACCTGTCAAGACAGGGGGAGATATTATCAGCCTTTAAATACTATTGGAAAGATTTCGGAACCGTTTTCCCGCTCGAAATTTGATGAATCACATATTTATATAAAATGTTAGTTGCATTTGTAAGAAAATCCATTTGGAAATACTTTTAATCGCTTCCTGTTCCGAATGAGTCATCGACAGGGGGAAATATCAATTGAGGAAATGAAAGAACATTCATTGACTTTCTGAATTTTGACAGATTATCAGAGGGTGTGAGCTCCAATATATGTGCATAACGATAAGGTGGTTTCCTCAAACCAAACCCACCAGGAGTAAGCTGCAAGTCAGTTTAATTTCATCTTTCCATCGTTATGGTCGCGCAATTCCCAGTCATAATTGTACTAAGTTTAACTTGGTTCTTGAACCCCCTTCAGGCGGTTATTAGTGTCGATTTTAATGAGACACTGATTGGTCTGAAGACACATCTGAGTGGAGGTGCCGCAGATTTTGATATTTGGACCAATCGAATGAGCCTGGAATTGAACAAGGAGCAGCAGGAGCGACTGGCCTGGAATGTACCCTGGTTCGACATCCTGCAAGAGAAGAACTCTCCGGAGGAGCTACAAAACCAACTCAAGCCCAGTAATTTATTCAAATTACGGATGTGGCTTAGCTTCTACAATTACCTGAGAAAGTCTAAGACATTAAGAAAGATTGTGCTGGTCAAGTTTGCCCTGGAATTGAGAAAACTAAAGCCGAGTCCCCCTGAAAAATGGAGCGATTACCTACAGAACATGTTGCAGAGTCTGCCGCGATCTCTGAGGATTTTAATCCAAAGTCGTTGGTTGTGTCTGCGGAACAAAAGCGAGATGTTCTACGTTACGTCGGGCTACCATCTGGAATTGGGTGCCAATGATCATTGCAGCTTGTGGCAGGTCCAGGAGGTGAAGCAGGACTACCTGCTACTCCTGGTTAATTTTTGCAATGAAGATCGTTATTTCTTCATTAACTTGTTGGAGGATTACAATGACTCATACCAGTTGCTGCGACCCACAAACTATATGAATAATACCTTTTGTGTGCTCAGGGGCTTGGCGCATTTTAAGGAAACCTCTCAAGTCTCCAAATTGGATTTGGGTTGCCAGTGGCAACCAAATGATTGCAGCTATTTGCCTGATCGTCTGATAAGGGAGTTGCAAAAAACATAGTAGGACATACATATGTAATTTAATGATATTAATAAAAGCAATCATAAAAGACTAAGATACAAATGTCATTTGGGCTTGGCTTGTTTGAAAATGACCCGAAGAAAGGTGCTGTATCCTTACCGTTTGGCGTCAGGGATCGACTGCTGGGATTGGAGGGCTGAGGACTCGCTCCCTTCTCGTACAGGCAGCTGCTGGAAGCGGCATGCAACCGCTGGGCCACATAGTGCTGGTACTGGGCAGAATGTTGGCCCCCCAGCTTAGTGGGCACGGGCACATAGATTGTGGGATGCTGCTGCTGCTGCTGCCTGTGCAGAGTGGTGGCCTCTTGGAGCGACATCACCGATATGGCCGATGGCGTCTGCCGGCCACTTAGTAGACAAGTGGGCGTGGCCGTGCGTAACGGCTGCTGCTGCTGCTGGTGCTGATGTTGCTGCTGATGGTGCGGCTGCAGACCGCCGGTTGTGGATGTGGCCGCTGTCGTGGCCGTGGCCGTTGCAGTGACTGTTGCTGCAGTGGCTCCTGTGCCAGCTCCATTGCTGGCCAGCGTGGTGCAGCTGAGGATCATGACGGGCGAGTGGTGGCGGTCGTGGAGATCAGGCAGCGAGGAGGAGATGCTGGCGCTGCTCACAATGCTCTTGTTCAGTCGCTGGCTGCATGTTGCCGGCGCGCGAGATTTGTTGCTGGTTGAGTTCTCGGGATGAAGTTGCTGGGGCGTGTGTTGCTGCAGTGGCTGCTGATGTTGCTGAGCGGCTAAGGTGCTGTAGGTGTCCGTGGTTTTTCGCGTTTTAAAGAGACGCATGCTACGTGGCTGTTGCTGCAAGAAATAAACCGAAGTAGTGGGTTAATTTTTGGCGGAAAAAGCAGAAATTACAAAAATTAGCCTAGCCTAATTTTGATTCCATATTTGCTTTTGCTTTTTGCGTCCAACAGAGCGTATAATTAACGCCAATTGCAGCAAATTGTTCAACTGTTTGGCAAGCAAACTCTAGCAAACTATTGATTTCCTACTTTCTGTGCATTGCAACCCCACCAGATAATTCCCAGCTTTGTTTGCAGAGCTCTAGCTGTATTTATAGAGTAATGTCTGGTCTATAAATACACACACTCGCCGCTTATCAGTGCCGGAGCACTTCCCCATACATTATCTACAGCATGTATGGTTCAATAAACGCATCAAAGGTGATTATCGCACATAATCGGTAAAGAAACAGCCAAAAACATGCTGTACACATATTTGTTCAGGCACTGTTTGCCTCTGGGCGGTGTCACAATATTTGCTATATAGAAAAACACTCGTGTAGAAATCAAGGAAAGGCAAAGAGCTGGGCACGAAGGTCAGCCAACAGCTGCTGCTCGAGTGGGTGGACGGGCGGGCATTGAACCATGGCTGCCAGCGAGCGAACCAGCGGGCGAGCGGAGATGGAGATGGCTAATTTAGCCGACTGCCTTTTACTTTTCAAGTTGGCCAATGGCCCAGCCATGTAGTCAAAGCTAATTTGGTGTTTTACGAGCCTGCTAACCAGGTAACCAGCTAACCAGAGAGTCGGTGGAGCGGAGTCGCAGTCTGTTGGCCAGCTGCAATCGCCACAAACATCAAAAGTGGCCCTCAGAGAAGGCTAATTGATGCGACATTTGCGTGTGCATCGCAGGGAAAGAGAGAGAGCACACTTAGGGGCACGATGAATAACTAATAGATAGAATAATTTACGGATTAACATAGGATTTTATTAGATTTTACTTCCTACAAATACATATAAACATTAGTCGCAGGACGTATTTTGTAAATTCGACAAATTCCTTCAAAACCCTTTTATGGACGGCAGACCATATTCCCCCATAAACCCCTCTCTACTTTCCAAGTCTTAAACGTTTTGGCCATCCCTAAACGTTTTGGCAATCCTTCTATCATAGGCCTTAAAAAATAAATAAATTCTTTGCTCCGCCAATTTAACTGAAAACGATTTGTTTGCTTCTCTTGATGGCCCCATAAATGCCGCTGAGCTTGCATAGGAGCCATAAAGGCCCAGAGAAATCTAAGGCTAAAAATCAAACTTAATCAGCTAAAAACAAACAGCCAAATAAGTGAACAATTTCAGGATTTATAACGAAGCTTATATCGGGCAATAAATACACTCGAAGCCAGTGTTCCGAGTCCCAGTAAACTACCTTTCTTTCCTGCCACTTCATGGGTCTCTTCCCCATTTTAATGGCTTTCCTTGACAATATCCCCGCGATATGGTCCCTGACTACTGGTCTGTAGTAATTTTGCTAATTTTATCAACAGCTTTTGCCTGATTTTTATAGACGCTTTTAGCCTGGGCGGCTAAGAACTGGACAATATGTTGTCGTAATGTGCATTTAATTGGCCGGCGTGAGAGGTCATTGCCATAAATTTCCAGGGTTCCTTGTCTAATTAATAGTGCAAAATTTTAATGGTCAGGAGATGGCATCGCTGCCCAGTTGGAGTTCCCAGAGAGAAAAAGAGAGTGAGAGATCCGGCAAATGGCCGCCTTGTTTATGGGGCGAAACCAGATTCAAGGACGCGCCGCAGGCGCAATTCCAAGAACCTCACTCGGCTCATTACCACATGACGATCTGTGGCTGGTCTGGATGTGGATGCGGAGGAGATGGAGCTTAGGCTGGAGGCTGCGATGGAGCTCCTAGGAGTGGGCAGCTCTAAACGTGACTCTCTGACGATTGCTAAACTATTTTTTAAACTGCCTTTCAGTCGGACAAGGACAAGGCTTAGCTAAGATGGCATCCTGCCTTGTATCCTCCCTCCCCCCATAATTCTCTATACTTAATTTTATTTTAATTTGCCCCTCTCCCTCTCTCTCTCTCTCTCTGGCCGTGGCTTTTTATTTTTTTCTTAATAAGTAATAACAACATTTTCGCCTCGAACCGCAGGAGAAGCCGGCTGCCTCGGCAATCGCCGTCGCATAGTTGTAAAATTCCTGTAAACAAGCCGGGGCTGCCACAGCTGTGGCATGCAGCATGCGGCATGTGGCAACTGCAACTGGTAACACACACAAGCACAGGGCAAAGAACACACTAGCCAACACACACTGATTCAGATGATCTCCCGCCAACAATTGCGGCAATGGATTGATCCAAGGGTTGCCACAAAAGTTGTTCAGAGTTTTATTTTGTAATAAAAAGAAAATAACTATATAAAATGTAATAATAAGAAGTACAATTATTCAGAGCTTCTTTATCAAATAAAGAAATGATAAACAATCTTTATTTGATAAAGATAAGTTCAAACCAAAGATAAGTTAAGCATCTTTTATTCCTGCCCTTAAAAATCAAAGAAGATATTAATTTTGCTATTTTTTATATTGATTTTTCCGTTGCAGATACCTTAAATCCAATCTGGAACAGCTTGACCTGCCCTCCTCTTGGTGCCTTTATCACGGGGCAAGGCAGGCAGGCGCAAGAGTTGTTACCTTTTGTTGGCACAAAGCTTTTTGAGTTATTTTTTCTGTGCATGCCTTACATACAGGGGCCGGCGTGGTGTATATATATTTCTTCGATATGGCCTATCTACCCTGCGCCTACATGTGTGTGTCTACTACTGGCAAGTCCGCATTCTTTTAAAGGTTGCCAACTTGGCCGGGGCCGGGGCCGAAGCCGAAGCCCAAAAAAGAAACAGAAACGGAGCGGCCGCCGCTGCCGTTGCCGCAGCCCCAGACAACAGAGTCCGAGTTTTTCGGCCCAAGACCAGTTCGAGCCGCAGAGAACGAAACATAAACCGAAAACCAAAACCGAAAACCAAAAAACATTTGCCCAGCGGCAGCAGCAACAAACAGCAGCAGCTTTGGCGCATGCGTTCAGTTTTCATTTTCGTTTTCAAAGTGTTCTTGGTAGCCCAAAAAGACAAAAAGGTAAACAGAAATTCCAAATCAAAACTGCACTCAGCGAAAAGTAACTATCTACATAAGCTGAACCAATATTAAGAGGAAAGCTTCCAAGATATATACGCTCGTAGTCGTAGGACACTCGACGCTCCTTAGACGTTAAGCCACCGATTAATAGATTCGATCTCTTGCAGGAGCTATAGTTAAGTTCTGGAATAACATTTCTTGGACTTAGTCACATAAATAAGTTATGTTCTGACAATACTTTGCTTTAATTTATTATAATATAAGAAGTATGCCCTTATTCACGAACACATGCTGAATTTATCAACCTCCCTTTTCTCCCTGTGTTGATCAGACTTCTCTTCAACATTTATTGGCTCTCTTAATTGCTGAGCAGCGAAATCAAAATCAAAATCAAAGCCATATTGCAGCTAGAAGTAAGCCAGTTGCTGCTGTTGCTCCGTCCGATGAAAAGTGGCTGACCTTCAGCCGGCACCTGTTTGCCCAGTGTGCAGGAGAGGATTATCAGAAGTCGCTGTTCCAGCTAATTAGGCATATCAATATGATTATCCTGCTGTGGCAGCCGCAGCAAGTGTTGCTGCTGCTGTTGCTGTTGCGCCTGCTGCTGCTGCTGCTGCCTGTGACTCATCGGCAAAGTTGCTGCTGCGGCAGTTGGAATGTTGCCGCATCGCATGGCTATAAATAGTTAACCTAATCAAAATGCAGGCGTGTAAGCAAACCATTTGCATAGTTGTCGATGTTGCTGTTGTCGTTACTATGCTGCTGCTGCTGCAGCATGTTGCATGTTGCTGCTGCTGGCAATTAACTTTGGCATGCGCGCAGACATTGGTCTAAATGTCAAGGTAAATTATGATGCATTCAGCTATTACGTCTAATAGTCCGAAATTCATGCACGTGTGCAGGTAACTATTTTTAGTGCTTCGGCAATGACAGATCACTAAGGGAGAGAAAACCTGCTGCAACTGCTGCTGCTGCTCCTCCTCCTCCCCTCTCTTATTTGATGCATCTACCTGGCTGCGCCCTTTTCTACGCTAATTAAGCTGCGACTCGGACTCGGACTCGTACCCAGTCATGGCTTTATCTCCGCGTAGACCAAGGCCAAGGCCCCGGCGATTGCCATCTCTCTGAAAAGATGAAAATGAAGATGGGCTGGCAATTGCAGGAAGGGGAGGTTGCCCCACGGCGGTTGCAACATTTAATCATCACATTGCTGCAAAAATCGTATCATTAGCGTTTTTACGATTACGCGCTTTATCAAAATAGCTGCAATGCGGCAGCCCAGCAGCAGTAGATGCAGCAGCAACAGTTGCTGCACATGCAGCATTAAGCAATAGTTGCAGGTTGCTGCTGGGTGTTCGCACTGTGTGTTAAAAAGTGTGGAAATTTGAAGGAAAACTCAAGAAAGGTATTACTAGATTAGAAGAGAAGAATTATGTACTTCGACTTTTTGTTTTAAGTTAATCAAAATTGCAGAGTTTCAAACAAAGTTATAAGCAAGACGAGTTACCATCTTAAAGTTTCTGAATTATAATTGACAAGGAACTCAGATTCAACGATGACAAAGTGTTTGTAGGGATTTTCTTCTTGAAATATGACTTCTATTTTAATTATTTACTTCTTTTTCTATAACTTCTACTTATATTGCCTTAAAATCTCAATATTTCTTGGATATTTCTTCCTTTCTTAGCCACTGTGCCTTAGATGATTAAATATTTTGTGTCTCTTCTGCAGAAAATTGTTGGCACACACACACACCTGAGGCACACCACCTCCTAGGTTTGCTGCGCTTGCTTAAAACGAAAAGTGAAGTGAAGAAGGCTGAAAAGGCGGAAAAAATTCTAATCAATGCTATCAGCAACATGGTTGCTGCTGCCGTCGACTGGCAGCCACTTTGTTGTCGTTGCTGCCGCTGCAGCACGTACCTGTAATTTTTTTAATTGCAGGCAACAATTTTGCAATTGGTAGCAACACACAACGGTAGCAGCCGCAGCAGGTTTGCTGTTATGATTTCGTCTCCAACACACCCCCAACTTCGAGCTGAGGAAGCCGAAAATAAACAAAAATAAACCGATTATCTGATCGATTATGGCCAGGAGGCAGCAAACAACTGTTGCCTGTGGTAAGCCTATACTTTCACTGCTGCTGCTGTGGCGCCAGCAACATGTGTTGCCACTGACAAGCACTGACAGGATGCAACAGGACACCAGCCACAGCCACATGTGATGCAACATAAATGTAGAGAAGAAAAAACAAGGGAAGAGAACCCAACCAAGCCGAGCCAATGTGATGCTTCACTTAATCAGGTGTTGCGTCTGATCCGCCACGACAATTACACACGAGTCGGCTGCCAATGTCGCTGATGTTGCTGCTTGTAGCAATTATGCCTTGAACTTGTTCTGACTGCACACCGCAGCAACATCACACAGCCGCAGCAACATGGGCAACATCAGCATTGCTCTGAAATGACAATTTCATTTGGAGAGCCCGCAGAACCCACTGGCAAGAGGTTGTTCAACCCAATTGGCCATAGTTTCATGGCTTGTCATTAGCTAATGTATGACGGCAGAGGCACCAAACTGCACAGCAAGAAAATTAGTCAATAAAGTATAATAAAAGTAACTGACACATTTACATATTATTTTTTTCCACTCTAACATTGCGTCTATCAACGCTGGTATCCATTTATTAACAGAATTATTAGAGCGCAATAATATTAGACCTTCTATTACATATATCCCTTGTATTTCGGGTGTTTTTTTAGTTCTCTGTAAAAATCTTCGCTGTTGCATTGAAATACTAAAAAAAGGAGTGCTTACGAGTCGCTTGAACCTCAATTATGAGTGCACATGTGTGCACTCTAGGAATTTGTGCTCTCTGCTGCAGCTGTGCAGCTTTCGGAGGTTCTACTTCAGCTCTCCGCCAAGCCCCCAGGCAAAAGGTGTGAAATGCTAAGACCTGGTCCTGAAAAGTGAAAGGTAAACACTATCCGGCCATTATCCCTGGATATTAGCAGAGATCCCAACGTTTACGGCGGATCTCTGTCAACATGTTTATGTCGCTGCTGAGTGGTTGGTTCCAGGTTTATGGCATCAATTCGGGGTCGTCGCTCACTTTTGACACCTCGATGATTTTGTGTGTCAGGCAAACATGAAGTCAGAAGAAACCAACCGGCGACAAATTCCACGGCACTAAAACAATAAATAGCGACTGAAACGAGAGGCAGACTTTGTCACTTTTCACTTTTGTTTGGGTCTGAAGAGAGATCTTTGACAATAATCTAATTGTATTAGCTCGTATAAGAGAAGATATATTGTAATCAGATGCTGCGTTTCGGTTCTTAAAGGCAATTCTCTGCAGGATCTCCTTCCCTCCGATCCAGTTTCCTTTTATCTTTCCCCTAATTAAAACCCAGAGCTCGTCTCAGTTGTTTTTTGGATAATTTCCTTGATGGCTGCTCATTAGCTAAGAACACAAATCACTCGGTCCCTGGCTAACAAGCAAAAATAAGTCTCCAAAGAGCCAAGAGCCTGTGTGTGCTGTGTGCCACTCGAGGCGAAAGCAATTTCCTTGGAAAATTGCTCTGCCTGCCAGGCTGGGGCAATCTCTCAGGAGCCAAAGAAGAGCGCTTCATCAATTTTTATACTTTATATATATCGATGAAGACCCATTTGGTTGATAACTCCATTTGTGGCAAATGTTGCGCACGCGCGTTTTAGTTGCTCTCGGGTCTGCCGTTGCTCCTGCTCCTGCTGCTGCTTCTGCTTCTGCTTCTGCTCCTACTCCTGCTTTTGCTGCACTGATGATGTTGCTGTTGTTAATGTTGCTTCAGTTGCCTTTGCCGTTAGTAAATTTCGCGCGAAAAACTTCAAAGTTGTGGTTGCAAAAGGCAAACGCACGTGTTGCTATGCTCGCTATGAGGATGTTGCTGCCGTAACAGTTGCAATTGTTGTTGTCACTGGCTGACTGGCTGGCTGGCTGGCCGGCCGTTTAGGCCAAACTTGGTAAATTGTTTTGTTGGCCTTTCTTTTTGCAGAGTGCTGACGGCTTATATGGCCAGCCTTTGTGCCGAGTGAGAGTTGCATACTAATGTCAACGAGAGGAGTGTTTTCTTCTCCCCTCACCCCCTCGAGTCAACGATTTTAATTATCAGGCAGAAAAGCAGGCGAGCTGGCAAGAAGGCAAGCCTGCTCCAAAGCTCTTCGATTTGGCACAATTTACATATCAAAGCGAGCGAAGCAAACTTCCTGTTCCACACCCAAAGCAGCAGCAGCCACAGCAGATGTTAGCCATGGGTCAAGACCAAGTTGTTGGCCATTTACAGCAGCCACTTGATCGTGATGATGACGCTGCTGATGATGATGCCGCCACTGGGAGTCCATTGGCCCTCATGCTGTTCACTTGCACCGCTTTTTGTTACGTGTTTGCTGTCGATGGCGCTGTCTCTGCTGAAGTCGCTCTGTGCGAGTGCTCAGTGCACTCTCATGGGCAACTTCTGCTTTCTGTGAGTATTAAAATTACCCGGCTTGTAATTAGCTTGGCTCTGTTTCTTGTGTCTCCTTGTCGATGAACGATGAACGTTGAACGTTGAACGCTGCGTGTGGTAACTCGAAAACATCTCGGAGCTCCCCAATGATGGATGCCCCCAGAAGAAGGTGTTATTTTTATGGCTTTATAATGCGAGTCCAGGCTCGGCTCCGACTTGGCTCCGTTACGTGGCAATGTCAATCACCTGGACATTGGACGTTGGACGTTGAACGTTGAACGTTGAACGTTGGACAAGGCTTTATAATTTCCACAATGGTAAAAAGAACAAGAACTGTTTGGCCCAGGAATGTGGTGAAAGAGAACAAAAGCTACTAGGCCTGGATTGCTTTAAATTCGGGGAATGTACAGAATAATGACTGAAATCTTAATAAAATGTTAACTAGCTTGGGGATAATAATAAATAAGACTGTTAAAGTCCCATTAACTTGATTAAAACCACATGCAGATCAGGCTACAAATCGCATTTATGATTATGAAAAGAACATTCGCCAGAGAAAGTAAGCTGGGGAAAATGATCAAATAATCATTGCAGGCAGCAAATCTCATTGAATTCGCCACAAGAATTGCTGGCTTTTCCATCACCCATTTGAGCTGCAATCCTCGCTACTATATGGTATGTATATCCTCAATGTGTTTATGGCACATTCTCGGGTTTTGTTGTTTCCGTTTGTGCCACTTGTGTCCAGTTGAGTTGAAAATTATTGTGATTATGGTAAAGTTGTTGTTGCTGCTGCTGCGCCTGATCTCCAGCTGTGCACCTGTTGTTACCTGTTGCCTGTTGTTGTTGCCTTTGTGGTTCAGAATATTTGCAGCTCAGCTCAGCTTTGCATTTTTCGCAGCTTTGCCAGGTCTGCCAGCTTTGCATTTTTGCATTTTGCATACACACATACTGCCTTTATGGCCGACAGCTTCCATTGTTAGACTCGTTTCACCCCTTAATTACCAGATACCGATTTTTATTAGGA
This sequence comes from Drosophila kanapiae, assembly GCA_008042475.1. Lineage (NCBI taxonomy): Eukaryota > Metazoa > Arthropoda > Insecta > Diptera > Drosophilidae > Drosophila > Drosophila kanapiae. The sequence goes on along the minus strand of VNJM01003482.1, from coordinate 438,723 downwards.
TTTATATGCATATATAATGTTTGCCTTAACACTTGGCATTCGGGATGATCTGCAGCTAAGAGGCGTGACTAATCAATCGATGGCAGTTCCCCTTGGAGTTGGGAAATCATAAAAACATAAAATCACGGCTTGTTTTCTGTTTATTTTTCTCTGATTTCCTTGATTGGCATTCCAATGTCGAATCCATCTCGGGCTCTCCATCTTTAGTCATATTTTTCTGTATGCAGTTGTATTTTTGGGTTTATGGTTCACAGGCGCGCCCTGGCCATAAGGCAGAGGCGTTGCTGTGGCCAAAAAAACATATTTGTTTGCTATTGCACTTGAGGGGGCATGTCAGAGGCGTAGTTGTGTTATTTAAGGCTTAGATCTTTATGTTGCATACTCTAGGTTCTTTACATATAATTCAAAGGGGATTTTTAGTAATAATAATTTTCCCTGATTTATTATTCAGCTTTTGCCTTAATTCCTTCATTATCTTCAACATTTTTTGAAGTAAAAACCCTTTTTAAACAGTTTATATAGATCGAATCACTCTTTTGAATCTCTTTAGACAACAAAAGCCAAGTAGAGTGCATTCCCTTGCCCTAAAAACCTCTTAAAGCCCCTTCAAAAACCTCCACCCCTGCCTTATGCAGCTGCTAGATAAATCTCTTACATAAAGTGCGCTCAGACATTCGAAAATATCTCCTCTTCTTCTTTTTTCAACATCCCACATCTCGTTGGCGGCCAAAATTTGATGCTAATAAAACAACGTTTTTCGGCTACGTCGAGACTTTCCCAAAAAAAGCCAGCCATCTCAGATTTGACCTTCAAATTGCGCTGCTCACGCCCAAAACAAAGAAAAAAGAAATACAGAAAAAAAGTGGCTGCCATTTCACTCAAGTCCAAGTCGAAGTCTCTAAGTCGAAGCTGAAGTTGAAGTTGAGTTCTTCACGACAGACGTGCAATCCATCAACAACAACATGGGGGCAAAAAAGCATAATACATAATAATATTTGTGCAAAGTGTTAAGGCAACAAAACAGCAGACAGTAGCAGACAAAGTCAGACAGCGAGGAGGAGCAGCGAACAGTAGAACATGTACACGGAGCGAAAAGGGGGTAATATATATTAGGTAATTATATTATTTGATATTTTCCAACCTCTTTTCTATAAAATTAAAACGTAATCTCATAATAATAATAATAAGAATAATAAATATTCAGTTTTATTAGGGTTTTAAACATAAATTTGCATTATTCCCTTAAAAATATGATTTATTTCCCTTACGCTGTATTTTTTTCTCTGTGTCAAACAGCCAACAGGCAATAAAGGAGCTCTGGGAGGCAGGAGAAATGGATGGTACAGGGGTACAGGAGAAACAGGAGAGCCCAGAGCAGCATTACGATCCAGATGAGGGGCAGGATCAGTGGCAAAGCCCGAGGAACACAATTTAGGAGGTGGAGACGACGACAACGTTTTGTTTTAATTTACTCGACGCCGCCAACGACATTGTTGTTGCTGTTGCTCTTGCTCTTGCTCCTACTCCTCCTGATGTTGCTACCAATGTTGCTGTTGGGTTTCCTGTTTAGATAGCTTTTTTGTGATTTTATGCGATACACCTTCTGCCATGTACAACTGTTATAGGCCGCCAGAGTCCGAGTCAGAGGGGGCTAGTCCACTTTGATGTACGTACACTTTGAAATGTTGTTGATGAGTACGCGAGATTTTTTAAGAGATTGCAGCAACTCGTGCAGCGTGCAACGTGCAACGTGCCACTTGCAACTCGCAGCAGCCACTCTCCTCTGTTTGGCTTATATAATAAATTTTAATGCACGCCCGCCCTGGACAGATTCCGGGACAGATGGATGTGGTCTTGGGCCTGGAATCCGGATAGAGCTGCCAGAGAGCTCTCCGACTGACTCTCAGGCTCCCACAGTAGCCACGAAGTAATAGAAAAAGGGGAGGATTATGGAGCATTAGAAAAGTGTTCCATCAGTAAAATATATTATTTAAAAGCATATATTCAAGGCAAAAAAGAAGGTGAGTTATATATAAAGCAACTTCTTTACTCTTAAGTGTAAAATATTTATTATAAAATAAGTATTTTTCTGTCCATCTAATTTAATTTAAGGCTCCACTGTGCAACTTAAACTATTTCACAAAACACAAGCTTATCTGCTGCCAGGGTTTTCTCTCTTTCTTTTTATATATATATAAAATATATATCTGTATGTACACATGTGGCTTGTCTTGTGTGTTAGGCTGACACTTGGCTAACCAACTGAGAGATAACCATTAAGTTGGGACATAATTTATGTAGAACCAGCGGCGGGCGACAGCCAAAACGAAAGACTTAGGACACAAACTTGACAGGCAGGCAACAAAGTAACCAAGAAAGCTTAGACATCCCAGCTCCCAGTCAAGTTTAAACAGGGGGAATTATATCAATTAGGCAGAGGCAAAGGCAAGCAGGGGGGGAAGGAGGTGCAGAGCAGTAGAGTAGACCCAGCCAGCACTTTTGGGGGCTGGACCCGGGAGACGCCCAAAAAAAGAGCGAGTCACTCCAGCCAGCCAGCCAGCGGCAATTATAGAGCATAAAACATCGATAATCATAATAATTAAGGATGACGGGGCAGAAAGAGGAGCAGCAGCAGCAGCCGCCGCAGGAGCTGGCTGTGACAACGCACAGTAGCCAGCAGATTACAGACTCCGAAGGAGATAAAGCCCCGCCATGATGGTGCATCAAGTTGGAGTCGCTGCTGCTGCCTTGCCTTGCTGCACATAAATTGTTAATTAAAGCCTATTTAGGCGGCAGCCCCCGAAATGTTTATTCTATGGCCATTGAATTGAATTCTTTGTGAGAGACTTGCCATGATTTGTGCATTTAGAAAGTATGTATTCCGGCCTTCACCTTTCTCCGCTGCTATTGTAAAGAATCAACTATAGAATGCCTTGAATAGAGAGAGCATTCCTTTCATAACTCCCAAAGAGAACTGCCCAAGAATCGCCGTTGAAAATTGAAAGAAATCTATAAATTTCCAAAGCTCTCAAAAGGTTTATTTATCCACCAAGAACCCAAAAATAAATCGCAGAAACTGTAACAAATTTATTTATGAACTTGGTCTTGGCTTTTGTTGGCTTACAAGATTTGTTTTGGTTTGGGAATTAGCCAAACAGACAAAGAACAGCGACAACAATTGGCAATTTGCTGTGAATCTGGCACACAATAAAGGAAACAGGTATTGAAAGAACCCTTTCGATTTATGCTACAGAAAAACGGTAGATGTGCCAAGATAAATATCTAATTAAACATTGTTAATGAGGCCCAAAAAAACCAGCCAAGAAACATAAATGATTCATGGATTTAAGGCGAGCGAAAGAGCAAACAAAAAACCAAAAACACAAGACAATAAACTTGACCCACAAAAGCCCGTGAATCAGTTTTCTTTGGGCTTCAACAAAATAAATATAAGCCATAAAAACGGCTTAAGAAAAAAGTGACTAAGTGAAAAGATGAGACAAAAAGGCAGTCAGCAAAATGGCCAAAAATTGCAGATGATTTATGCCGCCAGAGATCCTTGGCTCTACCATTAAGGGAAACACCTTTACTCAAGTGTAACCGCTGAAACCGAGTTTCAGTTTCACTCTGGCACCCCATTTTCATGTATGAATTGCTGGGGAAAATTATAATTTTCTTTTTGCGTTTTGTATACGATTTGATTTTCTCAGCTTTTCACTTTTTCCCGTAACTAAAATGTTTGACATTTTCTGTTGTTGTTTTGTCATTTGTGAAGGTTTCTCTGAAGGTTTTTCTTTCTTTTTTCCCAACTTTTTGATTGACAAAACCGAAAACTTGTTGTGCAGTTAAGCAAAACCATAAAATGCCGAGAGAATAGTAGACGAAGCTCTGAATAAAAACGCTCATAACTGGAGCGAGGCATGGCGAAGCATGGAGGCTTATCTAACCCGTAACCCGGCTTTTTGTTGTGATTTTTTCCATTTAACTATTGACGACCCGGCTAATGGTAATCGCCACTAAACAGAAATATTTATTTGACACCTTAATTGTTTGCTGTTAAATGGTTTTATGTCCCAAACACTTACCACTTAATGGGTTTTCCAGCGAGAGAGAGGAGTCGCCGCGAAGAGAATCTGCAAGAAGAGGGAAGAGACTCCAATTAGATTTCCAAATCGATTTGGCCCAAACCCAAGCCCACTTCCTGTGGCGACACATAAATCAGGGAAAACTTCATTAACACGACTGCCAAAATCTACGAGTATAAATCTAAGCGGCAAGTGCAACTTTACTACGTGCTACGTGCAGACCGTTGGGGAATAAATAACTCAATTTGGGATCGGCGCAGAGTGTTAACTTGAAATCTGCCAATAAATCAATGGCGTTGAAGGCAGCTTGTGATTAGCACTGGCCACGGCTGGCTTATCTTCTCGTTGTAATCCGGAAGAGGCGACGGTTCGGTTCTCTTTTCAATAATCAGCGGGATCTGAGAGGCCCGAAAAAAACGAAGCGAAACGCGAAACGAGAAACCTGAGAGATTGGCCAGCCGTCACTTGGCCTGACAGGCAATAACTTTGGCAATCTTTTTCGGCCAAAAAGACTAATTTTTTTTTGTGGCCAAAAGCGTTGAGTTGTTTATTATAAATATTACAGAGAGCTTTGGTCTTGGTCTCGGGGCCAATTTTGCATGCTTCACGGTTGTCAGAAAGCGCCGAGCTGAGATCGCAAATCTTTTGGGCAGATCTCAATCGAGTTTCAATCAAGTTGAAATTAATTTGTGATACATTGTGACAGGGCCTTAATTGTTAAATTTTGGTATATGTTGGTATAAAGAAAACAAATAAATAAATGGATTAATTAATGTAACCTCATAAAGTGTTATTAAATAATTAATGTAATTAAAATTATACTTATTTGCCTTTGTCTTTACAATTAATTACAATTAATTCCCAAGATGAAATATATTTCATTAAAACCAAATGAAGCTTTTTAGTAATTAGTTCTGTCACTTCTTTAATTGAAATAATTTCCTCTCCGAATTTTGTAAAAATTAATTGGATAAATATTACAAAAGCCGAAGGCCCAAGCGCCTCTGGCGAAGCATTTAATTCGCTTTATTTGATTTTTGGGGCTCTGACTACGGTTTTTCATTTTTTTGAACAGTTCTTAAATCCAAATCCGGTTCTGATATGTGATTATTATGATTTAACTTTAACCGGTTTGCAAAGGCAAACATTTTATAATTTTATTCGGTTTTATTTGGCATTTTTTCTCGCCGCATTTCGTTCGAAGTTTTTGTTCGGCTGGATTTTTACATATTAAACGTATTTGACACACATGTGCCGCAGTTTTGCTGGGCTCTTTTTAAGCCTTTATTCGAATTATCTTTGATTTAACTGTAAAACTCTGCTTCCGATTTATTTTTTGGTCTTTTTCGGGGCTTTGTGGGGGTCTCGTTTACATAATGTTGGCATGAAATTAACAGCGTTATGGTCTGGGGTTCATAATAGGCTTTTGTTTTGTCTATGGGGGGATTTATTAGGATTGCTTTGCGCCTCAATCAGTGGTTTTGTTTGCAAAAATGTTTGCTGAATTAACATCACAAAAAATATTTGTTGAAATACAAAAGTCTCTTAAGACACCGTGGCTTTATTTTCTGCATTGATGTTACCTTTAATTGATAATAATTTTATTAATAACTTTCTTAACAGACCTGAGGATTTATTTCTGTCTAGCTTATTTCCTTTTTTACCTAGCTAACCGCATTTGATTTTACTCGACATCTTCCGCATATGAATAAAAAGAAATTACATATGTTTACCGCAAACCCCGCGGGAGCTAAAACTGTTTAATTTATTACCCCGGAAAACTCAAGGTTAACACTGCAGCTTGACGTCTTTTCCTCAATGATTTCCCCAGTTTTTCCACCAACGTTTCCCATGCGAAAACATTGCGAAAGACAAAGGAAAATCACTAAAAACCCATCCATATACATATGCAACTGTTTTTGGACTTGGAGAAAGATATATACATATAGCCATGGCCATATATAACCGAGAGAAAGAAGAAAAAGAAGCAGCATCGACGACTGCGGCTGCGACTGCGTTAATTATGTGCATTTAATGCTTTAATTAATGTTTTCTATCGGAAGATGAGACCGCCTCGATGCAGTGAAAGTTATAAACACTTAATGGCAAATGGAAAAAGAGTGAAATATATTTTTTGCTCGTAAATTAATAATTCCAAATGTTAATTGATCAACTCGCTAACTTGTTGTGCGTTTTTATTATTTCTTTATTTGCTTTTCAAGTGGCCAAAAAAATATTTGATTACGGCCTGAAACTGAAATTGAGGCGTGAAAGTGTATCTTGAGGATGTCGTGGGATGTTGGCGGCCTCTTATATCTTATATATATATATATATCGCTAAATGGTCTGGAAAGAAAGTAAACTTGGCGCTCTGAATGTGTAGCCGTATTTGGTAAGGCTTTGTTGGTAGTCGATGGTCTTAAGAAGGAAATCTGTCAAATGTAGAGCTTTAATTGTTAATTGGTTGCCAAAAACTGTAAAAGGAGAGCTATCGAGTGTTAGAATATTCGAGGGGAGATTTCTAAAACTTAACTAACCATATAGGGAGGATTGTGTTGAAGGTAAAATCGATAAAAACAATATGAAAGCATTCAACCGAAATGATTCTGAGGCTCAGCCATAATGTATACATTTTTAAATCAAGCATAAAATTAGAAACAAATTCTATAATGCCAAAATGATCCTGAAACAGCAAACAACAATATACAACTATATTTTACATCTTACAGACATTTTAATTAGGAGCTAATAAAAAGTAAAAGAACCTCAAACGAAAAGAGGAATAATTCGTTCAGGAAATAAACAAATCAAACATTTAAAAGCTTCAAAATATAACTAAAGAAGCAAATAGACTCTATAAAGAGTCTTTAACCTATAATCAAATCGAAAAACGCATAATTATGCGCCAAATTGATTTCGAGATGGTTATCAAAAAGATATAAAAGACAGATATAAATAGCTTGAATCGGCAATGAAACGGTAGTTCGTGTTCCCTTTCAAAAACCTAGGAAACGCATCAAATAAATAAATATTTTGTAGTATGCGATTATAAATCAATCCAATTTATGGTTTTTGTCTCTATTCAAAATATAACAGTCATGGTCAAGTCTCTAATTTAAACTGATGTTTTATTTATGAACTTTGGCGTCGATTCTTGAAAGCGTTGACACGCAGAGAACCTCATGGAAATGGCTGGGACTTATCTCTATCTCTCTCTCTGTTTGGTTGTAACAATGGCTGAGATATTTTTGGATCCATTCGAGCACCTGCTTATTAGTTTCTGGTCCCATTATCCACAGAGCCGCAGAGAGGAAAGAAATTTGCAATTTTAATGACGTTCGGTTCGGTAAGGTTTCGCCGGGCGAACGAGCCACAACCTTATATAACCCCGACGAGTGCGAAAAGAAACCCCCTTTGGATCTGCGATCTCCGGTGTTAGCTCATAATGGCAGTGCGCGCAGTTTATGGCCCAAACTAAACGTGCACTTGGCTTCAAGTCGCAAGTCGCAAGTCGCAACTTTGGCTTTTGCTTTTCCTCTCGGCCATAAAAAAACAACAAACCGAGAGAGAGAAAAACAAGAAATTTCAATTTCAAATTTAAGGCCCCTAACTTTCGCTTTCCTTTTCGCGAGCAAGAGAATTCCTTACCACATTTTCCCAACCTGGCCAATTCCAATTAGCCGGCTAGACCAGCGTCAGCGGCAATCCACACAAATAATAAATCAAAATCTAATAAAAAATACTCGTAGTACAAAAATTTGTTGCATGTGCTAATGTTGCAAATGCAACCGGTTGCAGCCAAAAAAAAAATACTGAAAAAATAAACGAAAAAAGAAAATAGAAAAAAAGAAACCCCCCAAAAAATACAAAACTGCCAACGACAAACCAGACATCGACTTTCCATTTTCAAATGTGTGTTTGCTGTGTCCACTATATCTGTATATATATATATATATATATATTTTTTTTTTGCTGGGTCTGCAGCCTTCGTCGGCCAAAAGATACCACCAACTGACCACTGCAACAGCCAACCGCCAACAGCAACAACTTTTCATTTCGTTTTTCACGCGGCGCATGCCAAAAAAAAAAGAAAATGAAAAAGAAGCCACCAAATGGCCAAAGATTTTAGATAGGGAATCAAATAGGGGAACTAAGGTACAAGAACTATGCCGTTGTGTTGGTTTAAGGAGGTTTGATGGTCTTTAGAGGTTTCAAAAAAAATTAAAGTAGTTTTAGGTAAAAAATATATCTTTTTAAGTGTTTAACTAACTACAACTTTTCTTATATCGAATTTAGCTTAGAGCTTTTAGTTATATTTTTCGCTTCTTCAGTTTTCAGTTTGTTTCATTTTATTTTCTGTATATTTTCTTACATTTTAACTTAAAAAAAGCTTATCCTTATTCATAATTATTTTTGGTGAATTAATGCCTCATAAATCATCTTTGTTCATAACTTTTATTTCACAAAATAGTGTAAACCATTTGCGACTCGAATTTCGCGTCTATTGATGTTTTTTCGGAAAAGTGCCAAAGACTGTGGCAACTTGGGTAATGTCTGAGCTCTGTCTACGCAGCTGGATGTCCCGGCACCCCGCGCTCTATCGCTTAACCCTCCTCCTCCTTCTCCTTAACCCTCTGTTTGCTGGAGTCTATAAAAAACCCCAGGGGAGTTGTAGCCAAAGTTGTGTGGCAAGTGGCTGTGTGTGACAATATCCAAGCTCTGTTGTGGTTGTTGCCTCAGTTGACCGGTCTTTGCCTTTCGTGTTAGCAAATAAAACGAAGAAGTTGTCGCAACGGAAGAAGCTACCAATATTGGTATTAGTTCTTCAAAAATATACATTTCCAAGAGAATATTAGAAATGTAAAGTATATTTTTAGTGAATAATTATGAGGATTCAATAAAAATATATGAAATAACTGTAGAAACTAACTAAATAAGATATATATGGATATTATTCCCTGCTTGTTCTTGTTGGAAGATTATGGCTTACTGATTAAAGAAAAATCTAGATCTGTTTAGCTTCCATTTAAAATATTTCCTTCTTAGTACATTAAAGTCTTGGCTTTTCTCTGTGTGCATTATTAGTGGGCGCAATGTAACTCAATTGCACACTTGCTGCTCTTGCTTTTCCTTTCCACTCGTAGTCCAATAATAATAATAATTGTTCAATGCCTTTTTTGGCCAAAAGCAGCGGAAATGTGGACCGTTGCCGTTGCCACTGCAATTGCTGGTGCTGCTACTGCTGTTGTTGCTGCTGATTGTCCATAGTTTGAGTATTTGAAATGGAGAAACGACAACGACTACGACGGCAACGACAGGTTGCAAGCTGCGGATTTGTTAATAGTTTTAAGCACACTTTGCTTTATTTGCCGCTGCCTCAAAACGGAAGCAAAGCCCAAACAAACGAAAAGATAAATAAAAAAATATGAAAAACAAACCGAAAGCCGCCAAAGTTGCCCATGTCGATGGATGATGACTCAAGCATAAAATTCTAAAGGGTCTTTGGCAGGCGGAAAAAACGAAGAGACAAAGACTACGACTCTCCGTGTCTTCAGCGGTCTTTGATTATGCGAACCAACGCGAGTCGTGAATGTACTTCCGTTGAAGCGGACTTTGTCGGATATTTTCTATATACATACCTAGTATATATATATATATATCTTTTCAGATCTTAAGAGAGAGGCAGAGGAAGTCCAAGTGCAGCGGAAGCTGCTTAGGTGCTTAGTATCTTACATGCCACCAAACAGCGTGAAAAATCCCATTACAATATATAGTTAACACAAAATGCTTGTGGGCTCGTTTTGGTAAATCATAAATCTTCAATACATTAATAAAGCTTTTCATATAGAACTTCAACGCTGAGACAGTGGTGTTCAGAAAGGTAGGAACAAATAGAAGTTAGATTTGTCTGCAGTTTTCACAGACTGAGTACCATTTAAAATGTGTTCGAAATTGTTTTAAAATAGGGAACTGTCTTCTTTCTTTATTTAATCAATTACAAAAATATTTACGACTGTTTTTAAACCTCTAGAAAGCTGTTGAAACCTATTATTGTGAATATATCTTTCCTAGGAGCATCTTCACATAAAAATATCAATTAAACTCAAGACAGCCGAGAGACAGCCAGGCTTTAATGATGATTCTACCTGCATAATGCCGCTGGCAGTCGTCGTGTTTGTTCAATCATTTATCATTTTTGTGCAGGAGAGACGAGACGCGTGGGCAAACAGTCGCGAGAACAAAAAACCAACAATGAAACATAGTTCCTAAAACCCTTCCTTTCAGGTTAAATGCAGTTTCTTGACCCGCTTGCAGCGGTGTGTTAACTAATTAACCGTTAACAGCACTTGCCGCCTCGGAAATTGTCAACGTCATCTAAGCCAAGTTAATGTCTATTGCCACCGCGCGCTCTCGACATGTGTGTTTTTACCGTTTGTAAACTGTCATATTTCTTGCGGCCAAAAGCAGTTAATTTGTTTATTATTTTGACATTAATTTGTTGTTGATTTTCTGTAATTTATTCAGATATTTAAATAAGCAAACTGGAAATTCTATTTCCCCGGGCCAGAAAGGAGTTGAAAATGAAGAAATGAAGTGGAAACTTTTTGGGTAGAAAAAGTTATGACTAATGGTAGTAAAAAATCATTTTGAAGTTTTGTATTTCGGGAATAAAAAGTGGATAAAAATGTAAGGTATGCATAAAAAGAAAATAAATAAATAAAATTGTACCAACTTTATCTCTGGTTTCCCTATGGTCATATGCTTTGATATGACTTATATTATTTTACTTGCTCTCTTTCACAGTTTAATTAGTATAAAAAGAATGTCTTTAAAATGTTACCATTTACCCCTTTTATCAAATATTATTTTTCTGCCTTCACCCGAGGCTTGAAGGTTAACCCAAAATTAAACTCAAATTATGCAAAAGTTTAAACGCATTAAGTAAGGCCAACTATTTGCGGAATTCACGCAATTTCCTGTTGTCCAGCAGCAGCGGCAGCAGCGGCAGCAGCAGCTGCCAAACATTTCGGAACGTTTATGTTTTACCAACGAGAAAAAAGGTTTTTCTGGCTAATTACGCCACTCGCTATCATTAACACATTTCTTAGTCATCATATTCTTTCGGCCCAGTCTTTCCCCAGTCTTTTCTCTGTCCGCGCTCTGACCCAATTTTCTCTGACAAATAAAATAACAGTAGCCGTCCACCGTCCACTGTGCCGACCGAGTCGAATTGAGGCGAAATTAACATTTCTTGCTGCATTTTTCAGGCCGCTGACAGCCGCAAGTTGCAATTGCAGTTGCCCGGCAATTAAATGTGAGATTAATTTGCGGATCAGGCCGCATTCGGAGTTCGCCGGAAAATGCAAGTGCAAGAGCTGGCGGGGAAAATTGGGCTGCAAAAATGGGTTAAGAAATGAAAAGGCAGTTAAGGTTGGCTGAATTTCTGGTTACAAACAAATTTAAGAATCGAAAGTTGTAAGGTTTTTCTCTACAGAAGTGCAAGAAGTCAAAGGAATACAAACATGTTTATATATTATTTGAAAAACATTAGGAATTATGAAACAATCTTTAGAAATCAGAAAATATATTGCAAACACATTATAAAAACAACAAAAGTAATGTTTTTACAAATATCTTTTATAGAAAAAAATAATTATAAACTATAAAACGTAGTTAAACGTTCAAGAATTAATTGCTTTAACAAATTTGCAAGCAAAAGTTTAATTAAAGGCATTTAAAAGGCCAAACCCATATTACTTTTCAGCCAGACCGAAAAGCACTTGTAAAACTCCATTAAAGTGCCACAGATAAATATTCAGGTGAACCTAAAAGCGTATTTTAATTACACAGAAAGGAACTTAGTCAAAACTAGTAAATTTGATTTGAACTAATATCCATTAGTGTGAGATTAACTCAAGAACTAACTTGTACCTTCCCAATAATATAACTATATACTTAAGTTAGGTTCGCTTGCAGAGAAAGGTGTCTTGCGAATTGGCCAAACTCCAAGTGTTGCTTTCAGCGGAAACCATTAAAGGAAATGACCGGAGCCCAAACCGCCTTCACCTTTTGCCAAGTGCTAAAAAATAACTGCAAAACCGCCAGCAAAACGCCCCAAACGACTTGCACCGCCGCGAAGGCCGAGGAAAAGTGTCGCCAACTGTCGTTTCATGTTGATTGTCTGGTTCGACACGTTTGCAATGAAACAACTAACCGAAAGTTCACACGCTTTTTATGGTGGCCACATTAACGTGGCCAACAAATGTTGGCAAACGTTTCTTGAGCCTCAGCAGATCATCATCATCAGTAAAGAAAAAACCATCAGAAGCAGCAGGCGGCAATTAAAATGAGCGCGAAAGTAAAACGTTTTACAGTTAACAAAAGAAAATATAAGAAAAGGTGCACTGGGGGAAAAAGGGAGTAAATATTCCGTTCTTAATTTATACAAAGAATAAGAGAAATCCTAGTACGATTTTATTAAAAGGAAGGTCCATGGAGGGGTAGGAAATTCAAACAAGAGTTCATATAAAATATATAATTTCAATATGTATTTGGGCTTTTTCCCAGTGCACATGCAACAGATTTCGTCTTCTTCAAAAAATACCAACAACAAATTGCTTATTTAAAAGTCATCAACAAATGGTTTTTATTGCGCTCATTATCTGGCTTTCTCACATATTTTTTTCTTTATTTTTTGCTTTCGCTGATCTTTTAAAAGAAGAAAACAATTTTCGTTCTGCATTTGCCAAATGCCAAAATTAAGCGAAAATTGATACGTTTTTCGGTTTATAATCATAATCTTACGAATTGCAGTCCAATTAAATGCAAATCAGTTCGTAAATACCGCGTGCCTTGGTCTCCGCCTCAATTAATCTCCGCCGGCCGCAGAAAGAGATGAGAGATGAAATATTGAACAGAGTCAGGGCCTTAATTACTTTATTACCAGCGAATAAAAAATAATAAAAAAACATATATATATAAATATAAAGAAACAGGATCGGAGGAGGCGGCTGCCTTAGCGGTACTTTGGCTCAAGGGGCCGACAAAAAAAAATTAACCAAAAGACAAATCGCTTACGCCCTCTCTTCTGCCAGATTCGGTACTCCGGCCGTTTCGGGAGGCCGACATAACAATTTAGTGTAACGATATCCGTACGAGACACAGCATATATGTAGGTACATAAATATGGGCGAGATATATGGCCATGAAAAATAATTTAATTTATAACAAAGCTCAGAGCCAGGGCAGGGATATGAACAGTGGTTTGTCAAGACAAAAAAGGGATCAAATGGGTATAAGAAAATATTGTGGTAAATGTAAGAAAGCAGCGGTTTTATTACTTAAATACTCTATAAATATATATAGAAATATATAATAATATTAAAAAAGAAAATCAAGAGTTTTCAAGCAGAATCAATTAAATTGTTTACTTTTTCTAGAACCCTTTTCCCTGCTTCAGTAAATAATAATAATTGTATGTCTTACCCTGAGGTTTTCTGTTTAATAAGCCCTATAAAACCCCCTTAAATCCACCTGCAATCTTAAATTACCTAAAATTCCGTTGATCCCCAAGACAGTTCCCACAAAATCTGGCCCCACTGTCTCGCGTTTCAATACGAAATTTGACGATGGCCACACAGCAAATAAGTCGGAGTTTCTGGACAGAAGAAGGCTGAAACCGGAGGCCACACAGAAGAGGCGGAACCGAAACCCCAAAACGAAGAATTAATATTAAAAGCTTCGACTCTCTTTCTCCTGAGACGCAGCTGTCAGGCTTACAGATTGAACACTGTACAGTGTACAGTATACACAGAAGGCGGCAACGCAATGGTCAATGAAAAATTAATTAAAAAAGCAACCGAGGAAAGTAACTAGAGAAATGTCTCATTACAATGATTACAAATATGAATACGAGACTCGCGAGTGTGAGTCAGGCTACGTGAGAAGAATATGGAAGAGAATAAAGAGAATCGAGTGAATCCAGCGAGGAAGGCCCATAGTATAGAACAAGTCCAGAAATTGATTTGTGCGGAGAGTGGAGCGTGCAGAATTGACCCACTGTGTGTCTGAGAATGCTATGGAGAATTGGTATAACTGCGCTTCGGTCGGCTAACTGTGGCAAGACCTCAATCCAGATACAAAACGCCGCTTGGCACGCTCGCATTTCTTCTCAGATCTCGGCTCTCAATTCTCCAGCTTCGATTACCACAGCGTTATAATTTGTTCTTTAAGAGCTCCCAGAGGCAAAATTGCTAATCTAACGAGTAGGTTAATTGTCTTAATTACCTTAAATTCATATAAAGCGAGAGTGCAAATTAGTTGGAAGGGAGAAAGTCCCTTCTCACCATACTGGAGGGTATAAACCAATAATGTTAATTGAGTGATATCATCAGGGCTTACAACTAGTTCTTTTAAATATTTTCTTTTTATAATTTGTAAAAACTGCGGAAACAACTTTCCTGAAATACATCAAAAAGAACTCGAGAAAAGAAGATACCCGACCAAGAATAAAGAACCATCTTAAACTCTGATTTATATGATTCATTTATGATGACTGTTATTCTGGGCTGCATTAATCTTTTCGAAATGTGCTCCATTTTAATGGAGAGTACCATAAAAAAAGGGAGTCTGAGGCTGTGATGCATAAATCTCATGTTTTGTGGTAATCCCCTAATTCCAGTAAACAAAAAGGAAGTCCCGAAAAAATAGATTACGGGTACCAGCACCTCTGCTGTGAAGATGTAAAACCTTATCACAGAACCCGAAAAACAAAAGCAGCCACCGATGCAAATATTTACATGTAGACCCCGATAAGACACGATCTAGAAACGGTTGTAAACTTGGTTGTAAAACCGATATTTGCTGAGATAATAATAACATTAAAAAAGAAGGAAAACTGCTGAAGTTTTTGGAGGGGGATTTTTTGGGAATTTCACGGCATTGTGCTCCAGTTACTGTGGAATTTGTTGTTGAGAGGCTTATGTCGCCGCCGCTGCATGCATCCCATTTCTATGGGCAACGCCCCTGCCCGGAAGCTTTTAACTCCGTAGCCGTAGCTACGTGGTGTGTTGCAACTGGGTAAATGCAGCTACTTTTACTTTAGACCAATCTCTTTTCCTTATTTTGTGTAGCTCTGCTTGCATAAGATACCCGTACCAGTCTCGGCTGCTGCTGCATGCAGATACATAGAGTCAAACACACGCCCCAAAACGAAAAATAAAGCACCCGAAAACCGGTGACACTCCGCCGCCTCCGCAGCTCTCCTTTTTGGGTCCACTCTCAGCCACGGGTCCACTCTACTCCATGCCAAGATGCTGCCGCGCTAATTCAAACAAATTGCAGCATAAATGCATTATAAAAGCGGCAGAGGAGCAGCATCGGGCGACACAGTGTGACAGTAATAATGTCACTCGCAGTATGGATATGGATCTGGATGGGGGATATACCCATACCCATATATATGCCCATATAGGTGGAATAGAGCACTCCGAAGCGTGAATGTGAATGTGAATGCCAGTGATAAATTAGCTAGCTTCAGCGGTTCGGCGATGTGTGGGCAAGGCCACAGTGGTCGGGGGTTAGTTGAGAAGGTGATTATGTTATAGATTATATGACATTTTCCAATATTAATACATTGAATTGTACTCTTAAGCTGCGTACCCACACGTAGGGTAAATAAGCCAAGTTACTTGATCTTAAATTACATTTCGATAGTTCCTTGTTCTTTTATTTATGTATGTTTTAATTTCAAGGTTATACATAGTATATAAAGCAAGACAAAATGCTCAAAAATCTCTATTACAACAATGACGAAGCTGTGAAAATTGAGAGGGTTAACCCACTGTTTTCCAGTTCACCTTCCATCTGGGGGTCAGTGAACCCCATTGAACCATAGTTTCCTCGCCTCGGTCCGCACTAATTGATTGTTCTACTCCATTTGATAAGCTCTACTCTCTCTCCGAGAGCGGGGCAATTGCTCATTTGTGGCACATGGTAATGGTTAATTTACTCGCCACATGCGACCCACTGTGCTGCATTGCTGCAAGTTGCGCGCTGCAACGCGGTGGCAGACAAGCAAGTGTTTTGTGGCAATGTTGCTGCAGCTAATTTGATTAATGATAAGCCGGACTTAACTGACGACGATTGTGATTCATTGTGTGCGCACAAGGCAGGCACACTTAGCAGAGGGATCTATCGGTAGCGAATTTTCATTAAATAGATTAGGGGGAAATGCATAGATATACCGAGCGAGCCGAATCAAAGAGGCAGCATTATTTTATTAGAGCGAACAACAAGTGCTCATTGTAATTGAAGGCCCAATTGAAAAGTTCCCCCGGTTCCTATTCGCGCCGCATCTGCGAGATACAATTTCGCTGCTACTGCCTTTGATTATATGCAATGAGCCATTTCCTCCACCGACTGCCACGGACTCTAAGTGTATGCTATATGTTCTCGAATCTGGAGTCTAGAATCGGGCGTTTGGAGAGATCGCCAACTGAAAAAACCAAACTGAAACCCAGGTGGAAATGGCCTCATGTGGCCAGTTAAGTAGTTAATAAGGTAGCTACTCTCCGAGATGTGTAATTTTTTGCACTTTTCCAATATGGGTTAGGGAGGAGTTTTAAAATCGGCACAGCTTTTCCCATAATTAACTTAAGGAAATGAAGTCTTTGGGGGACTAGTTGATCAAGAACATTCAGCAAAGAATTTAATGAGTTAATAAAGTGATATTTTTACTTTATTTTCTTCTGTTTTTCATGCAGCAGCAACATTTTTTGTTAATTTATTAAAACAATACGAGTGTTTGCCGTGTTTTATGGTTTCATTCCTTTGGCGATCTGTGTATTTTGGTTTGTCAGTTATAGTAAATTACAGAAAGGAGGCTGGCCCTAGTTGGCCTTCCTGGCCTTCTCCTTCTCGGCCTTTTCCTTCTCTTTCTGTGCCTCCTTTTCGGCCTTCTCACGCTCCTTGCGTGCCTTCATGCGGGCTTTTTCGCGCTCGTCCTCCTCCTTCTCGAGCTGGGCCTCTCTCTCGCTGCGTTTGCGTTCCCGCTCCTTGTCTCGCTCGGCCTTGACCTTGTCCTTCTCCTTGCGTATCTCGTCGCGCTCCTTCTTTTGCTCCTCGAGCCGCTTCAGCTCGTCCTTCTCCCAGAGCTCAAAGGCCTCACGCTCGGCGGCCAGGCGCTGGAGCTCGTCCAGCTCGGCATCGGAGATGCCGCCGTCCATGTCGCGCTGCATCAGCTCCACCTCGCGCTCCATGGCCTCCTTGGCATGCCGACGGCGCATGCCAAGCTCCCGGACCTCGACGGCGTCCTGGTGCCGCTCTTCACGTGCCTCCTTCTCCTCGCGACGGCGCTCTTTCTCTTGTTCGAAATCCTCCATCTCGTCCTCGTTGTAGGGATACGGGGGTATACTCCAGTTCAGGCCGAGAATGCCTGCGGGGGGTTGTTGTATACCGTGAACAGTATATAGAGTGTATTCTACCTGAAGATATAGCCATTCCCCAGCTTCCAAAGGCGGCTAAAGCGCCGCTAATAAGAATGAGGTTGTAGCGACCGTTCTTGGCCGACCAGGCCCTCATGAAGTCGCCCTCCGGCTTGGGACAATCGTTGAAGACTGCGTGCTGGCCGCCGCTGGCAAAGGTTCCCGGCTTCCGCTTCTTCTCGCCGCTGGGACACTTGGGCGGATTGGGCGGCGGGGCCGTGGTGTTCCTGGGCTTGCATGGCGTTGAGCTCTTGCCTGCCATTAGCTGCTGGCCAGTATTGTGGATGAGCACACGGCTAAAACGCACTGCGGGAAGGGGCTTTTTAATTCAACAATTCAGAACCTAAGCTTTATTTCCTAGCTGGGAAATTCTAGTTTTTCCAAAGAAATAAACAAGACTTTTAATTAAATCTTTTATAAGTAAAATTAAATTCGTTGGAAGACATGCTCTCTCTAAACGCGAGCTAAATGTAATTTGTAGATACTTAAAGGTTAACCTTGTCAAAAACTCACATCCCTTTTGGAACTGCTGCGTGGCCGCTACTAGAAATCTGGACATGTTGGCCAATTATGTCAGCTCCTCGAGCTATACTTGCGCTTCTTTTGCCACTTTACGCCAGACTTGGTTAAATAGGGGATTTTCTTTGCCAAGTGTTTTGTCTAATAAAATAGAAAATTTTTATACAAGCGACCAACCTTAAAAGTCACAATTTGATGGGCAACTCAAGTGTTGCTAAGTTAAGCCAAAGGTTTACTTATTTTCAAAGCTATAATATGGCAAAGAATGCAGGTAATAGTTTATTTTTCAAATCACAATTACGTTTTAGGATATTCTTCCAGTTCTTTAATAAGAATTCTATCAGTAATATAGGAGATTTTAATGTAAGCCCTTATTTCTTTCTCTCCAAACGGTAGCGCGTAATTCAGAATCTATTCCGCGTAAATCACATCACCTGAATTTCCCCCAAAAACGCAGATGAATTTTCAGATTTCTGAGCCAGTTTTAAGAGGACTGTAGACTGCACTTGGTGGTGATAACCAGAGATATACACAAAATGCAGCGCCTACAACTAGAAACGTGTACGATAATTTACAGAACGGTTTTCGTGTTCGTACAACACAAAAAGCTCGATAAGAGAAGAGCCCACAGAAGACCGCTTAGGAGAACCCACACCCCATTAGCATGTTTCGGAAAGAAAGAGAATTTCACGGAAATTTATGGGCCACCGAGGCTAGGGAGGCGGAGGAGGCAGAGGAGGAGGAGAACGAACACACCTCGTCGGGAAAGGTAGAAATGGTAGAAAAAGGTGTCACGTGCGGGGACAGACTTGTCAAAAATCGTCGTTGGTCGAGACGAATGCATAATGCCGCCGAGAGCACAGTTGGTAAATGATAAAGAAGCTAAGGCTAATCGCAGAATGCGGTCAACAAACTTGTTTCTGTTCTCGTTCTTGTTCTGATCTGGTTAAGCAAGTGGGAGTCGCGCGGAGTGGGTGCTGCTGCCACGATCGAAATGCAATTGAAGCTATGAGAAAATATAGTATATTTATTCAACAAATTCGAATCGGCCTGGCGGCATCAGCGTTGCTGCTTTCGCTTCTTGTACAGCCGCTTCCTCCGCTTGTTGTCCCGATGGAAGGCAATCAGCGAGATGACCATAATTACCAGGAAAAGGATCCCAGTGATGAAGCAACGTAGCGCCACATTACCGTATGCCGCGTCCGCCAGATCCTTGAAGTTGTCCGGACTCGTGTAATAATCGGCCAGCGGCAGATCTCCCACCAGGACCAGCGAATTGAACGAGAAGCATGCTCCCAGGACGATCAGCATCAGGAAACCCCATGTGCTCATAAACAGGCAGAGCAGCGAGCACCGCCTCCCACAGATCATTTTCAAGTAGTTTCAGTCATTCGGATCACACGTTTCTCTGACAGTGTAGGCGCTTGCCACTCTGACCGCAACAGGTGCCGAGTTCAAAGCCGACAGACAGGTGAAAAAGAGTAAAATAAAATCGAAGAAATAGCGAAACGAGCCCGCTATATGGACAACCTTGTGCGATTCCAGCGGCATTAGATCTGAGCGATCGGTTTATGGCCCGAGTTCGGTTCAGGTGCCACAGCCTCTCGCTTTCGGTTGCGCTCGATTATATAGAGAGCTTTGGGTTTATTCAACTCGATCTGTCCCGATCTGACGGACAGCCTCGCTATATATAGGAGAGTACTTGAAAAGGGCTTGAGAGCATACCAAATACCTTAATTAATATTCACAAAACTCAAGTTCTATGTTTGTAAATATGTTTCTGTATTGTTCATAAGTTTTTAAGAGTTTTACGAGCTTCATAAATGTATTTCATTGTTAATATTTAAGATAGATACCATCTAATAAATTGATAAAACCTTATTATTCCCCAAAAACTATTTCCACTTCTTTAGTGTTTATAAAACATCTAGTAATCTCTTCGGGAACTGTATATAGGACAACCTAAGAAGCTGATTAATAAAAGGGCACGAGTACTTTCCGATTTAGATTCCTCGCATGATTCACGCGCAAGTTCTCGCCTTAAAAATAGCCAACTAGATAATTTAGCAACAATTAGCACAACTTACCTCGAATCGTCGACGTTCTCTCTTCGAACAAAATAACTTAACAAAAATCAGCAGACGGTCACAATTATATTTTTGCCGCAGAAGCAAAAAAGGAGAAGAAGCAGCCGCAGAAGAATCCACAAATAAAGTTTTTACCAGTTTCTCGAAAATCCGTTACAAAACATCAAGTTGTTGTGAAAATTCGTAAGTCGTTTTCACAGTTGCTAAACTTTTTTTGTTTGTTTATTTTTTGCACTCCGTTTTCTTGGTTTCTGTAGCGTTTTATTCAATTGTTATCATTATTTCTGTCGTTTGGTCTTTTTTTTTTATAGAATTAAGAAAGAGAGATGAAGAATTGAATTTATTATAAGTATTATTTTGTATATTTGTTGTTAAAATAAAATGGTACTATAGATTAAGTTCGCAATCAAGTGAACTTTGCCAATTTAAATCATTATTTCCTTCACAAACGTTAAACTAAATATTATTTTTCTTGATATAAAACAGAATACACAAATGTGAATTAATCAAACAAATTGATTTTCGTGAAAATGTGGCAATCTGAGCCCAAAACCCACAACTCTAATTGAGTAAATTGAGTAAATACTCGCATGTTTCTTTTTTTGTAACTTTAGCCGCAGATTTCGGTAAGCTAGGCCCCCAAAAAAATGGGGGTCAAGTCCATTAAGAGTAAAGCTTAAACCCGATCTCACCCAGCGCAAAGACCTTGACATTAGGGCGTTTTTGGGCCCAGTGAACTTGGTACTATTGCAAACATTACAAATCAATCAATTCCCCTCTCTCTGTCCATATAGAATTACAGTTATTTCTTTATTTGCTTTGCGCATTCCTTCCTGCAATTGCACAGACACAGTTGTTTTTCTTTCCTTTTCTTCTTCTTTTTTCGATTATCAGCCCAGTCGGGGAGAATAACAAATAAAAAACAGATTAGTTTGGAATTTCGCTTGAACTTGCCACTACAATATTTATTACACTTTATTCGCTTGAATTAATTTGCATTTCTCATGTATATTTCTTCCACTGATAACGCAAGAGCTTCACTTTTTGTCAGTTTCCTCTTTCTTATTTCTCCTCTTGCGGTTCCTCCTTCTATTGTTGTTCTTTGCTCTTGTTTGGCACTCGAAATTTGATAAAAACACAAAAAACATGCACATACAATACGAAAAACACGCTTTAAGTCGCGGATATCTATTGAAAACCCGCGCTTCACAGAGAAAACGAATCAAAATAGTTTCTTTTCTATATTTTCGAATATTTTTCAAGCACCTTTTACTTCGAGTTTCCGACTCCGAAACGAACGCCGCGCTACAAGAACAAAATTTGAGCACGAGTCGTGTTGCGCTTCGGCTTATATAGTCGCAGCATACAGTGGGACGAAGGGAACAAAAAAAACGACTTAAGTCTTTGGAGCCATGTAGACATATTAATTTAACTAACGATTGTTGATAACAACGATACCCAAAATAACAATAGGACAAATTGGCATAGCCCACTGCTTCTTAAGATAATTTCACATTGAAGAAATTCAATTGGGCTGCGACAAAAATGCCCACTGTGCGCCACTTGAGCGTTTGAGTAAAAGAGACTGGAAATACTCTCACTCCGCCAGTGGCTCTCTGAGAGCAACAAGTGTGGGCTCCCTCTCTCGCTATGGCTTTGTTGAATTGAGTGAACGAGTAAACGAGCGAAAAGAAAATAAGAAATTTATATTTTATTTATTAAAATAAGAGTTAAATAAATATACTGTATAATATAATAATAATAAAAATAAGACAATATATTAAAAATAATAAATAATAATAATAATAAATATTTTTATATATTTCTATCAATAATAATTTAAGTCACCCTAATTCTCTCTCTAAAGCTGTATTTTTTAAAAGATCTATAAAATATGTTATACATATTACGTACATAATCATTCATTTACCTTTTACCTTTTTACAGGGCATCAGCTACCTCTATCTGCAATCTGTACATCCTGCAGCTTGCACTTAATTTATAATACAATTTAAAATACCTGCTAAATGGACGGCATTATGGATGCTCTCAATAATCAGACAGGACAGGGAATCGAGTCTCTCACCCACTTCCACCCATTGGCGTCGCTTAATGTCAGAGTTGAAAGGACTACGCTGAAGGACCACTATCGCCCACCAGAAAACCACCCACGA
Organism: Drosophila kanapiae; assembly: GCA_008042475.1. Taxonomy (NCBI): domain Eukaryota; kingdom Metazoa; phylum Arthropoda; class Insecta; order Diptera; family Drosophilidae; genus Drosophila; species Drosophila kanapiae. The sequence continues at coordinate 416,374 of VNJM01003482.1, read as the reverse complement.
AAAAAGTTGTAGCACCACTGCCCACCTGTTAGGGGGGTCGGACACTCTTGAATGCAGTCCACGTGGCATTCAAAATTCGTGCAAAGGCCAAAGTGCAGATGGAAATGTCTGTTTTCACTCTTATCTCCCAATGTCAGCAGCAGTCAGTTCTTGTGCAGTTTTCATGTCATGTTAAAAACGGGGGAAAAGTCATTACATATATACATCCCTATATCTTTTTCACGAAATATCCAATATCTAGTTAATTAATATTTAAATAAAAACACAAATATCTCGTTAAAGACAAGGCCTAGGCCATTGCATCAGCATATTTATTTATTACATTTTGTTTAATATCAGAAATTTCCCAAAAGAACTCTTAAATATTCAGATTTATATATCCTTTCTTTGCTTAATTCGTTGAATTTATAATAATTCCTGCTAAGCCTAATTATTTTTTAAGTGTAACTAATAATTCTAATATGTCTCTGTGATAGTCAGAACGTGTTCATTTGGCCAACACTTTCGTTAGTTAACGCTTGAAACTTCCCACTCGTTTGCCAATTAAAGACCAACTTTTATGGCAAATTAATCGCTCGGAGCTGAGAGCTATTTAGGCCTTATTAAAAGCAGATCTTCGAGGCGATTCTGACTGCTTCTGAATTGGCCAAATCCGCTTAATAGTTGGCTGTATAAGGCCGGGACAGCGATCGATGTGGGATCGATCCCACTATTGATTACCCAAACGGTGACTTTCGCATCGCGGATTTCCGCTCCCAAGCTACTAGAATTTCCCCCGCTGGATCCCCATTAGCGACCCATGATGAGAAGAAGGTCACCCGACACCGCCGAAAGGATGACAAGGGTTTGCTGCTGCCGATTAGCATGTTAAAGGCGGCTGCTTAGGGCCTATAATTAAGCGACATAAACTTGGGTATTAGGCGCTAAATAAACAAAAAGAAAAACAAAAGCCCTACAAAAAACAACAAGCAGCTAAGGCATCGAGTGGGAGTGGGAGGTGCGCCTCTTCTCGATTTGCATAACTGTTCGTTTCGGGCCCAGAAGTCGGGGGCCATGGGTTTGGGCCCTGGTTATGGGTATCGGTACTGGTCGGGGTATTGGCTGCGGCATTCGAAACAGAACGGAGGCAAACACACACATACACAGACAGGCCGGCATTTACCTGGGCACTGCACCTGTCCACATAAGCGACATCAGCAACGGTCCACGTTGGGCTTTCATTTGCTGCTAGGAAAGAGTAAACAGCGCGCGTCGCTTCTTTGCCACCCAAAATATACTCTATAAGTTAAGAAAATGTAAAAAGGTAGAATTGGAATAATGTAATTAATTATTTTTCTAATAAAAATACAAAATGTCATACGTAATGTACTTTTAAACTATTAAAGTCTCTAAAGATATGCATTGAGAAAGGGTGAGATATTTCGGGAGTTTTGCTTCGTTAGTTTACAAGGAGTTTACAGAGGTAAATTGAAGAATATTGAATGTCACTACTCCAAAAATTCCAAATAATATTCCTACTGAACATTTCCCATTCAAAATGTATTTAATATTTCTTTAAAAAATAAATAGAGCATTCAAACTTCGCTTTACTCCCCGTTGACTTCACTTTCTTCGTTCTTATACTTTTTTTTCGTGAAACACAAAAGAATTTCCATCAATACTGTCAATAGTGCTGCTACAACAACAACATTAACAATAACACTGCACTAACAACAGCAATAACAACAAAGGCAATAGCAGCGACACTCCTTTTGGCTTTTACCATTTCGCCTTCTGCGTTGCGTTCTGCGTTGTGCGTTCCGCCTTCTTCTTCTCCTCAGTCGGCGCGAGAGAGACTTGGCCAAGACGAATTATGGCCATTAAAGCTGCTTGGGGTTTTAAGTTATTAGGCAACTTGAATTTCAAACTGCACTTGACAAACGCACAACGCACAAAATAAATAAAAACAAGAGAAAAGTAAAAGAATCATGAATGAGCCGCCTCTGACGCAAAATCGAGTCTGTTTTTAATTAAATCGACTTTAAAGCTTCTACCTAAAGTTAAAAATGTTATCATTTTGTTTCTTAAATCGAATAAAGGGAGGAAGCCACGAAAGCCGTTTGTAACATTAGATTTTAAGGTCAGTGTGCAGCCAGGTACAACCACCTAAATCCTCCCCACTCAGCAACCTGTTGGATTCCGAGGGATGACCCCCATTTAACCCCTTCAAATCGCTGGTGACAGCCCCAAAGAACCCCAGCTACATACGTCAATATATACTATACGATTGTGTGCATTTATCATACGTCATTAACTCCAGTGACTTTGATCTAAATTTAATCGAATCGAGTCTGTGGGTCTTCTTTATTGATTGGGGTGAGAAATGCTAAGGAGGGAAATCGATAAAGGAAGGGTTTATGTTAATGTAGCAAGGCAATTAAATAATAGAATATATATCCGAATTAAATGTATTAATTCCAGCTATTTGTTTAAATTAAAACGTTTTGGTTTTATTTAAGAAAAGCCTTAAAGGTATTTTAAACAACTGGTAATTATGTATCTAAAAACAAAGCTGAAATTATTAGATGTATTGCTTTAAGCCAGAAAATACTTTCCTTTAATACTTACTTTAAAAAATAAGGCTATTTTCTTACTTTTTATTAGTTAATAAAAATCTTTGAGACAATATCTAATGCCAGTATTGTTTGTTTAATTAATGTCTAATTTTATTTATAACTTTAAAATATTTTACCTCTTTCTTTAAAATGTAACATGCCAAAGCGACACCTAGTGTTCACATTAGTCGCCTAAAATAGCATACAGATGGCGCCACGAAGCCGAGCTTGCCTCGAAACTCGAAAAATATAATCAAAGCTTTCCCCTTCGAAACCCGTTTAAATTTAAAAGAAGGAAAAATAAAATTAGGTAAATATAGCACATTTCCAATGATAATTTGTTTAACAAAGTTGGACATAAACCATTAATCAAGTCATTTGGCTTATATAAGAAGAAACTACTCTTTAGAAACTGTCATCCAAAAATCCACTTCAAGTCAGAGCATTACCAAGGCAATAAGCGTTTCACAATCGACCACGATCGCCACTCGATGCCGATGTCATCCCATAAACTAGCCACTTACCACTGCAAAATCCTGTTGGGGGAAAAAACAAACAAAAAGGCGAGAAAAACGCGAGTGGAAATTGTCATTGGCTCGCTTTCAGATGGGGAATTGCCAAATGCAAAATGGCTTCGGGACTCCACAAGAAGAAATTTATCTTGCCAAGAATATAAATTAATATTAATATAAATAGATAATAGAATTCTCGCATTTCTTGGCTTACAAAACGCCAAGTGACTGTTGAAGGTTGTCAGGGGACAGTGGGGGACTCTTAGCTTAATTCACTTCTTTGCTTTCGGAAGATATTCATCAGAAAACAAACCAAGCCAAGTTTACTTCCAGTGTCCACTAGAGTCTGCCTCCCAGCGCTCACGTCACACTTTGTAGGCTCCAAGTTTCTTACGAGACGGAAAATCAAATCCATTTCCATGTCCACCACGATTCATTCATTAATTCTCGGGCAAAGCGTCATAAATGCCACGCGGTTTTCAGTTTGTTTTTCCTTTTGGCTCGTTGATTTCGTCGTTTGTATTTCTGATTTAATTAAGACTGCGTTTTTCCATTTTGCAACTGTTTTTTGAGCGTACGTTTCGTGGCATTTGCAAGTCTAATGTGGCGGCGTTAATTAATTGAATTGAATCGACGAAAATAACGCATACGCCGCGTGCAACGCGAAGAATTCTTGCCTTGCGCGTTGCGCTGGGCATTGGCCATTCGAATTGGGCAATCGATTGATTCTGCGGCTTCTGTGGCCACTAGCCAGTGGCTAATTAGGCCCCGTCATCCAAAATCCACGGCATTTTGCACCCATTTTGGAGCGCACGCCCGACCAAGTCACCAAAAGCGGCTAAAAGGCTAACAGAGACTCGGATTGGAGTGCTGGCCAGAGGGGGGAGAGATCACTGATCGATCAGCATTTGTCTGTGGCAATTTGGCATTCGAGTTTGCCACCCTTCTTCGCCATCTGGAAAATTGCTTTCCAGAAAATGTGGGGCAGTGGCTGGCTGGCTAATCTTTTATTTATAAAGCGACGCACAATGATCTGTCCGCATCGAATTGGACATGGAACACTTGTTTGGCAGTCGCCGGATCAGGCACTGCCAACAATTGCCGAGCTATTGACTTAATATTTGCTAATAGATTTCCCATAAATCACATTCCATTGGCGTGATTTATATGCACGAACTGGCTGCCATCGCAGCTGAGACTCTGCTGTCTCAGCGAGTGTGTATTTTCGTGTATATTTCGTGTGTTTCTTCTAAGAGATGTTGCCCTGGTGTCTCTTGGTCCCTCTCGAGAGGAAACTTCAGCTTGTTGAAGTGCCGAACTGCCAGGTTGCATGCCCCAATCTCAGCGCATTATTATGAGTTGCTTGCAAATTTTCGTAGCATGATATTTAACCCTTTAAAGTCCGCGTGGGAAAGTGATAAGGTTCGCTGAGGGGAATGTGATTTAAAAAGGTGATTTAATAAAGTGAAAAAGGTTTAAATATTATTTAAAACATGCATGGTTTATTGGCACTCTCATTTAAATAAAGACATCCTAAAATGTTTTGAGTCCCTCCTGTAGCTTGCTTTACAAGTTAACCCCCTTTATATTTGTTAATGTTTGTGGGCCCCCCTCTCAAGCTCAGGGGGTTAATCATGGCGGCAATAAAAAAATCCCACGAGCTGCCAGATGCTCGATCGCATCGCCGCCGAAGCGGGGCAGTGGAACTGGGGCTGGGGCTGGGATGTGGATGTGGACTCCCCCCTCGCATATACTGTATAGTAAGTGTCCTCGAAACGAGACGGCGTGGCTGCGATTGCCACTCCATCGGTGCACTCCGTCTCCAGCTGAAATCGCCCATCAAATATGGTCAAATGTGGCACGCAGCGGCATTCGAGGCACGATAAAAAGATAAATCTCGCCAAGATATTTGGCAAGCGGCGTCCGTCCATTATGCAATTTGGGGAGAATTTCCCAGCGACACCGAGAATTGCCTATGGAGAATTGCAACGAGAATTGCATCGAGAACAATTAGATAGACGGCATTCTCCAATGGCTAATTAAGTTGTTAGAGCAAGGCTGTGTGCCTCCGAGGGGTGTGGTGCCCAAAATTGGCCAGCTCTAATCAGTGAATTCAATTAGCGCGCGCGGCTTTCCAATCCGAGGCTCCCCCGAGCTGGGAAATGCCGCCTTTCCTGCGACTGACTCCTTTGCCGGCAAGTGGTCTGCCTTCAGAGATTGCAGCTCCGAACTCCCAGCTCCCCGACCGTGTTGCGTCATCCGCTCTCGACGAGAATTGCAGTTTCACTTCGGCGCAGCCGAGATACTTCACAAATTGGTGCTGCTTTGGCCCGCTTTTGTTGACTGCTGTTAACTCTGCCGTCGCTCTGCTGACTGTTTGTCCGACGACGACGCTAAGATCGAAATCTAGTCAAGATCTGTCCCCAGTCCACCTCGTCCGCTGCCGTCCACTGTCCGACCGCTGGAGGAGTGCGTCGTGGTCTGGCAGTATAAAAGTAACGCAACGCACGCAATCCACTTACAGTCGCTGTTCTCCCGCCAAGCCAACTGATTCGAGATCCCGACAATCCAAAAGCTGCCATGAAACTGCTGGTGAGTAGGTCCAAGGACTACAGAGGGGCCTATGAAGCTGTACTTGCTCGGAATAATATAGAGTATTGCGATTCCCCATAAAAGGACATACTGCTGTGAGATCTTATATATCTTATCTTTATTTACTCCTGCAGATCCTCACCACTCTGCTGGCTGTGGCCCAAGCCGCCCCTGGCCTCCTGGACTATGGCCTGGGCCACACGGCGCCGGCCATCAGCTACGGCCATGCTCCTGCCATTACCTATGCGGCAGCAGCGCCCGTCATCAAGTCCTATGCCGCTCCGGCCATCAGCTATGCCCACGCCGCGCCAGCCATTAGTTATGCTGCAGCTGCTCCGTTGATCAAGTCGTACGCTGCTCCTTCCTACAGCTATGCCCATGCGGCTCCTGCCATCAGCTACGCTGCTCCCACAGTGGTCAAGTCCTATGCCGCTCCCGTGGCAGTGGCTGCACCGGTGGTGAAGGCGGTGGCAGCTCCGGCCACCAGCTACTCGCATTTCAGCTCGGTAAGAGATTGGGAATAAACCTTTCTGAAGGATTCATGAAGGAGTAATCGTCTGTTTTTGTAGGTTGTCTCCCATGCTACGCCCATCATCAAGTCCTATGCCGCGCCCATTGCCGTCAAGTCGTACGCCGCTCCGGCCATCAGCTATGCTGCTCCCACGCTGGTCAAGTCCTATGCCGCCCCAGCCATCAGCTATGCCGCACCTGCGGTGGTCAAGTCCTATGCTGCTCCGGCCATCAGCTATGCAGCTCCCGCCCTGAGCTACGGCGGCTACGATGACCACGGCTACGGCTATCACTAAGCCTGCACTTGATACCAAAACCGCTCCAAGTCAGTCCAAGTACAAGTCCCGATCCGGAGCGGGTGGAGCAGAGAGAGAGAGAGCTGTAGAGTCGCAGCCGGAACAGCCGAGGCACGTTCTCCTTTAGTATTTTCCCCCACTTTCCCACGTCCAGTAGTCACTCACATCCTACCAGGATCTGTCCTAGTTCTGTTTACTTCTTATTTATTTAAGAAAAACCATTAAATATTCTCTAAAAGGCACACAATAAAGGAAAATTTGAATTTTTCAAAGGCCACTCGTTATATTTACGAAGATGAAGACGACCATGACCACATCGAAGCTCAGGTTGTTTACGATTTTGGCCAGATGGGGCCAGGGTTTCTCCTGAATGTCGCAGAAGTCGTTGGCCTGAGGGGTAAACAATATTGGGCATTATATTTTGTACAGTTTGAGAAATTACTGAGCTCACATCGGCGAGTCTTAGGCCCAGAAAGCAGCGCAGGACATTGCAGTTGATCACGGACACCAAGCAGTCTGGAGCCTTGGCTCTCGGCGGATACAATTCCAGCCACAACAGGACAATATGCAGGATATAGCAGTAGGTGGTGGTTATCATGACCACCTTGTAGGCAGACACTGATGAGAAGTTAAGAAAGGATAAGAAAATAAGATAGGATAAGTAAGAACTTCATATACGGACTTGGTATACGAATAAATATTGAGACGAAAAGTCCGATATCGTTCCATTCAGATAGTTTATGATTAGCTTTTCCAACTTACTTATGGGCGGAACATAGTGCGGGGAGGCGTGGCGCGTCAAGTACATCAGTCCCCAGGCGGTGATCAGCAGGGAAAGAAGAATAAGAGCACTTCTCCGTGAAGAGCGCAGAACAAATGACAGGATTAAGAACATCTGACAGGCTAAAAGGATCATAATAAAATTAAAACAAAACAATTAAATATGATAAAAAAGCTCTTTTTCTCCCTTACCAATCAGTGGCACACAGAACACGGTCATGTAGAATCTACTGTTCCTCTGAATGGTAAACTCAATGGCCACATCCCCGGCCATTGTCTGCAGCGTGCTCTTCTGGGTATATCTATTCGCCGAATCGTTGCCCACTTGGACCACGGATATGTCGAGGAATGTCCAGCCTGACGGCGTATTCACGTGCTCATTGGGCGCCACGGGGCTGTGCAGTTGATCGTAGATTAGCGCCAGATTTCCCTGGTTGTTCCCCTCCTGGCCTAGCAGGCCTAGCTCGATGTCGCATGTCACACGCTCCTTGGGCCAGTTGCGTGCACTGTCCACACACCAGCTGGTCAGCTGCAGGTTATTCACATACAGGGTGACGTTGCCATCGGAAGAGACGCGCAGTTCGTAGGATCGTAGCACCTCGTCCATGGAGTCCAGGGCGCCGTTAAGGACCCGCATGTGCGGTGTCCATATTTCCAATTCCGGATGCTCAAAGGATTCCAGATTCCCGAAGTCGGCGGGCTTCCAGCGCAGGCGATCGTCCTGCCAATGCTAAGGGGAAATCAATTAGGTATTATTAATATGTATATCTATTATATATTTAGTTACCATCATGAAGTGCATGCGGGTGCGGAGCAGGGAATTGGTCATTTCATAGGCCAGCGATCGCGTTTGGAAGTGGAATTGTATGGAACTAAGATTGGCGGGCAAACTGGCATTCTCCGCCAGCAAATTCAGTTGTGCAAGCAGTTTCTGCTCGGTTGATGGCTTCGGAACAACGGCTGATATTTCCCGGTCTACAAAATATATTATTATTTATATTATATCTCAAGATTCAACCATAAACTTTAAGAAAATTAAAAAAAAAAACGTTAAAGAAACCGCACTGATTAGATGATATTCAATCTTTAGCCTCACCAAATCCATCAAAGCCGCAGTCGTAAAACCACCTGGCCGTGTTCGTGCCAAAGGAACTGAAACTGATGTAGTTGATGGTCAGCGCGGAGGCATCGATGAACTGCAGCAGAGGCTCCTTCTTGAAGCCGGGAATGTAAACAAACAGCTCGGCATCTGCCAGAGAGAGAGATTAAGCATGATTGAAGAGACTTCGATAAGTTCCCGAGGGCAGGAGGGACTCACTCTGCGTCTGGACAATCTCTATTGGCGTTGGGTCGAACACAGATAGCAAGTTCCGATCTTGATTCGTGGACACGCGCCTTACTCCCATGGCGGTGCGGATAGCGGAAAATGTATTTCCGCCGGCTCCTATCACTGCAAGGCAGAGTGTTATCCATATCAATACAAAGCCCGTATAGTGAAGGCAGGGGTGTCCCAGTAACCTCCTCCCAATGGAGGTTTATCTCTCGAACGAAACAGAAGCCATTCAAAATATGCTTGACTTAGCGCTAAATTCGAATAAATTCACCGTATATTCACTCTAATACCAAATATTTGTATGAGATACATAGGTATTGCGATATAAAGAGAGTTCAAATTAAATTAAAAATTATTTAGATACAAAACATTTTATCATATTTATGCTCAAAATAAAAACAACACTCAATTCCGGCTTATACTTCAAATAAATTCCATATCTTTCTTTATTTAAAATTCTTTATCTCTTAATGTCAAGTTCATACATTGTCTCTATCGCAATTCCGAAAGAAAACGTCAAAAGCTCAAAGAAACTCACAGACTTCTAAGGGATATTTAGAGGAATTCTTCAGAACCTCTAAGTTTTTACCGGATTCTATCTACCGATCTCTAAGAAACTTTTGATTCAACCTACCTATCTCGTATACACGATCGTTGGGCCTCACGTTATTCGTCACTGAGAGCAAGATGTGGGCATCCATGGTGGTCAGGACGTAAAATTTCAAATGCAGCCGCTCCCCAATCTTCGCCTTGTTGTTGTCTAGGGTGTGGACCATGAAAAAGTCCCGATAGGCATAGCCTGCATCCCGGATGATGTAGCTCTCGCAGGAGTCCAGCTGGGCAAAGCTCACGTTGTACTTGAGCTGCGGTTCTGCGTTGGCAGTCGGCGGTGCCAGGCACAGGCAGCTACAGAGAGTTAACGCCACGAAGCACTTGATAAGCCAGGAAGAATCACACATCGTGCTCGTTCGATGTTCTTTATCGTTTCGTAGCGCGGTCAGAATTCGACTGACTGAGCGGTTGAGGAAAGAAACTGTAAAATACCGGACAGTTATCGATCAACGATAAGGTTGTCAATCGGCTTCTATCGCTCTGTATGAGGATGTATCATTAAATAAGCATCCTTTTATGGTTCCCGCTCGCTTATGGATATGAAAGTCCTGTTAATTATCATTGTACTAATATTGAAATTCTCTTAACCCTAGAATTCTAAAAAATGTGTAGTTCTTCTTGTATTCTTGTGTCAACAATATTCAATAATTCAAAAAAGCTAACAAATTCAAAATTTAGTCTAGGAAAAGCTGGCAGGCCAGCCGCCAAGTGTGACCCTACTCGCGGTATATTGGCACTCACCGGCTACGGTCACACTCCACCGCTGACTTGTTATCAACATTTAGAACGGTTCGCCACTTTTGCCTTGTTTTAGTTGAATTTTTGGGCATTGATCCCAAATACCGGTGACTCCAGGTGACCCAGCAGGCCATGCCCGATGAGACGCAGGATATCAAGGCGCAGAAGTTGGCCGCAGGGAGGAGAAAGGTGCGAGACGGCGACAGGCCCACTCACAATTGTTTTGCTCTTGTGACGTGGACAACATATTGGCTCTCTAATATTGATTTTGTTTATGTGGACACAGCTGAAGGAGTACCAGCAGCGCAACAACAACAACAATGGTCAGCCGAGCGTAGCAGCAGAAGAGGCGGTGTCGCACTCGCACTCCTCCACCGTCAGCATAGCCAGCAACTTGTCAGAGCGCTCTGACAGCGAGCTAAATGTGAATGGAGCCGGTGGTGGTGGCTTCCAGCAGCCGGAGCAGCCCGTCCTGCCCACAGCGGCATCTTTTTTCACCCAGAGCGAGCCGGAATCCCCGCTGCTGCCGGCGCACAATGGCGGCCTGATAGCTGCCGACCCCTCCAACCTGCAGGCCATTCAGGTGATCATTGCCGAGAAGGCCCAGCTAAATGCAGAGCTCACCAAGGCTCGCCTGGCCTGTCGCGAGCGAGACCTGGAGCTGGAGGAGCTGCGCACCTTGAAAGAGCAGACCCAGCAGCGTCTGCAACAGCTGCAGCAGCACTACCAGGACCAGCAGTCGAACGGCGAGCAGCAGCGCCAGCAGTACGGCCAGCTGGAAGGTCAGCTGCAGCAGTCGCAGGCACAAATCCAGGACCAGCAGTCCCACCTCCATGAGCTGGAGGCCCAGCTGAAGCAGAGCAACCTTCGCCAGGACGAACTGCAGCAGCAGCTGTCCACGAAATCGAATGAGCTGGAAATGGCCCAGCTGAAGCTGCGCCAGCTCTCCGACGAGTCCAACATCAGCGCCGACAACCGTGTGGAGTCGCTTGTGCAGACGCAGTACATGTACGAGCAGCAGATCCGCGACCTCCAGGCCATGGTGGGTCAGCTGACGCAGGACAAGGAGCAGGCGGCGGCCCAGTACCAGAACTATGTGCAGCACCAGAGCAGCGAGATAGCCAAGCTCAACGAGCGCAACACCGAGCTCTCTGAGGAGCTCAACTCGCTGCGGGAGCGGGAACGTCAGCTGGTGGAGCATGTGAGCGGCCTGGAGCGGGACATACAGAAGAACCTGAGCCTGCAGGCGCAGTTCAAGGAGACGGTCAGCCAAGAGCAGTCGCCGCCAAAGGAGGAGCAGAGCAGCGAGCAGGTAAGGTCACGCCTTATAGAAGAAAATCCTCATTACCTAACTCCCTTCCAGAATGCCTTAAAGGATGAGCTGGCGGCTTTGAAGGAGCGGCTCTCCGACCTCGATTTCGAGCGACATGAATTCCAGCTGAAGATCAAGTCGCAGGACGACCAGCTGCAGGTGAAGGAGTCCGCTCTGACCGAACTAGAGCAGCAGCTCGAGCGCCTGCAGGACGTGCAGCCGGATCAGACCAAACTGCTGGCCACCATGGAGTCCGACAAGGTGGCCGCCTCGCGTGCCCTCAGCCAGAACGTGGAGATGAAGCAGCAGCTGGACGAGCTGCAGCAGCGGTTCGTTCAGCTTACCAACGACAAGGCCGAGCTGGTCATCCGCCTGGATGCCGAGGAGTTTGCCAATCGCGAGATCCGTCAGAACTATGCCAGCATGGAGCAGAAGCTGCACGCCACCGAGGAACGGTTCACGTTCAAGGACGAGGAGATGATCCGCCTGTCGCACGAGAACGTGGAGCTGCAGCGCCAGCACCTAATGATGCAGCAGCAGCTGGACCGGCTGCAGCATTACGAGGTGCGTTGACTCTTCTATGTTCCTTGAAATTCACTGAAAATTTGTACTCTTTGCTAAGGCCAAGGCTTACCACAGCAGCCAGGAGGAAAAATCAGGCGAGACACCAGTAAACGAAGCTGAAGAAGTCCCTGATCACGATCACGACGACCACGGGGATCACGCCGGCCATTCGCACGATCATTCGCACGATCATTCACACGATCATTCACACGATCACTCACATGAGCATTCCCACGAACATTCGCATTCGCAGGAACCTAACCACCACCACGATCATTCGCACAGCCACAACCACAGGCCGACGATGACTGGCGGGACCCTGCCCACCGCCGAGGCCGTGGAACGCCTGCAATCGCGCTTCACCACCCTGATCAGCCAGGTGGCCGATCTGACCGAGGAGAAGCACAGCCTGGAGCACCTGGTGCTGCAGTTGCAGAGTGAAACGGAGACCATTGGCGAATACATCGCCCTGTACCAGACACAGCGGCGCATGCTGAAGCAGCGCGAGTACGAGAAGGCCGCCCAAATGCGCCTGCTGCAGGCGGAGCGCGAGCAGCTGCGCGAGAAGATCGAGGCGCTAAACAAGTTGGTGGGCAGCCTGGGCGTGGAGCCGCCTCCCACGGATCCCGGACAAACGGCGCCACAACAAGAGGCAACAGCAGTGCCCGCCGAAGAGGGCGAGAACTCGCAGCAGATCATCAACAAAATACAGGACATCATCAGCGAGATTAAGGAGAACACGGAGCAGCCGACACACAACCACGCCGGCGACCACCTGAACTGCTGCCTGGGCAAGTTCGAGGTGGTCTGAAAAGTCCACAGACTGCTCGCTAAGTGCAATTATCGCCTGCTTACGTATAACCATTAATCACTTTTGCTACTGTATTTCAATTTGTAATTTGTGAACTGCTTCCCCGCGTCTTTTGTAAATGTTTCCAGCGAATAACCTAGTTCGTGCCTCTGAGACGAATCTGCTGCAACTTGGGCCCCCATTAAAACGTATTATTAAACAATCGGCATGAAGATGTTGTTTTCTTTATGGAAGATCCTAATTGGATCCTCATTATCCCTTATAATCCTAAATTGCCTCGCGAGATTTCGGAAGCAATTCAAGATGTTCAGGTCAACAGAATCGCTCTATAATGCAGTTGTGGAAAGAGCGTAAACGGACAAGTTCAACTGAGAACTTTCAATCGATGGCCCAAGCAAAGCAGGCCTTAGTTACCCCCGTTCAAATAGGCGTTAAAATCGTGTAACTCTTAGTTTTTATTATGAATATAATGAAAATAAATTTGCTATAAAAATGAAATGAAAATAAATACAAAAACACAAGCACAAACATTCTCGATTCTCAAATCCTTTTCTTGCCCACTGAGGAGTTGCGCATCTTATCCCTTAGGCTGGGCTCCGCTAGCTGAGTGGGTCGGCACTTGCGGCTGGGTCGCCCAGTGGCGCTGGGACACATTGAGGTCGACAAGTCCGCTGTCTGCTCCAACCCCCTCGGTTCTGTTGTTTGATTCCGAGCTCTTTCCTTGGACTTGACGTACCTTCTGGTGCTTTCGCCCAGCTCCTTCGCGGTCTTTTTCGGCGGCTGATTGGCTTTCGGAGTGCTGGTGTTGGAGCCGCTCATTTGGAAATCGCCTTCGAAGCGGCTGCACCTGGGGCTCAATTGGCTGGCGGATGCCAGACTGTTAAGCAGAGACTTGCAGGGCGACTGACTGGGACGGGTGACCAGTAGTCTTGGGACCTGGATGCTGGGCTGCTCCTCAACGGAATTATCTTTGTCGATGGAAAAGGACTGTGTGGATTTGGACATGCCCCGAGTTATAATCGAGCTGCCTCTTACAGGAAGGACATTTGGGTCAACTGAGCGGAGAGGTGGACGTCGTGGCAGAGTGAACTCTTCAACCGTTGAATCGCAGCTGAAGGGCGATGAGAAGCTGTAGGAGGATTCAGTTGTCTCCTCGTCGCTGTCCTCGAGGATGCTGTCCAAGCGATCTTCACTGTGGCTGTTCTCTTCCTCAGACGATAGCTCCTGGATCTGTCGCTGCTTTTCCTCAGACGAAAGCTGCTGCTCTGTTACCTCAGCCGGTGGCTCCTGCAGTGTTTTCTCAGCTGGTGGCTCCTGCTCTTTTTGCCCAGCCAGTTGGTCCCGCACTGTTTCCATTAACGGCTGCTCCTCTTCGTCGATGGAGGTTACGTTTATTATCTCGTCTTCGCTGGAAAAACCATCTGTCATCTCAGCTATTCTTCTTGGTGGCGGCGTGTGCTGTTTATAAATACAAATCAGTTTATAATCCAAGGAAATAACTGGTTGACATTACCGTGAGCTTAGGCGCTTCCTTGGGTTCGTCCGCTTTTGTGTCGCGGTGCCTGGTGGGTGAGATGGTTTTGATGCTGCAAACCAACTCGCTGGACCGCCTCATTTCCTGACATATTTGTTTGGAACTACGGCGCTGCTGACTCCTTCTTTTCAATACAATTGGTGACTCCAACTCCGGTTCCGGTTCCTGTTCTGTCGTTAGAGTCTTATCCGCCAGGCAATCAGAATCAATTTCCAAACGCCGCATAAGGGTCCTTAGGATGCCGATGTGTTCCTGCCGCCGCCGCGCATTGCTTAGAATGCTTGCCTCCCGCAACTCCATGTTCTCGTGCTTCAGCGCTATCACCTGCGTCCTATACGCTCCGATCTCGATTCGCTGCTTCTGGACCTGGTCCATCAGTTCCGCGTTTAGAAGCTTGTATTGCTGTTCCACTTTGGATGCCATTTTTTAACTTTTCTTGCGTTTACAATGGGCAGACGGACGCAGACGCCAGGCTTGTTTGAATTCTCTTTCAAGTGTGACCGTGGCCGAGCAACGAAACCAATCCCTGGGAAAAAATACTAATAGGTATACAAAAACTGAATACACAGTGCGACGAGAAAAAATACGTTCTTACTTTTACATACAAATGACTACTTTAAATCTTTATTTTTTGTTTTAACCAGATATATTTCTTATTGAGGGGCTTTAGCGAACTAATATAGTCGAGTATCAACATCTAGTTCTGCTAAAACCCCTCAACTACTGAAAAACTTTATATAAGTTTTGAAATTTCTAAGCAGTACAGTAATGACATTTGGTATTGTAAACTTTATGAATATTAGGATTTTCTTTTATTGTGAAAATACTATTTATAATTTTGTGTATGTAACAACATTTTAAATTATATTTTTAAGTCCCTCACTGTAATAAATCCCATTGTTTTATAGAAATTAGAATAAGTGGAAATATTTCCATACATGGTGTTGGGCCGGCAAGGTGGCCACTTGATTTCCCTTTTCGGTATATTCCCAATATGGTATATTTTAACGTTCGCGAAGCCTGGTCAGACTAGAAGCCAGCAGCACAATAAATTTTTTGTTTTCTCACCCAAATGCGTGAAAAGCCTAAAACTCGGAGCAGATAAACGATGCTGCAACGCTAGGCCCCCAAATCGAAGTAAATATGCGCTTCGGGAAACTTTGGGCACTCGCAAAACCCTCGAAAAACCTCACGGAAATCAAAAAGCTGTGTGTGTGTTTGTTGCGTACATGAGTGAGAGTGTGCTGGCGCAGTGTGCCTGTGTTTGTGTCCCAATGAAAATTAGTCAAATTTAGAGTAGCTCTACCTACGTAGTAAGGCAGGCATATCCCAGCCCGCCAGACTTTTATACATTTATACAATTTAGTCGCGATTAAGGAGCATTAGTTGCCCATGGGCAACGCAGCACACACGGCACACAGCACACATGCAAAATACATTATACATACATATGTACATACAACACCTGCGTACATAAACGATCGCGCGCGTATTAAAAATTAACGAATTCCAACGCTTCCAGTGGATATCCAATGGAAAAACCTTTGGGATGCTAATACACCTTCCATTGCCTTCCATTGAACAGAGCCGAAAATCGTCCGCCACCTCACCTGCGAAATCGTAAGGCCATCAAAAAGCGCCGGAGATCCGAGAATTTCATTCAGAGAAGCAGCGCAAACAGGCCGATTCGAAATCGAAAACCCGCTTCAAGGTGAGTCTGTTTGTAAATCCAACCCGTTTCTCTCCACACAATTAAGTGCATTCAAGTCGCTGTTGTTGCCTGTGAATTTCGGTGTCTTATCGATAGCAGCGCCCGGCGCTTATCAGCCCGAAATTCGCACGGCCTGGAAATTGGAATACCCATATATGAGACATACATATTTGAACCATTATCTTATCGCCCAACCAACTTCGCTACGGCATTCGTGCCTAATAATGGTGTGTATATATTGCCAAGATACTGGTTAAGGGTATGCCCGATACCGAAGAACTATGTAGATTCCAGAGATTCCTTAGTAAAAACATAATTAAATTATGAAATTATTTTGTCTTTAATTATAGAAAAAAAGGGGCTTAAAACACATTTCTAAACTATGTAAATACTCATATCTAAGCCATAAGTATCAGTTTTATTTATCAGGTATTAGTTGATTTTAGTTTGCTTTCAAGAAGTTGAATAAAGATAATTAAACAGCTAATCAGTTTGAATTCGTCTTGGCATAGGCCACAGACCCGAGTAACTCTAAGCCCGGTTTCGTAGAATTTTCCTCTGCGGCGAAAGAACATGGAAAACGTTTTCAAAGGCGCACCGTGCCGGCTAAAAGAAAAACTGGGTGCAACAAACTCGAGGGGTGCTTTGATTTGTTGCTGCTTCCATCATCAGCAGCGAATGCACTTCGCGTTTTGTTTGCTGTCGCTTTGTCTTAATCACATTAAGCAAAACGCCCGGCACGCGACGCATGACGAAGGCGAGTGCAGCAACGCCAAAGGGCCAACAACAGGCCCCCTTTTGTAGGCAGATAGCTATAGCCGCCACCCACGCCACCCCCCTAACTGACCTACAAAGGGTGCATTGCCCGTCCCGTCGGCGGCCGAAGCCGAATTCGCCAGCTAAGGGTTGATTTAGTTGCTTGGATTCCGATGCAAGAGATGCCACGGCTGAACTTTGGGGGTATGACATAATCCCAGGGGGCTTTCCGTACCTAAGCTAAGCAGCAGATGTATCGAGGAAGTTCTGGAATTTGTCACATTAATTATTTACTTTGAATCACAGAAGGAATCTTTTCAAATTTGTACTTAAATTTGTATTAAACAAGCTCTCAACGAATCACAAATTAAATGGGATTTATATTGAGTTTCTAATATATATTATTATATATTATATTCCCCTTTTCTTTTAATTTTGAGACCTATTCTTTGAGACTAGAATAAAGTATAATAATTGGAAATAGATGACTTTATTTTCATTGTATATATTTCGAAAAATCCCCAGAAAAGACGTGTGAATTATGCAGCACTCTTATGCAACCCAAAACCCTCCCCAAAGTGTTAACCATTCGGGTAATTTTATGCACGCCATGCTGCTGCAGGAAACGCCACAAAAGGGCGCCCTCAGACGGAGCGGGTTCAATGTCATTGGCGTGGGGTAGGCCAGGATACCCGCTGGAGTCTGCCACCAGTCCTCCATTGTCGAGGCATTCAGAGCGCCCCCACTGGCAAAGTGCATACAGAAATATCGAGTGCTGCTGCAGTGACACACGCAGTGATCGGGGGAAGGCAAGGCAGGCAGCCAGGCAGGCGGGCGGAGGAGCACTTGGCGGCCTTGTGTGCGGCCATTTGTCAGTTGAATTTGTTGTTATGCATTTTTCGAGCACTGCATCACACGGGTTTTGATTGGCATGGCACGTAGGCAGTCTCTTTATGTTTGGGAATATGATTTGTGCTGCACTTCCTCGTGCAACCTGGAACTGAATCATAAAGCGATTGCAGTTCCAGTTACACGACGAGCTCCATGCCGAGGGCTTTCGCTGCCTCCAAGTGGATGACTCATAGTGTGTTGGAAACGTTGTTTACATCACTCTTTAGCTGTTGCACTGTGCATAAAATATATACAAGAAAAGTTGTGGAAGAAAATGTTTGAAGAACAGTAAGTAAGGAACAAAGCGAACTTATAATAGAGGTTGACTACCTCTTCAGTTTGACATTAATGTTAATATTAAGATAGGAACTACTCTGGCAGTGCCAAAATGTTCATAAAACTCTACTTGGCATAGTTTCAGCTAATATTTCATTATTATTACTTTAATATTACCAATATATACACATATTTTCTCAGTGTGCCTTGTTGCCTTATTGCGAACCCAACACCGTTGTTGTCATTGAGTTTATCGTTGGCAATGTTGTTGTTGTCTCTCGGCTCTCGTCTCCGGCTTTCATGATGTGTTTGCATTAGTTATTTAAGCATTGTGCGACGGCGCTGAAAAACCGCATTTTAATAAACCTCCCGAGCAACAACAGCAAGTGCAACAATGCAATATTTATCTGGTGTTGTGTGTTGTGTCGTGTTTCTGGCGGTAAGCGAACACCACTCGCATGATGCCCCCTTGCATCACACACACTCCCAGCAACCGATGAGGTAGCCAGGCCCTGAGGGGGTGGCATCGGAAGAAGCTTCAAATTACAAAATGCAAATGCGAAATGCAAAATGATGCATGGCGAGAAACGCTTAGATCAGAATGTAAAGCTTAGAGCCGATTAAAGGCAATATATCCGATGGGAATATATAAGAATTAATCTAGAAAAATAACACGTAGTTCAGTTAGAATCCAATACGTTTTGGTAACTCTTAAAGCTTTGCTTGCTATTCCTACTATTGTTTTAGATGTGTTTTGTGAGTAATAGATTTTAAAAACCAGTTTTCTACTATGACTGAATGAAAGGTTACAAAGCTGAGCAACTTATGAGTCACCAATCGAATAAAAACTAAAGAAACTTACATATGAAGCCTCTAAACTTATTCTAAATCTAAATCTACGACTTATTTATGCTTCAACATCTTTACAATTGGATTCCAAACACTCGTGTGTATCTCTTGAATATCATCCCGATTCCTCTTAAATATATCCACCACTCGATTTGTTTTTACGTCAGAGAGAGTGAGTGACTGCCTCTATATCTAGTATAAACGGTCATTCACAAACAACGAAATTATAAACAAAAAATCGCCATGGATGCGATGCGCTATATAAAAGCATTGGCATAAGACATGGTTACGGAGCGTGGTGTCTTATGATTTTTGTTACTCCGGAGCTATTTGCACGGCGGTCACATATTATTATATATATCCGTACATCGTGTGGCTTTTGGAATGTCAATGATGCGATTTTATACCCCCTCTTATACCCTCCCTGGAATCAGCAAAAGCAGCTGCACGACCAACGACTCGCAATTGAAATGTAAATGTTAATTGTTAGTCCAACGGTTTCGGCTTTGTGTAATTGGAACTTGGCCGCGGCTAAACGACAAAATAAATTAAAGAAATTGAAAGCGAAAGTCCGGACACAGTTCGCTTAAATGATTTTGTGTATTTAAGCTGTTTTTTGGGTTGGAATCACTTAGAACACGAATGAATCACTATTTTATGTGCAGTTTCATCTCAGCCGGAGACTGATTCAGAGCAAACAATCTAATCTAATGACAGACACACATTGCGGTTGTCTTTTGAAAAGTTTTTATGGATTAATTATATATGAGTTGCCTGCAGTTAGTTTTAGAAAGATATTGTCAACGGGGACACTTTTTAAACCTAGTAAAACAACATGTATGAGTGTTACGCATCTTATTCTTTACATTTTCTTTGATTAGACTGTTTTATGACTTGTTGTCAGCTTGAAACAGGCATCTTAAAACCACAAAACGTTCTTCAAAATATGTTTCTACATCTGCCGCGCTCTAAAAAATGTTGTAGAGAACAAGAAATGAATTTTAAGCTTAAAAAATATGTAAATAATATTCCCTTTAAATGAAAAACAGAATACGAAATAAATCCAACGCTTTGGGAGTCCCACATTCGAGCAAGCAACTCCCAAGCCCAGAAAGCCACCAAGCTGAGGCAACTTTAGTGCGGAAATTGTCAAGTAAACAGAATGACCGAGCTAAGCGAAAGAAAAGCAAGTCAAAGAAAACACAAATAGGGCTGAGAAAAACCTCGGCAAATTACCGTCATTAGGAGAACTCACAGCCAAACTTTTTCAGCCAGAAAAGCGACTGAAACGATACGAAACTTGGGCCATACCTTGTGGTTTTTGGTATCGGGCGAAGTACGGGTATTGTCTTACGCATTTAACACCCAATATTTGGCTTACATAATGGCCGATGGCCGATAGCCGATGGAAATGAATTCTGACAGTCGAGCAATTTACAATTTTGTCGTTTGCGTGTCGGGAATCGGAATCAGATTGGTCAGGAGGACGACAAGGAGGAGGCTTTGATTCAATTTGATTCGATGTCGCTTCCCCATCCCCTGGACACTCCCTTGTTTGTGTGTGTATGTGCATTTGGGGCAATTAACTTGATGACAGTTTATTGGGGGCAATCCGAAGGCGTTCTCCCCTGGACTTAGTTTCTGGAGCAGGAGGAGCGAAAGTGGCGGCGGCACACCTCGCTAAAAAAGTTAATTGAATGTGAGTGCTAACTGGTAACCTGAGGATAAGAGCAGGAACTACAATAAAAAAAAGCAGGATCGCCAGTATATAAAATCGCCCCCAGGGGGTGACTCATATCGCCATATCGCTGAGAGCCGCCACAGTTTTCAATTAATCGATTTCCCTGTCATTGAACTTTCTTTCTTCATATCAATCGTTTTTTTAAATAAGAAGGAGACCATGAAATGTGGCAATTCTACAGTCATAAAAGAAACCATTGCTGAGATGTTGTTCCAGATCTGACTAATGGGTTCTTATGTTGAATTTAATTAATTTCCATCCCCAAGAACTGATTGTAGGTCTGAGAAATTTTACATTTTCTGAGTTTTCTTTGTAATTTTCTTATTCCGTAAAAACCTATTAGTTGGAAGCTAACATAATAAGTACTAGTTTCCATTTCTTATAAACTCTCCAGGCATAGGGAGGCTTTAATTAATTTATTTTATATTTAATATTATTTATTAAAGCTCAATAAGCACTAACATCTTTACATTTCCGAAACGCACCTTTCTATCAATTTAAATCAAATTTGCTTTCAAACACGCTTCCCTCGTACCCCTGGCTTTTGAGTAAATACTTTTATTTTCGCGGTGTCTGGCCAAACCAAACTGTAATGCGTAGCGATAAGATATAGAAACTTTATAAATACTTGGGGTCTTATGCTTATTATTTCCAACGAACTGGCCAAGCTGTGAGTCATTGCCTCCAGCAAATATTTAATTTGACTTTTGAGTGATTTTCGAGGAGGGACCAAGACTTACTGCAAATATATAGGGGAAGAATTGAGATTAGGAAGAGGAAGTTTAGTCAGATTTCGGTGAAATTCAAGTCATAATTTAATATATATTTAAATCCAGTAAAGAAACTTGCTTAAATATTATATAAATTATAAATATTCTTACAAAATGATCTAGTATTTACTACAAAATGAATGAATACTCTTCCAGCTGTTCAATTAAGCGACTGTCCGTCTCCGTGAATCAAGCTGAATCGAATGAATCATCCAGTTGTAGTAGTGACCAGAAACGAAGGGGATTCCATCTGAGTGGACGGCAATTAAGGAGCGCTGCCCGGTTTTGCACTAGGCCTGTCCCACTGTGCCACTTTAATGACTCAAGACGACAGAGGAGACCAGAGACCGTCGGGTATTTCGCACGTTTTGTGGCTGGCCCATGGCTTACGGTTAGGCGTTTCTTCAGCGGATCTCTGCGGCTGTGGCTGTGGCTGTGGCTTAGCACATCTGCAGATTCTTCTCATCATCATCATTAACATCATCGGCAGAAGCCTGATGACAAGTGCTCGCTGTCTGCGATATTGGGGCTTCTCATTGTCTGGTCTTCTGGTCTTTGTGTCTCCCTATATCTATAGTGACGTCACAGGCGGTTAATATTATTTTTATCAATGTGTTCACTGCTTGCTCTCTCCTCCTCAGAGTCTCTCTGTCTCGCTCTGTGTTTCTCCCCACTTGGGGCATCGCATGCGCAGCGTTTGGGAGTTCCTTCAGTTGGTTTTCGACTCGCGAACTGAGCGCTACGCTCCGAGAGAGAAAAAGTATAATATCAAAATAAAAGACAATAAAATACAGTGCGCAGAAAAGCGAGTTTTGTTTATGTGCCAAGAAATAGCAACAAATTCGTGAACAACAAACAAAATCAGCGGCAAGCGCTTATTATCAAAAAGCAAGAAAACAAAAAGGTTGATACTGTGTGTTTATCAAGAAATAAAACGATTTCCCCTCGATTTTTTCGGCTGTTCGATGTTTCCTCGGTTGTGTGGAATTTCAATTAGTTCGACGTTCGTTGCCTCTGTAGATTGTTGAAACACTTTGGCCTGATCATCATTTGTGCGAGCTTGTAGCCATAATCATAGCCACGCCAGCTCATCCAGGTGATGCCCCTGCCCGATAGCTTGGCCTCAAAGCGGCCACCATCCAAATACTGACCGTTTAGGTTGCTTAAAGTGAAGGAAACATCATTTAAAGTTTATAAAATATGAGAATGTAGTGCTTGTGTTACCTCCTCTGGCACTGATCATACCACCAGGCGGCCACAAATGTCCTGGCACAGCCATGACCCAGAACATCGTGATCGAACGTGGAAAAGGGCATTCCCTTGTGATAGACCAGGGAGTCCCCGGCATCTCCCGAGTATTTTCCCAGAGTAACCAGGGAATAAGAAGTGCTGGCATTGCCAATGACGATGTGATCGTAACGAGCATCGCGTGAATCCCCATAGAAGTCCTCCAGATAAACGTACAACTCGTAGGGTTCGGCGTTGGTTAGAAAGTGAAGTTTCTCCAGGCCCAAGAAGAATTCCCCACTTAGAGAGCCAAAACCCTGGCTGTACTCCTCCCAGCTGCGATAGAAGTTCTCAGAGCCATCCTGACGCCGCTGGATCACCGTCCATCCAGAACCCGCCACTCGTGTGTCGCAGTAAACGGGAAAGGGCTCCAAGCCGGGCACTTCTATGGTGTGAATGCCATCGGTGTTGATGCCAGCAGCCAGGCAGGATGAGGGATTAAGTACTGGGGGAACGAAATGCTAACAATATTAGTTATTTATTCAAGTAAATCATATACAAACTCACCCTCATGATTGGCTTTAGTTTGCAGTGACGCTGCCGCCTCCAAGTACCTCTGTTTCAGCTCATCCAGCTGCGTTTTAAAACTGATATTCACAGTTACTCGCTAAAATAGCAATTAAATAATACCAAAAGCCAACCTGGACATTATGCCATCAGCTTTGTCGTAGACCATTTGCAGTTTATTCGATTGGCCATTAGAAAATGTACTTAATAAAACCACACACATCACAGCAATAAGCTTCATGATCTGCTCCCTAAGCCGTCTCTCAACAATCTAGCCTGTGTGTTTCCTTTAGATGCCCAGACATTAGTTTAGATAGTATATAAACCCATTTCCTTATCAAAATTGCATTGAGAAGCGTAGGTCAAGTCGGCATTGGGAGATAATCCAGCAGGAAGTTGAGAGAACTAACCTATTTCAATGAGCAATTGATGAATATATTTCCTCTTTATTGCTACTCTCTCAGTGCGGAATGCGATGATGATTCAATGACAACACTTTTTGCATGCTAATCAAGTTCATAACAAATTGCTTTCACGTTGATCTTTGAGGCCATCAAGCCGAAAAGGGAGTCGACAAGGAAAATGAATAATATTCTTTCGGTGAATCACGCGGGTAGGTTGCGGCACTTGGGTCGTAACATCATCTGGGTGATCCTATAGCCGTAGTTGTGGCCGCGCCAAGAACGCCAGCACATGCCGCGGGCGAACATCTTCTCCTCGTACTTGCCACCGGGCATATACTGGCCATTCAGGTTGCTAAAGATAATATTCCATAACTAAAACACGACCAAGGAAGCCACCAAACTCACCTGTCCAGGCAGGCATTGTACCACCAGCCTCCGAGGTAGTAAAAGGCGCAGTTTCTGTTAAACTCACGATCATTATCCCTATCGTACGTGGAGAACTTCATTTTCCGATGGGATCTGAGGGAATCCCCTGCTGTGCCCGTGTACTTTCCCAAGGCATTCAGGGCATAGTCATCCTGCTCGCTTCCAATGGCAAACTCATCGAACCTGGCATGCCTCTTCTCCCCATCGAAATCCTCGAGATGCACGTACAGCTCATGTGGCTCTAGAGCTGTTATGGCGCGTATCTTTTCGAGGCCCAGGAAATACTCCCCACTGAGATCCCCAAAGCCATTCTTGTACTCCTCCCAATTCCTGAAGAAGCTGAGATTGCCACTGAACCGGCGCTGGATCACAAGCCAACCGGGGCCAGCTATTTGATTCTCGCAGTAAACGGAAAAGGGAGCCAGTTCGGGCACTTTCAGGGTGTACAAGCCATTCTCTTTGGTCTCTGAGCTCAGGCAGGAGGTGGGATGGGTTTCCACAGCCTCAACTAATAAGAGTTCCTTCTTTAGACTGTAATTGTACATAAGTAATATATATTTAGATGTTAAATCCAGCTAGTTACCTGTTTAGTAAGCCCTCTGATTGCTCATAGACAGCCTCCAGTTGTTGTAACACATTCAGCGACTGTCTCAGGGTTAATTTATACACTTTGTCATTAATGTTTTCCTATTTTGTTTGCTAGCCAATCTCACCTTCACTTGACAGAGAATCCACAAATAAATTATGCACTTAGCTTGAAATATTCTCAACGCAGAGAACTTCATCTCGTTCAGAGTATCAACTCAATTATAGTTGTATTTTTGCCATTTGCTAAACATTTTATTGCAAACAAAGGGGAGGGATTATATTTCTTATCAGCGAGCAACCTTTCATATTTCTATGATTATGATTTAACGATTTTCCTGATAATTATTTAGTGCTGCTCCAGCTGATTGCGATTTAATAAAAGGTTGTTGTTTGGAAAATAACAGAAAATAAAAGCATATACTCTCGCACACACAATGATCTGTACGATCTGTATGGGATCACGTGGGCTTATGTCTGATGGTGTTCGGCTTAGGTGGGCCGTTCCAGAGCATCCAAAACTGTACAGCTTTACGCGCTGATTGAGCTTGAAATTTCTCATTTTGGCCTTATGGCTTTTACATTAGGGTATAATAAATATTAGGAGCATAATAAGCTTTGTTTTCGGTCGTTAAATATATGAAACGATATAACAAACAAGACCAGTTAAAGGATCCATATTTAATGCTAGAAATAAGGCTTTAAAGTTCGTTAACTTAAGGAAGTACATCTTCTTAACTTTATTTATAAAGCCTATTACTTATTTCCCAATGAAATTACCAAGAAATCCGAAAGGCTATGCCCCGTTTGTGTTGCGAACATCATAAACCTAGTTATAAGTTATCAAAAGTCAAAGCCTTCAGAGTCTAGAGAATTTCAGGCTTCGGTGCCTCGGCAACTCTTTGCTTGCCTTTTTTTTGTTATCGAGGCGTCAATCTCAAGACAACAGAAAACAAGACATAAATAATAAGTTATAGAAATTGTATTATAAAGACCCAGAGAGCCAGTCAGCCAGTCAGCCAGCATGTGTGTGTAGAGTGGTGTGCGGTGTGTGGGTGGTGACAGTCGGCTTGGCTTTGGAACGCCAAAGTCTGGGCCAAAGTCAGTCTTGAGCCAACGCTACGCAGAGGCGGACGCAGCAGAACTTGTGCCTCGAAAGCATCTCCAAGAAAATGAGACTTAAACGAAGTTCCAAGAAAAAAGTACAGATCTTTATTACGATGTATTATTTGATGAATATTTTAATAACAATTTCTAATCAAATCTCGTTGTTCTCTTTACTTAAAGATGGCCATACCGCCGCCACCGGGACCTCCGCCGCCGCCAGGGCCGCCTCCGCCTCCGGCGATGGGTGGCCTGAAACTGGGCGGCGCAGCGGGCGGGCCTGATCCTCGGTCCGCCCTGCTCAGCTCCATCCAGAAGGGTACGAAGCTGCGCAAGACCAACACCGTGGACAAGAGCGGACCGGCATTAGCGGGCAAGGTGTGTGGCTCGGAGGGAGCTCAAGGTGGAGGTGCCAAGCGCACCCTCAATAACAACAACACCAGCACCAGCAACCACAACAACAGCAGCAGCGGCGGCAGCAGCAATGGCCTTGGCAATGGAGCCCCCAAATTGGGAGGCCTGTTCGAAGGCCTCTCCCAAATGCCGAAGCTGAAGCCCGTGAATGGCATGCGCGGTAGGTTCACTCCACTAAATGGTTTAATATGCAAATAAATGTGGCTCAACTTCCGCTTTCCGCCCCCACACACACAAACAGCAACACCACCATCAGCCGTCAAGTCCGTGGCAAAAACACCGGCGCCGACGCAGCAGCAGCAGCAGCAACAGCGCAGCAATAGCCCCCCCGCCGCCAGCAATGGACCCATGGACTTCAGCTCGGAGCTGGCCAAGCACTTGACGCTGAAGCGCCAGAAGCAGCAGCAGCAGCAGCAGCAGCAACAACAGCCGCAGCCAGCGAGCAACAACACACATATCAATGCGACAGAAGCCAATCTGAGAACAAACCGAGGACCACCACCGCAACCGCCAAAGGTGAGACCCATGCCAAGGCAAAGGGCCGAGGAGCTCTATAAATAGTATGAGGGGAAGGGGATGTCTTTGTAGAGACTGCTCTGAGAAAAAGAAAGATTTTAAATGAAATAATTAGGAAAGAGAAGTGAGATTTTAAAAGAATTTTTTATACAATTGCAGGATTCTTTTAATAATATAAAAATGAGGGTTTAATAGGAAAAAACATAGAAAAGCTGCGGCTACATTACCTTCAGTAATTTAATTGTATTGAGAAGGTGCTGGCTCTTCATTTCCGTGATTTTTATTGATTTAAGAATATTAAATACAATAAATCGTATAAGAATGTAAATGGTGCCAGCTAAATCTTTAAAGATTAATCAGAATGACCTACTTAGCATCGCCTTTATCTACATATACAATTTCTTATCTTAATTCTTCACTTTCCCCTTAAATAACCAACCAAGTAGTTACTTTTTATAGCTCTCGTACTAGTTAACCTTTTAAAAGATATATACAACTTGGTTAACTGAATTAAAAGTTCATTTAAAACGTGTTTCCTAACATTTATCAATATAAAAAATATCTGGCGAGTAGATTTGCATATTTGATGAGCTCCTTAAAGGCAAATATAGATGGGATAGTAATGTGGGGTAGTGTCAACGCAACTACTAATCACTGGGAGCATTGTCTTCCGTCTCTCCAGCAGCCAGGCAGCTCGAGTGATTCGGTCTTGGAGCGCATGAACATCCCCCGCACGGCACCGACCCCAGCCTCCTCCGTCTCTTCCTCCGCCTCGTCCATTGTGGCCAGTGCCAAAGCGGCATCGCCCACACTCTCGGACAGCGGCAGCAGCGGGAGTGGCAACGGAGGCAGCGTCAAGAGCAAGGCGGCCAATCTAAAGTAAGTGCTTGGCATCATTTTCGGTGGGTTTAAGGTCCGCGCACAGTTCTGTTGGAAGATCCATGTACATATGAGTCCGGAATGCCAGTCTAATGATAATGGAACCATTAAAAAGCGTAATTAGTTCACGAGTGAAGTGTAATTCGAGCTCTTGAGGCTTTACGGCAGCATTTTAAGTGCTTTCAAGTGCTGGGCCAAGTGTATTATATTATTAAACCAAAGATAATATAACAAATAAGATGTGTAACCCATATACAATTGCCATGTACAAGTAAAGCGCGTTACACATCTCACATTTTATATTCTCTTTGGCTCGGATTCCAACAGAACTGTTCTTTAAGCTAAACATTTGCCTGCCGTTTATTTTGGGATGGTTGTATTGCGGTTTATACTTGATTTGATGTACATTTTTTCTATTGATTTTCTTCTTTATTTTCGGATTACTTTTGACGGGACTTGTGGTTATCCTCGCACACACCAATCACTCCACACACACCCTGTAATCATGCCACACACAGTAACTCGTTAGGCCATAGTTTTGTAAATAGTTCAAAGACATCAACGACAATGACCACGAGTAGTGCCACGTCGCTGACCTCAAGTCAGACGTCCTCGCTGGGATCGCTGCGCAATCTGGCGCCCAACAAGTCCACGCTCTTTGGTGGTGGCTCTAGCTCCGGTTCCAATTCTAATGGTGGTGGTTACGCAAGTGTCCAGAAGTCGTCGTCACCGCCCTCGACGGCCGACAGCGCCTCCTCGCAGATGAAGCCGGCCATCAGCTTCGGCAAGCCGAACTTTGCCCCCAAGCCACCGGGCCTGCAGCAGCTGGCGCTGGCCAACGGACAGCAGCGTCCGGCGGTGACCAGGCATCACAGCATGAAGTCGCCCAGGTACAAGATACAACAGATACAGCTTCCGAAGTCACTTGAACTTCTAATCACTAAGCACGCTGCGCCGCTCATCTGCATCCCAACTCAAACTCGAACTCGTTTGGGGGTTTGCCTTATGCTTTTGCTTTTCCTACAAGCTTTGATTACGGATCCTAGGTTAATCGAATACTAATGCCCTTGGTGTTCTCCTTCAAACAGATCTCCGCCCGCAGTGGCCAGCGTCAATGGGCCTGTGTTCCCCACCCAGCAGCACCTGGCCACCTTGCGAGGTCCGTTGCAAGGTCCGTTCCATGGCAGTGAAGCCGGCAGTCACAACACCAGCGCTGGAAGCATGCGATGTGCACCCAATCCGCCAAAGTGTGAGTATTCTTTTAGGGAAGTAAGGAATCTTCTCTCTCCTTTGCTTAAACTACTTTAAATGAACCCTAATTGAATACAAATAATCGCTAATGAGTATATCTTCTCCCCCTTCTTCAGCCCGCCCTTCGGTGAAGCCACCACCACCGCCCACGCCGGCACGCAGCTTCTCCAACAGCAATCTGAGCAATATTGGCGGCTCAACGATGGCGCCCTTCAGTGCGGTGAATACGGCCCTGATCCAGAGCTCGGCAACCACCACGCAGGCGGCACCATCGCCGCCCATTACCCAGCCCCCGTCTTCCTCCAGCAGCAGCAGCAGTGTGGCCGCCTTACGCGACCAGTTTCGGGCGGGTGGCATGTCCAACGGAGCGCCATCGCCACCCCTGCCGCCCACACCGGCGCCCACCTCCTCCAATTCATCCTCTGCCACGGCCAGTCCCAAGTCATCCACGATGATGCGCGACAACGTGAAGCCGATTATCCTGAACGGGGGACCAATCAATCCACCAGCACCGCCACCGCACCGCAGCTGTCCGCCACCGCCGCCGCCCCAGCGCCAGTCCAGCAATGTGAGTATCCTGCAGGGGACAGGGACAGGGATAACAAAAGCATTGACATTGAACAACAGGTTGGCGGCCAAAGGCCAAGGGTGTTACCTTTGGACCTTGTCTGGGCAGAGATGAGTAGAAGCGAGGACAGTGAGTGGGCTTTAAATATGAAAGAAGAGGACCAGTTTCCTTTAAGGGAGTTGTAAAAATAAGGTTTTTTAGGGCAGAAACTTGTAGGTTTCAATAATTTAAGGTATTTGTAATGGAAAAAGCAGTAGCTTCATGATAAGACAGTCTTAGCTAATATTCCGTCAAGTGTATCTGCTGCTGGACCTATCTTAAAGCTGGCTTTGTTGCCAGCTTTCCACCCCTCAGCTGCTTGCATGCTGCTCTGCTTCTCCCTGCGCCTGCGCCTTACCTGCGTCTCGCCAGTACTCCTGGCTGTGCGCACATCCGTCAGTCCCAGCGAGTGTTTCGTTTATAACTCACCTATTTTCGTGGGCCTCGAGCAAGCGTAGTGTGGATTTTCGATTTTCCAAAAACGAGACGTGACCAAAACACTCTGGCCTTGCACACACCAAAGAGGGCCCTTGAGCGCCCGCATTAATGTGCTCCTCCAGCAGCAGCAGCAGCAGAAGCAGAAGCAGAGACCGCAGGAACAGGAACAGAATCCAGTGAAGCGCTGGCTGTGGAAGAAACTTCTATCGCTTAGGCACCGAGTTCAAAGGAAGGGCAAGCAGGCGAAGATTGTCCTGGTTATCGGAATGATGATGGTCAACAGCAAGCGCCAAGTAACTACGGGATATAATATATAAGAGATATGATATACACAACATACGTAGCAGATATAACATATATACTCCATGTACTTGCAGGGCGGCTCTGGAGCCACGGGAGCCGCGCCAGTACCACCGCAGCGACACTCCTCAATCCGGCCGAATGCCCCATCGACGCCGCCGACGCACATGGCCAATGCCTCGCATCAGTTTGGCAGCAGCTCGGGCTTGTCAACGGGCTCGGGATCGGCCAGCGTGGGTCGCCTGGTCACGGATCTGGAGAGCAAGTTCGGCAAGCGGTTCCACAACGTCACCGAGTTCCCCAAGCCGCCGCCGTTTCTAAATATACAAAAAGTCTATCCTAGTCGCACGTTTAAGGCCACCAACGGTATGTAGACGTCGTCGTGTGTGTTCCCTGTGAGTGTTTATAGGCTTAGTAAATAGATGCACACACACCACACACCACACACATGGAATGCTGTTATATAATGTAATTGTTTCTTAAGGCACACAAGCTCTGGCATTTTAGGTTTCGAACTCGAGCAATCTATACAACGATTCATAACTCCGCAAAGTATATGTAGCGTAATATATATTATTTTAAAAGTGTATTACCTTTAGCAGCCTGCGTTTAGGAGTCTCCTTTTGATTATTTGTTGTTTATTTTACTGTTGTTAGCGAGCAAAGGGAATAAATACACGGGAGAGAGAGAGTGTTATATTTGAATAGCTTTATCCAAAACATATAATATATATTTTATACCATTTAATGTTATATACCTTTGTTAAACTCCACGAGGGGGATAGAAAGAGGGGAGCGCTCCGCTCCCCCCTGCGATATTACCACTAAGCACACAACACACAATATTATTACGCCTAGTATTACCGACTTCTACACTATATATACTATATATACTTAATTTAAATGTATGCAAAGCCAATCCATAATGTATTCCCCTCCCTCCATTATATACATTTCTAATACATGTAGCGCATGCTTTTACTTGTACCCCCGCCCGGTCCACATTATTATATACATACTTCACATTATACGATACACCCGATATCCGGTATATACGTTTAGTTCTTAGTATGCAACAGGCGTCGTTTGTTTTCATTTTAAAGTTATCTTTTGAAGAAGAAACACAATAAACCAAAACTCAATTGGAACATGAACTTATCATTTGTTGTTTCATTTTCTGTTTACGTTCTTTTTTTTCGAAGGAGCAGGAGAGCTCTTCGTTTCGGTTATTGGTTCGCTGTTCATTTGTCCGTTGCAGCATTCGTTAAAGTTCGGTTTTTCGGTCGAAAAGGAAGGAAATTCTTATCAATTATTTCTGTTATTTTTCTCGACTAATTTGTATTATATTGTATTAATTATTATTGTCGCAATTATCTACGGTTCTGCAGAAAACACTAGGGGTTTTTTAATACTTAACTAGGTGACACTTAAGGACACCTTTTAATGGATTTTATAAGCTCCAGTGATTTTTGTAGCACCCCGAATATATCTTAAAATATTACTCAAAGTTAATACTACAAAGATTTGCCACAGAAATCTTTGGTATTGGTATTCGTACGATTATATATTATTGCAAACTTTAAATCACATTTATAATTGGTTTCCAATCCACAGATGAAGTCCAAGTATTTATTTCTTAAAGATTTGTCTTAATTTTCAGCTTGATTTGTCCTACTTTCTTCACTTTTCTTTTGCATTATAGCACAGTCTCTAGTTCCCATTTCTTTGGCATTTGTCCCATGTTCTTTTTCGCATTTTCGCAAAACTTTCGCTTGTACAAATTGTATCTTTGGAGTTCTTGCCTATATCTGCTCTATCCCTTGCTGTCTATCCATGTTTGTACATATATCTCTCTCTATCCCACCGTCCTCCGATTCTGTCCATGATCAGCGCCCGTAAGCACCGGCAACGTGAACAACAATAACAACAGCTCCGTGGCCAGCAACAACAATACGACGATTACGACTCCCAATCCGGGAGGAGCAACAGCAAGTCCCACAGCTCCTCCTCCTCCAGTGCTGAAGCCGGCATATGCACCGCTGAAGAAGCACAGAGCACCGGCACCGCCGCCGCAAGCAGGAGTGGCCGCCGCCACCGTCTCGGTCATCCGGCAGTCGAGTTTCCTCTACGGCGGAGCAGGAGCAAGCGGTGCCTCTGGGGCATCGGCCAGCATACGACCGCAATCGCAGCCGGCGGGGATTGGCCCGCGTAACTCCACGGTCTACTGACCGGGATCGGGTGGATAATTGTATATATCAAATAGAGGTGTGTGTGATTGGCGTGTGTTGTTGTAGCCTGCTTGTGTAATTAATGCAAGTGTTGATCGTTTAAAATGTCTGTAGGAAGTCCGCGAAATAAACCAAACAGCACAACCCCGAAAAGAGCTCCTTAAAGAGCACCCACAGGCCCCCAAAAATTCGTTGGCGTCGTCTTCCCAGGCTGCACAAATCAGTTGAAATCGGAGCTCGCAAATAACAGCTTAGCGATGCTGACTCCCAATGTGCGAGCGCTTTTAATAGGAAACCATTGAAAGAGCTCACAAATAACTCTCAGCAAAACGGAGAAAACACAAAACGAAGAGCTAATGCTCTGCTGTTACTTACGAGCTCTGCTTAAACCCGATATTACAAACCTGTATATAGGATATAGCACCGGAAGTTAGTGAAATTATCAAGCAGCAGCTATGTATATTGATTGTACGTACTTTTAGGAGCGCGCCTCTTTATATAAATATATATATATATATGTATCTTACTAGACTGAACATGTTATAAAACCCAAACAGCAACAATTAATTAATATGTAATGATATATATTACGATATGTACGACTTAATCCCCTAGAGCAATACACGTATGAGTAAAAATGTTAACAATGTTGCAATAATGAAGCACAACCGAGAGAGCATTTCAACGAAACTCGTCGCACGCACATTCCATTTCCCTTTCCAACTTTTGTTTCGACAGTTCGTGTGATAATCTCAAGAAGAGAGTGTATCTAGGTAGTCTATCTATCAGCTGTGGTTGGGTCTAGACATTTGTTAAAACCTCCTTTTTGGGCACTAACTATTGGAGTGTGAACGGAATAAATACATTAACTCTATTATTATCCCCTATTATTATTAAATTCAATCATTGTTGTTGGACTTGGTGTCATTAGAAGAAGTATTATTAATCAGCAATTGCATAACTTTTATTATTCCGCGTCATTGCAGTTATCAGATAAATAAAATTCCAAAAATCATTCAGAAATTTGAGCAAAGAACTCGCTGTTTTTCTTCCTTAAAGAAGATGGTAAGTAGATTCACAAGGCCACTCTTTGTTAAAGAAAATAAACAGCATTTGCGTGTTGTTTATGTATATTTTGAGTATGTTTTTAAATGCCTTTAAGCCATAACAATTTTCCACTTAAGCCTAGTTTAAATATAAAGTAAAGCCTTTTTGATTACATGTAACATTTAACAAATCGCACTTTTGTAACTTAAACTCTAGAAATATGGCTGCCCCCCCTCATTAGGCGACCTCGTGTTTTTCCTTGAGGCTTTGCACGGCCTCCTGCAGGCCCTGATCCTCGCGCTTGCGTTTACGCTCGCACTTGGGGCACGGTTGCTTCTCGTTCAGGCACTCCGCGTGGAAAACAGCGCCGCAGGCTAGGCACTACAAAACAAAAAGAATTAAACACAAAATCCTGTTAGAATGGATACTTCTTACCCTGAACGTTGTGCTAATGTGAAACGGATAGAGAACCCTGGGACTCTGGCAGATCTCGCAAATGAATCCCTTGAGCTGGCACAGTCTGCACTTGAGCACATGCGCCTCGCCCAGCTTGAAGGCCTTCTGCAGCTGCTGGCACAGCACGCCGCGCTGGATGAGCGCCAGATCCGCTATCGAGTACTGGTGGATGTGCTCGTAGAGATACTCCCGGCCAGAGAACTGGTTCTGCAGCAGCTCGATGCTGGTCGGCGGGGCACAGGTGTACAGGTAGGCCCGTATGAAGTTCAGTCGGATGCGCAGGGACTGCAGCTCGGCCATGGCATCGGAGGCGAAGTAGATGCTGGGATTCAGGAGCTGCAGGTCCAAGAAGGGCTGCGAACGGAACTCGGCCAGGAAGGTGGCTGCCCGCTTGCTCACGCTGTACTTGCGGAAGTCCCAGTTGTAGATGATGCGAGCGGGAATCAGTTGCGTCTCCACATCCATACAGCTGCTGCAGTAGTAGCTGCCGCTGAAGGCACACACTCTGCAGGACAGGAAGGTGAAAATGGGGTCAAGTTATATCTCCAAACTCACTGAAAGTTGGAGTAGCCAATGCCCAGCGGATGCTGGCAGCTCTTGCACAGGAAGCCCTGGACATTCAGACCCGGCTCGCGTGCCAACTGGCAAAGCTGGGCCACCATTTGCTGCAGCTCCACCAGGTCGAACTCGGAGGTGAGCAGTTCGAACTCCGAGTTGGTCTTTAAAGAGAGAAATCAAATTAGGAAGACCTTAGTTGTTCTTTCCTTCTGTTATACTCACATCCAAGGACTGCAGATCGCTTAGGTCCTCGGAGACGGGAGCTTCACTCTCTCGCTGCGTCACATTCAAGGTGGAGGCGCTGGCTCGGAACTTCTCCCAGATCTCCGACCAACCGGCTCCGCCCTCGCGGTTGCTCTCGTGCTTTCGGAGCAGGGCATTGTAGCTGCACCTGTCCGCGTTGGGGGATCGCAGGCTGACGCTGGCGCCGCTGCTCATGCTCACGGATCGCTGGAAAAACCTCGAGCCGGACAGCTCGTCGCTGGGCGAAGTGGGCGAGGAGGCCACCAGGTCGCCGGACCACGAGGTCTGCATCAGGTTCGACAGCGAGTTGCTGCCCTGCGGCAGCATGCTAGGCGCCTCAATATCCAGTTCAGCGAAGGCGTCCTCCACCCGAGGCTTAGATCTCTTGCGAGTCCGCTGCTTGCTGCCGGATGGAGCTTCCTTATCAGGTTCTGCCTCCGCCGCCGTCTTGGTCTGATCCTCTTCGTCTATTACATCCATTTCGTCGATCTTTTGTATCAGCAAATCCAGATTCTCGCGCTGGCTGAGATCGGGCACGCCGCCAAAGTTGCCGCTCCGGCTGAAGGGGCTGTTCGAAATGGACTCCGAGAAGAGCTCGTTGGTGTGCAGGGGCTGCGGCGACGGTATGGCTATAACATCGGAGGATCCCAGGGAGCTGGCCACATCAACGCCGCTGCTAATGGGGCAGGACTTCATGGCGGGCGTCCACAAATCAGATAGCTGGAGCGAGTAATCCGGCCAGTGGTTCAGCAGGCTGGAGTTGACAGGCAGATCGAACTGCACATAGGCCTCCAGGCCCTCCATAATCTTGCAGGCCGTCTCCATTCCCTCGGAATCCCTCACCAGAGCGTTCCTTTTGTAGTATTGCGACAGTGCCGATCCATTTTTGCGCATGTTGTTCAGGTAGGAGGAGAATACCGACTCGTTGAGGGACTGACGCACCCAGGCCCGGCACTGCCCGATCTCCGAGGTGATTTGGCTCAGGCCCTGCACCTGCTCGATCACCTGCTTGTGCATGAAGACCATGCATGGCGACCAGAAGCTGGGGTCCGGCCTGCGCTCCACATCGCCAGCCAGCACATTGAAGGTGGCCGACAGGAAGGAGTCCTTCAGTCCATGCAGGAATAGGGCCTCCAAAGTGGTGCACAAGGCACTGGTCTGCTCGCACAGTCCAAGGACCTCTGCAAATCAAGGAGATATTCGATAAGCCATTTCCGGGGGAGTATCCCGCTTTGGAGGCTCACCCAAACTCTTCTGCTTCACCTCGAACTCTATCTCGCGGGCATTCTCGTTCAGCGTGTTGATCAAGGCTCCCTTCACGACATTCTCGCGCTTGGATGAAAAGTTGTTAAGGCTGCGGAAAAGGGAACTCATTTGGTGGTTTTTCCCTTTTTCTCTTTTGTTTGTTTTTTGGGCTTGTCTCAGTGTCCACAAAGAAGAACACTGCAGTCAATTGGTGGGGGAAACATTGGTCCGGATGCAGCGGGTATGATTTGTGTATACAGGAAAACAAGAAAGGAGAATCCAATCAAGGATTCCAAATTAAAAGTGTAAATAATATAAAATTGCAATAAGAAGATAGCAGTGTGCCCACCAGATATACCGTTCATAATACAAAAATACCAAAAATTTGCTTGACTAAGAAGCGGATTACAACAACAATACTTAAAACAATTGACGTTGCCGGACTGCCGTCGAAAATACTGTGATATCGATAGACGATAACATTGTACAAATTTAAGCGCGGCTTTTTGGCACATTGGTATAAGTACTAACATAAATCGGCAACCGTAATTCACATCTGTTGTATAAATGAATAATAATTTACTTACAAACAATTAGGATATTCGTAGGAAATAAAATATAAATATATAAATATAAATGACAATAGAAAATGGTGCTCATCGGTCAGCACATGTGGGCAAAACTGACGTAATTCTGACAACCGTTACTTTGCGGCTTTCGCATAAATCAAAAATAAATTAAAAATAAATTACATTCGCTTCAAACTGAATCCATTAATATCTGCAAAAATCAAGGCGAGCACAAAAAGGTCAGTAGTTTTATGCGATCTCTGTGGTTCACAACGATAAGCTGCGCTACGAAACCCGTTCTCTGGTGGTTATTCTTGACTTTCTTCTGTCACCTGGGATCAGAGCTAAGCTGTGTGAATGCTCGATTATGGGAAACAAAAACCCCACGCAAATTATAAACAATAAACCCGGGGAGGATTATTAATTGAGTTCGAGTGAGATAGGAACTCTTGTTATTGTCTTGTTTACTGTTCGGGTATTTTTGATATTTGGTTTCAATGAACCGTCGTCATACATAGTATATTCTCTGCAGTCCGCTAAATGACTCACAGAGATCGTAGATTGTTAATGAAAGGCCCCGGGCATCCCGACTTTTAAGAGAAGAGAAGAGTGGAAAAAAAACAAAACCCGATGCATGTAGCCAACTGATATCGAAATTTGTGTTAAGGTCACGGTGACCAACAAAAGCGTATTTATGTATGAGTGTGCTGTTGTTTTTGTTGTTGTCAACGCATTTTTCAATATTTTTGCAATAAAAAAATGGTTGTTGTTGTTTTTCAAGAGAAGATGCGTCGAACCAACTGGTTCAGCATTCAAAATGCAAACTGGTCTCCCGCTCGTCGCTTCATTTGGCTTTTCGGCGCAATTTTTCGGTTATTTTTCCATGTGGGCTGCACACGGCAAATTGCATTTTATTGAATTTTATTAATACGCGACAACTGGTTGCGAAATCGTTAATAAACATAAACAATTTGGCAAACAGTAATTGCGAGACTTGTTTCGCTTATTGTTTGTATTTTGTATTTTGTATTGGTCGAGGTTTGAAACAGAAAAAAATAAATGCAATGCAAATAAAATCATAAAAAATTCACCATGCGAATCAACCTTTAAAGTTAAAACCTTGGCAAACGGACTTAAATCTTGTTGTTTTTTTTTTTTGTCAGAGATTCAGTCATAAAAAATCATAAAATTAGTAAAGCAAGGTGGAGTGTGGAGAATTTTAATTGTTTCTTAAATTATTTTCAAGATCCTAACATTATTTATCAACAATATCTTGTTCTTCGAGTTTTTCTCTTGCTCTGAGCTAACCTTTCTTTATTCCCCATAAATCTTAATAAACAATATGCTTTAAAATAAGTAATATTTAAATATATATTACAATATTTATATATATATTTAAATATTTATATCAGTCTGAAATCGGGCTTAGCTAATCAATATCTTCAAAATGTTTCTCACGAATTGGAATTTATATAATTCCCTTAACTCTCTACTAACTTCTAATCAAAATATAAATTCCAGGGCAAACTTTTAAAATGAAACCCGTCATATTTAATTATAAACCAACATCTGTAGTACATACCAATATAAACATTTCTTGTTTGTTTTCCCTTTGCCTATTTTTGATAGCAATTTTCCAACAATATAATTTGCATTTAAAATTTGGCTTAAGTGGGCTTCCCCATTTGCAAACCGTAAATCGGATTTCGCATGGGTGAAAAACCGTTGCCAGTTTAAGTTTGTTGTGTGACATTAATGACTATAAACAATTAATAAGGCGCTTTGGGTGAAGGGTCGCGATGGGGACGACAGTGGGGACACATTTCCCAACCGGAGCTCTCTCTTGACTCTATTAAAGTAAATAATATGTGGCGCATTGTTGCCGCTGCCTCTGCCGCTGCTGCCTGGCTTGACTTGGCTGACTTTGCACTTTTCTGGGCTTTTCGAGCTGGCAGGCCAGCGTGTTGCCATTGTTGCGGCCAAAGAGGCTGAAAGAAACTTAAAGAAAAGAAACGAACTGAACTGAAATGTATAAAAACGTTTGTTTTCGTAATACAATTTTGATTACTTCTTCGACGCCAGCCGCCGCCCCATTGATGGGCATTGTCTCAGTCCCTAAGCGCTTTGATTTATGACCGGGTTGGGTTTTTGGGAGATGGAGTTAGCTTGAGAGATCAACAAAGGCCCGGGGAGGCGGTGGCGGCAGCTACCGTTGGCCATTTGCCGGGATCACAGACCATTTGGCAATAGCATTGTTGTAATTGTAACGATAATAACAGCCGTGATTCCCGACAATGATGATGCCCCGGCTCAAATGGTCAATCATTGACATCACAGCGCCCTCGGCAGGGGCTGAGGTTAAGGGGAGAGCTCTTGGAAATGTAAATAAACTGTATTAGTAATATTACAGGAAAGGAAATGGTTTTATTGAAGCTCTTTTAAAGGCTCTGATTTTAGTATCTTAATGTTATTTTATTGTACCATCTCGGCTAATAATGAAACCCCTTTTCTCCTCCGTACCTACACCCTTATTGTGGGACCATCATGGGGCTAGGAAACAGGCAGTTTTTGATCGTCAAAAGCCAAATGCCGGTAAAAATGCTCAACCAAATGCGGAACCAATAAGCTGACAATTTTTTGTTTTGTGTTGTGTGTTCGCGGCGCTAAATAAAATGGTTTTGCTCAGACCAAAATGGTTATTACATTCCAGAGACATCCGAGAAGATATGGTCACGGCTGGGCTTTCAAATGCGATCATTAACGCATTAAACTGTTGAAGACCATAACTTTAGTTCATTTCAGTGAGTAGAAAGATTATCATTCAAGGGCACAAGGGAGAGTTATTTGTAATATTTATTAATGAAAAGAGTTGAGTAAGTAATCTTTGAAGATCGCTGATTTTTCAGTACTTTCTTTTTAAAGAAGAGGAATGCTGTAAAAGCCGGCGATACTTACTGATAAAAAATAATTTTCAGAGATACGCCCAAAAACGCGCCAATTTTAAAATCTAGCTGTACAAATTTAACAGCATAATTTTTAAATCTAGCGCTCGGGAGGCAGGAGAAGGCCGATAACTCTGTGCTATCGAATATTACAAGAGTTTCTCTCCCACCACTAGCTGTACCAATGACGTCATGGCATTGATCTACGCAGATGGGCGTATCGTCGCTCTCCTGGCGTCTGTTCGCCTGGTACACGAAATTGAGAAACGGCCAATTTGTTCGTCGATTCCCTTAAAATAAAAAGAAAAAATGTTCTTGTAGAAATCTATGTGATGACGTCATTAGATCTTTGCAATTTGCAATTTACCAAATGCATTTGGTGCTACCAGATTGATTCTTGATAGCGGATTTAGATCCGTGCTGCCAGATCGACAGATCTTTTAAGAATAGTTGGCAGGGTTGCCTGATTGACATTGAATATCGATAGTCTACCTGGACCAGTGCTACCAGATTGATATTTGAGCCGTGCTGCCAGATCGACAGATATTTTAGGAATACTTGGCAGAGTTGCACCGGAAAGCTCGTCAAAGCTGAGACATAGGGAATGAGAGTGAGCGAGAGAGAGAGAGAGAGATAGCTGCTATAAAATATGTTTGCACACAGCTGATCGGCCTTCTGCTACTTTCTGCGCGCCTAGTACATGATACCATGCATTTCAAAAGATTGTACTGCCAAAGTTGGGGGATTTTGTTGCTGCCTATATGAACAACAACTACAACAATTTGTACAATAATAATATATTACAACAACAACAGTTTAGACCAACAATATTAAGAAATCGCCAAACAAATAGTCGGTTTCGCATTTCGTGTAACAGGCGAACAGAGATCAGTAGAGCAGCGATGCACATGTTTATCAATGCGGTGATGTTTGCTCTCTTTCTAGCAATCGTACTGTTTAGAAAAAATCAAAGAGAGCAGCTCTCAAGAGAGCACTAATTCTAATCAACCTCCTGCTGTATTCTGAGCGCCTGGTACATGGAACCATGCATTTTCATGAACTTAAGCATTTAGTAGCGCCGCTGATGGGTTGTTGTGGAGCTCCGAACTACTAAAACGATCCATTTTAGCTTAGCCGAGACCAACACCAAAAGACTAATATCGTAATTGTTAGGCCAGTGGCTTTAAATACCTTTTATTTCGAAATTTTGCACCTTATAATAAACATTTAACTTCTAAACATACTGATATTAATAACTATAATAATAATAACTATTAATAACTGATAATAATAACTAAACTTATATAAAATAGGCTTCCTGCTGAGTCAGACAGAACAGTCCAAAAAATAAGCAGACTGAAACATATGGTTCTGTCAACGCGTCAAG
Source organism: Drosophila kanapiae (assembly GCA_008042475.1). Lineage (NCBI taxonomy): Eukaryota > Metazoa > Arthropoda > Insecta > Diptera > Drosophilidae > Drosophila > Drosophila kanapiae. The sequence continues at coordinate 375,800 of VNJM01003482.1, read as the reverse complement.
TCTCTAGACTGGCATATATTAATGAATTGCAGAGCTAAAGAGAAGTAGAACAAGAACCCGCCGCCGGAGCAACAGGATCTGGCGAATTTGTGACATATGATCCGCATAACTTATGCATTGTTAGCATAATACTTTTCCGAAAAATCAAGCCAAACCTGTCAAAAAATAAACAAACTGAACGGAGCACATTCGTTTTCAATATCAATTTGCATTTCGTGTGTGTTTAATTTATGCGAAAGTTGTGTCTATTCGGGGAGCCGCTTTTAGCCTATTGTCTTGTAAATCGTCTGGAGAATCGTAGAAATGTTAGGCGGCTGTTGGCCGAATGTTAGCTGAATGTTAATATTAACACTTGGTGAACTTCGGGGGCTTTATTTTGAGGTCGTCAATATCTGGAGTGAAGTAAATATTTACCTAATATTTAGAAGTACTTCTTAAATAAGTTTTATGACATGTTACCTAATTGATCTTTAGAAGTTTATTATTATTATTTTTAATATTATTTAAGACTTCACCTTTTTATATAAATAAAACTATATTTCTAAGCTTAAAATTTCTTAAGGGTTAAGAGCTGCTTGCGTTCAAGCTGCTTGAGATGACCTTGAACGTCATTGGCAATGCGTCAATCTGTGGCGACAGACCAGTATGCAAAAAAGTTTAACAAAAAAGGGGAAAACTAAGTAGAAATACCGATCTCTAGGCAGCAATTAAAACGATTATTTCGCACACTTTTCCGGTACAAATGGGAAAAGCCAAAATAGAACAAAAGAGAGCGTAAGCTGCGGGGGAAGCTGTGCATAAACAGTACATGTTTTCTTTTCTTTGCTAAGCAAATTCACCATTTCCTTTGCTTATTTACGGGAGATGCTGGCGCAGTACACTGATAAAAATTACCAACCTCCTGTTAATATTTCATATCATATTTAAGCTTTGGGGAAGGTATCTGTAATCTTGAAAATATATATTAGATTTCGAAAATATTTGGTTTATAATAAATTAACTAACGAAGATCTTATAGTAATTTAAATAAAATATTTGGATGTATTATTTTAAGCAGTTTTCGGTGTGTATTTATTTCTAACATAAATTTAAGATTTATATTTTCTGCTACTTAACTATACATTTTTCTTAGTGCAGTCGCAGTCGTTGTTTGCGTCGCCGTCGCTGCTGATGCCTCTGCCAAGTCAAGCTCCGCGTCGCTTGGCGTTGGCCAAGTTTATTGAAAGCGCAGAATCCGTGAGATACGGACGTGTTTCTCCCAAGCGCAGCGCGCATCTTTCCACTTCGATTCTGCGATCTACGATTCTCCGATCAGCGATTCTCCTCTCGCTCTCCGCGCTCATTCTCCGACCTCTCCGCTCCCGCTCTCCGCCAGTGATCGTGATATCGTGCCGCGCGTCTTTTTTGTATTTCGATTGAGAAAAAAAGGCGAGAAAAAGGCGGTGAAAATATTACACATTATTTCGGATTTTGGATTTGGCAAGAGAGGCTTCGATTGCGTCGCCTGTGAGATTTTGTCATCGTCGTCGTCGCCGTCGCGATTGTTATTCCACGCCTACGCCTTAATTATTGCGATTCCCCAACCCGTCGTCGTCGTCGGCGGCAATGCCCAATTCTAACTTATTAATTGCGTGACAAATTCCGAAAGAAATCTATAAAAAAGCAGCAGAAAACGGCGAAGTCCCAGCAGAAATAACAATAAATAAATAAAGCCACGAAAATGCAGATACATCAGCAGAAACGAAGCCGCAGCTTCGTCGCAATGCTGCTGCTCATCAGCTTTGCTGCCGATTTCGCCGCTGGAAGGCCTGGTATAAAAAAGAAACAAAATTAAATCAAAAATCTCCAAACTAATGCATCTTCTGATAATTAAAACCTATAGCAATTGTGATTGCGATTGCGATATGCGATCTCTGTTGGCTTTCTCTGTCTCTACTTCACTTCTGTCTGCGGTTTTGCGTTTTGCAAATCCGCGAACTAAATATTATGTGTGCTTATTGCGTGTTTTTTGTTTGCAGGAGGAAGCTTAAAGTTAAACTGCGAGGCAGTCATAAATTTATTAAATGCTTGCCGTTAATATCGGGCCAGAGGAAGAAACTCGTCTTAGAGGCGTGTTTCTATAAATATTCTATGCATATTTGTGTCTTGTCTGTTATAGTTTTTCATTGCAAATGTTTGACATTTTTATGAATTATTTATTGCTTAAAACTGGTGCTTTCGATGCTTAACATTAAATATGTTCATAAATAAAACAAATACTTTGTATCACTTATCAAATATTAGGTTAATATCCAACTGTACTTTTAAAATATGTTTAAATCCTTCAAAGCAAACGTATTACTACAAACTAAAATTTTAAACAATAATAGCTGTGTAGTTTAAGAACATATCACGTTTCAAGTTTAAAATAAATAGTTTAACGACTTCTAAATACATTTTTTTAAGAATTTGTATATATTTTATGATTCTTAAGCTTCCTCCTCCCTTTATGTGTGACTAATTATACGTGATATTCCCCGAAACCCCTACTAAGTTGTGTAGTTCTGAACCCGAGTCCCCTCCTCTCCCTTTTCTGTGTTGCAAACTCAACTTATTTCACTCACCTCACTAAAATATTAATAATAATCGATCACGAACTCACCTCTCTCTCTAATATTAAAACACTCGCTCACACAAAGTCTTCACTAGAAATCACCTCACTTGCATTTGCATATGGAAAAGCCAGCACCAGCACCAGCACCTCAAGTGCCCAAGTTCGTTCTCACTCCGTTGTGAACTTCGATCGTAATCGTGATCGTGACCCACATCGGCTGGGAGGCAAGTGTTATCCCCATTCCACTTGTAATGACTAACGAGAGTGACAGGCCTCGAAATTAGGGGTTTTAAAATTAAAGGAAAGTAATTGTTATTCCACTGAAATATAGAAACTATAATGAGGTATCTTCAGTTTATAATTATTGTATTGAGGATTGTCCTTGTACAGTTCTTGAAATTAAAGTGATCTCTTCAACTCTTAAACATTTTATGTATTTAGTCTTGCTTCAACGTTTTTAGTTGTTTCTGGAAATAATGTATTTTTCATGCCCCGTAACTTCTCCCAGTGCACTTTTCCGTTTCAATCCCTCGGGCGAGTGCCTGCAATTAGCCTTCGCCAATGAAGAGCCGCCTCAAGCTGTGTTTGTTTGACAAACAAATAAAACTGAAACTGAAGAATTGGTCTCAAAATGCGCACAGCAGATCATTATGTTTTGGCCGAAAGCGAAATCAAGTAGCCGCTGCCAAAAAACAAATAAACAGCTCGAAGCCGTAAGAAAAACGAGATGTGAAGATGGTGAGGAGGTCTCCACACCGAGGAAAGCCCAAGCCGGAGAGGTTGGAGGCAGGGAGGTTACATAACCGGCGGATAACGTGACTGGCAAGGCTTCGACAAAGTCGTTCGTCTTCGCGAGGAACAATACCGAGTACGGGGCAAGGAGGAGGAGGAGGTGGTTAAACGACCTCTGGGTTTGGGCCTGGGTTGGGGTACCTCTTCCCAGAGAGGGGTGCTCCGTGTAGTCCATAAATCTGGCGAGGCTTCTTTTTTTGGTCGCCACAATCTGTGTTTTAACAAGTTGTTAACACTAACTAGTAGCGACTAAGGTGGCGCTCTTTTTCTGTTCAGTTTTTTGGGTCAGGGGGACCACGAAAAAGTGCAGAATCTGTAAATGAAAAGCCGGGAAAATCGCCTGAAACACTGACCGACTCTAGGCCAACATAATTGGGCAACAACAATTAAGACCAAACTCATTTTGAGAGCCCGACGCTACCATAATAATATGTATCTCCTGGCTTTAATGGATTTCTTTCGGTACATGCTCCGTGCTCCACTTTAGGGATTTGGCAATAATTGGAGATATATACCTTATATCTATAGCCAATATCGTAATGAATGTGGACCCGTAACTGAACGTGATAATTAGCGAATTCGCACGGATCTGAAATGGAGAGGGAATTCGTGCCTCACTTTCGCGTTGCCTGATTTATGATTTATGATTCAGCCGAAAGATTAACGTAATTAAAACACAACAGGGGAGATATCAGCAACCAGTTATATATATATTTGGCAGATGCGAAAGATATGCACCCCAGTAAATCGGATTCCTCAAAGCCGAAAAAGCCGACAAAGAGAAGCCCCATAAATGTAGAACCAATTCTGATGGCTGCGAACACATTCTAAGCCATAAATATTTATGGAATGGTTTCCCCCTTGACATTTCCACTGACGAAATCATCATAAAATCATCTTTTTCCTTTTTGGCCATTTCAAGTGCAATAACCACACGCGTTCGACTCGTTTCCAAAAAGATAATTTACAAGTTTTTGCCGGCATTTGACACATTTTGTTAATCTCCCTAACAGGCGGTGTGTGTGGGCGGAGTCGATAACTCCAAGGCCCCGACAATAGATATATCCAAAGATATAAACAAAGATTAATATGTACATATATGAAAAAAGGCATTACATTCGCCGCGAAGGTTGGTAGTAAACAAACTGTAAAATTGGCAAGTGCAAAACGCTTTTAAACTTAACACAAAAAACTCCCATTGTCTTTGGCTCTTTGGCTGTGGGTGCAGAGATGTCGTGAAGCCGTCAATCAATTAAAAATTAAATTAAATAAACATAAACACAGTCGACTCCAATGAGATGGCGATGGAGATGTCGAAGGAGATGGCGATGGAGATGGAGATGGCGTTGGAGACAAGCAAAATTAATTGGCCTGAACTTGAGCCGAGAGCTTCGAGGCGGAAGTCGGAGGGGGGAGTTTTCAATTATTACGGCATTATGTTATCCAAAATCACTTGAAAAGCCACCAGCCATGACTCTTATCCTATAGCTATCTGGTGTGAGAGGCGAAAGTTCAGGGCTTCCTGGTTGGACTCGCTGGCCAAGCCCATCTCTCGCCTCTCATCTCTTGGCATGCAAATTAAGCCCAGCTCGGATTATAGAATAGATATACTACTGGTACACTGGCATGTGCTCAGCAGCCGGAACTGACTTGACCGACCCGAACCGGCAGAGCAACACGCCCATCGTCTCTGGCTTAGTCACAGACGAGTTTGGCGCATTTCTCGGGGGAATTCTGAGCCTAATTAAAATATTTCCCATTTGGTTTGGGTTATATTATGTGAATTATTCAGTTATTCCGCTGTAAACAGGAATCGAAGCGCAGATTAGATCGGAGAGATTAGCAAATCAGAAGCTGAGAAGCTCAGAAGATCTCTGTACGAGTTCATTATTATTAATTATTCGCCATCGGCACGAGAATCATTGTTTTGTCAGTGCAATCATTAGCCATTAATTCGGTTGTTGTTGCTGTCGCACCGGCAAGGCTGGACAGATTCGCTATAGTCCCCAGATTTACCCGATTCCCCACAGAACAATAAGGTGTCTCTGCTGGTAGAATCCCAGCCACTAATTGCCAAGTGCGTTTCGCGACTTTAAAGCCAACAAGTCACATAAATATTTATAGGAAAACAAAATTAAGGTTTCCCCTTGATAAATACACATACGTTTGGGAGAAATTCAGCCGAATATTATTCATTTTATTATGTTTTCTTTTGTTTGTTTAAATAAACAAATCAGGGGTTTTGATTTGCTCCTGGAATTCGTTGTTTACTGCCAACAGAAGTAAGGCAATTAATTATAGGTCACATCTCTGGGTTTTTCTAGTTATTTATAATCTATTTAATAACTATTTATTTCCAAGGCCAATTTAGGCTTAACTAATAAAATTACAGATTTTAGTTGGCATTAATAACCAATTAAGAGGCACTTTTCCACAACGATTAAGCCTATTATCGCTTTCATAATGACCAAAAGTTTTGTCATTTGCTGGCAGCCCTTTCGGTGGGCCGCTTCAAAACGCACTGGACGCCCTAAAGCCCTTTTTTCAGTCAGCTGAAACGAAAGACTTAGGCAACGAACTTGATGGTTGCACACCTGTCACACCCACACACATAAGACTAAACCCGGCTGGGTAACTTTTAAAATTGAATTTTAACTGGGTGGCGGGCACGGGGACGGGCAAGTAGCAGTAAGCACCGCACCGCACCACACACACACACAAGCACACAGCACAGCAGCCACCGAAGACATGCCACAAATGTATGGCCCATCTCAGTCAATGTCAATCAATCAGCCGCGGCGGCAGCCAAATTGCCCAAGAGCCGCCCACAGCTGCCTCATCTGTCACCCCACCAGCAGCGGCAGCAACAGCAGCCTCTCGGTGGGAATCTCCACACTTTTGCCCACCCAAAGCATACACCCAACAAAAGAATTTCAATATAAAAGTGTGATTAGTTTTCAGCCTGGGAAAGTATACGAAAAATATATATTAGGTATATTAGAAAGGACTTTTCATCAATTTCTGATACATTTCGTCATTTTCCTCAAATTGCAGTTGAAAAATGTTAAGGGAAACATTTCTTAAAGATATTTGATTGATTTTAAATATATACTTAGGAAAAACGAAATATTTAGGCAGCAAAATTGGCAGCAGTTTATATTTAAATTAAAAATAAACCTTTGAAATGCCTGTGTTGAAGTGAATACCATTATACGGGCACTATATTAATTACAGTGCTCAATTTTATAACTTGAATGTCATATCGCACTGAGGTACAACTTTATTATTGCATCTGAAACTTATGAACAATATAATACTGTGCAAAAAGGTGTTTTTAATGCAGTGTCTTAGCCCCTAAGCTCTACACTATCACACTCTCGCTCGCTCAGTTCCTCATCCGCATTTTCTGCCTCCTCCCCTGCTGCCACATCCACTCGCAACTTGCTTTTCCAAAAGCTGCAGCCACAACGAGACCACCAACAACAACAACATTCTGCTATCCTCCAACAGATGTGCGTCAGTCGCCCTTCGCCCTCGAGCTGCAGCCGCCGCTGCTGCAGCCGGCGGAGGAGTCCTTCAACCCTTCAACATCGACATCATCGGGGGGCCAGAAGACCATCGATAGCTATGGCAACCCCATCGACGCCCTGCGTCCGATCGACACGCCCGACGGGCGCAAGGTGGTGAGCGCCCAGGGCGTACAGTTCGAGATTCCCACCTACGCCTCGGGGATCACAGAGATCCGGCGGCCGGCCGATGATCTGCTGCCGCCGCACATTGGTGAGTTGTTGACAAGAGCGGCTGGCGCCAGAACGGGAACGGAAACGGATTCAGGACCGGAAAACCAGACAGAAAAAGAAACTCAAACCGAAACAGACACAAAAGCACACACAACCCGTAGTAGTAGCAGTAGTCCAAGTAGCCACCGCACCCGCACCGCACCAGCCGCACCCATTAGCACCACTAACAAGCTGGCCAAGCGCAACTCCGCCAGCGGAGTCGCCGGCGGCCAGTTTCCCATTGCACCACCCACTAACCACCACGCCCCGCCTGCCTTTTCCCTGATCCGGGTGAATCCCTTTGCAGACTCGCCCATCACCCAAATTGGCCAGCCCCAGTCCCAGTCGTCGCAGCCCTCCTCCCAATCAAGTCCCTGCTCGAGTCCCTCCTCTAGCCTCCTCGTAGCCCCGGCAAATTGCTCGAAATTGAACTCAACTCCGAATCCGAATCCTCTCCAACCAGATGCCATCGCTGTGGGCCTGGAACCCAGCAGCCCCGATCCGAAACCGAACTCATTCCTTGGCACAGCATCAGCATCAGCATCCACAGCACCAGCACCAATTCCAGCCACATCACTAACACCGCCCCGCCATGATCCATCACCCGACACGACGCCGAATGCTGCGGATGTTGAGGTGGAGCAGGCGCACTTAGTGCCGCTTCCACAGCAGCAGGAGGACCCAGAGGCAGCCAGTTCCCAGTTGCCCGAGTACCTGAGAGAGCTGCAGCGCCAAGATCCGAATATTGGCGGTCCCGTGGCCTGGCAGCCGGCCGAAGATGGAGCCCCGCTGAGTGTGATTGCCTGGGATCTGCTGCCGCCGCACCAAGAGCAGGAGAAGAAGGACCAGAAGCAGGAACAGGAGCCAGTGATCATCACGCAGGAGCAGCCACAGCCTGTGAAAAGGATCCAGGGCATCGTGGATCCCATTAGCCACAACATACGCCTCAGCCTGAGCAGCGGCAGTGTTAGCTCGGCGGATCCACAGCCACAAGCCCAGGAGCAGCATCAGACCCAGATCCAGTCTCAGACCCAGTCCCAGGCCGATGGTCCGGCTGCTCATGGCACCAATGCCCATGTGGGCAGCACCACCACGCCCAGCAATGCCAGTGGTCGCTTCCCGAACCGGCAGCGAGGAACGGCCCACTACAGCACCACCAGGAGCAGCAGCACCACACTGAGGCCACGGACTACTACGACTACGACCACGACGACGACGACGACCACCCAAGCCCCCAGCACTACCAGGACAACCCCGAGAACCACTACTACCAGGACAACCAGATCCACCCAAGCACCTACGACAAGTACCGCGCGGACAACTACTACCACGGAGGACCCGGCCAGCTTCTATCGCCTGGAAAACTCCGAGGAGTACGCCTACACGCTGCCCACGTGGCTGCAGGAAGTCACCGATCCGGACCTGGACGTGGCCGTCACCTTTGTGGTGCCCACCGACAACGATCAATACAACCACACGCTGGCCAGCGATCTGGAGCCGCCCTACGAGCCCTTCGTTGACCTGGGCAACATACAGCTGACGCCGCCGCCAACGGGAAGTGGAAGCACAGTAGCTCCTGCGACCACCGCGCCAAGCACAACTCCTAGAAGCACAACCACGAGCACTCCGCGGACTACGACAACGGCCAGGACAACCACAACCACAACAACGACGAAGACCACGACGACGACGACGCGACGTCCGAGCACCAAGCGAACCACCACTGCACCCATTCCCACCACGCACAGCACCCAAGCACAGCGCCCAGAACCACCGACGGCGAAACTGATCCAAACCCAAAAACCAATTCAATCACCAGATGCGAAGCCGCCAGCGGAGGAGTTGAGCAGGAGCAGCAGCACTCCCAGTTCCCTGGAAGTCGTCAACCCCTTCGACTCGGCCACGATACCCGCCTGGCTGCGGGACTTTGACTATCCCGATGTCGGTCCCGGCGTGCCCTTCGATCCGAACAACTTTGGACCGGCAGCCAGCTCCCCCACGAACCCGCCACGTCCCTTCACCGACCTCCCGACCGCCTCCTCTGCTTTTCCATCCAAAGTCACGCTTCCGCTTCCAGGCAGCGGCACCACTAGCTTCCCCAACGCCGGCAGCAGCAGCGAGGAGCCGCCGCTGGTGCTCATTCCGCCCGCTGACCGCCAGGACTCTGGCTTGGACACTGGATCCGGTTCCAGCCCCGGTTCCGTTCCCGTTCCCATTCCCGGCCATTCCCTGACCCATCCCAGTACCCACTCTGTCACGCCTTTTGCAGCCCGCTTCGATCCCCAGGAGAGCAGCAGCAATGGCATTGGCAACGACGAGACCCCCCTGCCGCCCTTCAAGGTTGAGTACACGAAGAGTGACGACGGCAAGGTGATCAGCACGCCGGTGGCCTCCATCCAGCGCAAGGGTGAGTCTCCTCCTTGAATTTCTTAATACATTATAAGGATCTTAAGCATACAAGTATCTTGTCAAAGGCAAGCCAGAATCGGTCTCCTTCATCAGAATATTTTCGAATTACATCGAGTGTAATTAAAATCTTTCTATAAACTAATTGATTTTCTTTGTTTTAATTGTTGCCATTACCAGCGGAGAGCGCCACGCCAGCAACCAGCAGCAGCAGCAGCGGCGGCAAGTACACCGGCGGATTTGGAGCTCCGGCGGGCCTACTGCGTCCACAAGGCGTTGGAAGCACCAATCCAGGTCCTGGCCCCAATTCCGACATCTATGTGGCCGGTAACCAGCACGAGTTCAGCAGCCAACAGAAGGCCAACAAGGCACGTCCAACGGTGAACCCGGGACGCTACAACGGCGGCTTTGGGGCGCCCACCGGAGTGCTGTCCCCCCAGTCAGAGCCACGCCCCTTCCAGGCGGTCCACCAGCAACAAGCGCAGGCTTCGTCGTTGTCCTCGTCGGGCGCCACCGCTGGTGGTGGCCAGCGACGAACAGACAGCAGCCGCTTTGGCGGCCCGCCCGGCATCCTTGTGCCCTTTGACAACGTCCAGCGCACCGGGGGTCAGTAGAGGTGGCCGCTTGAGGAGTAGGAGCCGCGTCGCGAATATTTTAAATTATTTATAGCCCATGTACATGTACCTATGCTAGAGATCGGCAAGTCTGTGTCGGCGACCCTGCTTGCTAAATAAATTGTCTCAGAACTACCTCTTCCTAGTTTACCTCGGAGTCCTTGGGTGGTTAAAGAAGGAGAATTAAAACTAAATAAATATTGGACTCAAATGGAGTCAAGGGATTTTAGCTTTTTGCCATTATAAATGAAACAAATATCACAATACTCTCATCATGTTTCATATGCATTCCCCAATTTCTTTATATTCTTAACTAACTTGAAAAAAAGCCTCGAGCCAATCGAAGGCAAAAATAATCGAATGACGTTACTCATCTTGAAGCTTATACCTTCTTGGGTAATACTACAAATTTGCTTTCCTGTGTAGTGGCCCCATTTGCGACAAGAAGGCAACAGGTGCGGCGGTGCCTTGCATGCGAGTGCTTTTGGAAATCCGGAACCCAGAATTGAGGTGATTACAATCCAGAGGTCGTGTCTGTCCAATTGGAGTTGTCGTAAACGCGAATCGGCATTAGGGTCTGTCTGGTGCTCCTCCTCCGGGGGAAGCAACTTGAGCAAATGCAAATATCATAATTTCCGACAGCCCATCTGCCCGCAAATGGCGGCCCCGCCCCCAGTTCCGCCTTCAGTTTGCGGAGTTCCGGAGACCAGGCCACCGCCGGTTACGAGGGCAGGATAAATAAAATTGTTTCGTCACGCCACCGCGAAGGTTGCCAGCCGCTGTCGAAATGAGGCTGGCGCACGCAAGACCCAAGACCCCAGGACCCAAGAACCCAGCAAGAACCAAGACCGGAACGAACCGGAGACAACAGTCACGTGCTCTCCAACCTTTACGACCTGCTCGAAACATCAAGCTTATTTATTTACTCTAAAAACAATACGCCAAAATTAATAGCAATTTGTTGGCTTCCATAAATTTGTCGAAATAAATGTCCTTAACTGGTATGTCTCAGTCTGTCTCTGTCCTCCGCCAGCAAATGGCTTTCACCTGGCGCAAATCGATTGTCTTATCAGCGCCCCGGCCCTGGGTGCGTGACTTGCTCGGTCCTCGGGACCGAGTTTGCCTTTAATTTTGATGACTTCAATTAACTGCGTGTAAATGCGGTGGCCCCTCCGCTCCTCGCTCTCTGCCGCAGTACCTCAAATTCAGCTCTTCTGCACCGGAAAAAATAGTGGGACAAGCATTACCTTAATAATATCATACCTAATTGAAGACATTATTATTAGAGTTATAAAGGGCAAAATTATATAAATCTGCTGTGAAAAATAGACAATTGAACATCAGAATGTATGTATTAATAAACTAAATAAGGAAACTAATTACATTATGGTTATACCAATATAATAATATAATATTTGCTTTGAGATGAGTAAAGCTATACGTTTATTTTACACTGTCCTCGTTACTTATCTTGATTCTTATATTATTTTTGGTTGTACCTTCTTAATAACACGTTATTTCATAATTTAGAATAGGGATAAAATAAAATGAATGAGAAAAAAGGTTATCAGTAGCTTTAAACATTATTAATTCAATTTAGAAAGAAGGACACTGAAATTTCAACAATTTGAATAACCTTGATCAATAATATTACAGCTAGAGTTATAAATGTATGTTATAAGCTATAAACTTCTATTGTGAGACCAAGACTTAAATTTCCTTAAACTTTACCTAATTGTAGGACTAAAATCTAAACACATCTTACAGTGGAATCGAATGAAAATAAGATTAGGTAAGGTTAATTTTGCCTGACAGCGTTTTTATGTTTTTCTTCTCTGTAGGGCAGCCGAGAAGGGTTTCGTTGAGATATTAATGCAACTTTATTGAAGTTTATTGCCGCTTGTCAGCGCATGCAGCAGACTGCCGTACAAAGTAAAGAAAGGCCCAAGTCAGGAGCAGGAGCAGGCTGGCCTAAGTCGTCGAGGCAAATGCAAAGCGAAGCCAGGCCATTCAGTTGGCCAACGGCGGGCGTCGCGCACAGACGTCCCTTCCTCGCGGCGGAGTGTCATAGCAAAAGGGTCCAAATGTGAGCCCAGTTCCGAAAACTAACCGATCTCCGACTGCAACTCCTGTAGCAGAATGCCGCGCAAGAAGCCCAAGGTGGACACTCTCGAGGAGATCGAGACTGGCGTGAAGCTGCTCTGCGATCAGTCCAACAACCACATGAAGGTCCGGGAATACGACAAGGCGCTGTTCGGCTACAATCAGGTGTGTGTTCATAACTAATTAGGCAGGACGACTTAATTGCCTTCATTTAACGGAGATGCATCCTTCTGCATTATACTAAATACCTTCTACAGGATTAAATTTTAATTATTCACAAAGCAACTTGCCTTAACTCAATGGTATCGTAACAACATAGCTAACGGTTACATGTATTTTACATTTATCGAACGGTTTTACATGTAAAAATGTCGCAGTGGTCTATCGCAATTATCGAACAACAATCGATTTTTTATATTTCTTGTACGATTAACCTGAAGCTTTCTTTTGAATGAAACAAGCCAACATTTTGCGAGCTTCCTGTGACATTCTCTGTTAACTTTAGCAGGATTCAAAATAAAAGCTCAGGAAACACACTAAAAGCCCGCCAAAGCTTGTGCAAAGTTTTCAATCCTTGAGTTGCAGCTTTACAGTAACGGTCATAATAATAGCAACAGAAATCCTTTTGTAAAAGCCAACTATTTATATTAATAGATATTAATATTAAATACTAATTTAAAGATAAATTTAAGTTGTTGCCAAGGGAAAATGAAGCTTTACTGCTTTTAAGGTAAACAAAGGAACAACTTACCGAATTAGATGGCAATCCTCCCTCCAGAGATCCACCAGCACTGCAGATCCCTCGGAGCTTCGCCTTCGAGTGAAGCTACCTCAAGGTCATGACCCAGATGAAGGGCAGGGCATTCGTGGCATTCACACCACGACAGCTGACACCTGATACACTTGGCACCTGGCACCTGGCACCCCGAGACTTGGTTGTTTGGCTATCGATTGCTCAGCCATTTGGGTGGCGGCGCCAGTTTCCTGGCAACAGGAAAAGCCAACCCAGCCAATCAATCGGTCAGTGCTGTTGGATTTTCACCCTCTCGGAGATTGGCCAAGCAAGATGTCGAACGTGCTGAACACCATCCTCGCCGTGGACAAGGAGCAGGAGCTGCTGCAGAGCTTCCTACGCACAGGAGCAGCGGCCGAGGAGGAGTCGCTGGACGAGGCCAACCGACGGTCCAAGGGTCGCTCCCACAAGACGCCCATTTGGGAGCGGCGTGATTCAACGGACCGCGCTGGACGTGGCGGTGGCAAGCAGGATGATGGCGGCGCTGCTGGTGGAGCTGGCGGAGAGGGCGGCGGCGGTGGCAAGCGAGGCAATCGGATTGAGGCCGAGCTGAGGGCCGCCCGCAAGCGGATTGAGGAGCAGATTGCCAAGAAGAAGAAGCCCAAGGAAAACTTTGTAGACTTCTACACGGACAAGGATCGGGCGGCGGCTGTGAGCGCTGGCGCCTTCGACATCAAGCAGAGTCTGCAGATCAAGCAGAAGCAGGACCGCAACGAGGCGCTGCTGATCCCGGACGAGGCAGACATCAGTTCGGTGATTGCGCTGGGCCTGAAGGAGATTAAGAACGCCAATCCCGAGAACGCCATCCACTTCTTCTGCAAGGTGCGGGGTCCTTTCCAGCTTCTTTTTTAGAGTTGCCAGCAAAAGGGAGTCCTTAGGGCGAAAGTTCCCTCTTTTCCAGACTCGTTCTCCCTAAAAGAGATTCATTTTAACTTCTCATACGCTCACATATCCATGTTTCCTCTTCTTTGCAGGCCCTGGAACTTAATGGCACCGACATAAACGCTCTGATCTCGCGCAGCAAGTGCTACCTGCTGCTGGGGGAGGCCTCCAAGGCTCTGCAGGATGCGGAGACGGCCCTCGGCGAGGAGAAGAACAACATACGGGCGATCTACCAAAAGGCGGAGTCCCTCTACTACCTGGGCCAGTTCGAGCAGAGCCTCATGTTCTTCCATCGCGGCCTCAGAGCCCGTCCGGAACTGGCCTCCTTCCGCCTGGGCGTACAGAAAACCCAAGAGGCGATCGAGAACACAATCGGCACTAAGCCAAGTCCGGCGCCAGGTGCTCCCGCCGCCACAGCCGCCTCGGGGCCAAAAAGCGCCAAGACGCGTGGCAAGTCCGGCGAGGAGACTACTACGCCCGGCGTTAGTGCCCGGGTAAGGCAGAAGCCCAGCCGCGCTGACCTGGAGCGACGCAACGCCCGCAAGCTGCTGGGCGAACTGTGCGTGGACAAGGAATATCTGGAGAAGCTGCTGCTGCATCCGGACCTGGTGCGGGCCGACACCCACACCGAGAGCATTTCGACCTATGCCCGCGAAGCGGTGGAGTTCCTGAACAAGCGGCAGGAGTTCTGGCGCCAGCAGCGTCCCTGCACGGCACTGCCCAACCACAAGAACATGCCCCACGACGCCTTGCCCAAGTGGTTCTAGAGTGGCTCCTGCGTATCTTATCCCTCTCTCGAGATTGCATTAACGAATCCTGGGTATTGGCCGATGCACATGAAGATCTTTGCTCACACATTTTGTTTGCCAGCGCAATGGCTCCTTCCGTTATATGTTGTGCCCAACGCTGCGCTTCCCAGAGTTATTTTAGCTTTCAAGTTAAGTTTCTGTTACAAATTGCGAAGCTAAAACATAAAGTAAATAAAAAATTAAACAAAAAACATGATATAAGTGGAATTACCTGGAAAAAGGCTCTAAATAAAAGTAAGTAAATGCTTTTAGCGAGTATCATGTGGTTGGAGTGGCGCATCTACAGCGATCCAACTGGTTTATTATTATATTCGGTATTGCTAGTTGTGTGTTTGTCGGGATTAATTCCATCTTAGGCATAATTTCAACGTTTAAACATAGCAATTTCATTGATATCTCAACTCAAACGACGACGGAGGAGAGGAGCCTCAACCTCGAACGATTAACAGTGTGTGTGTGGAATAAATAGGTAATATCTACGCATACTTGTTCAATAACAATGGATATATATGCTGTATTGGGCGCATCTGCTGCTGTCACAGAGTGCCAGAGTTCCCAGTTTGCCTTTGCCACTCTAACAATGCATTTATTTCATAAATTGACTAGTACGGCTATAATTCATTTAAACATTATACATTTATGCAGATTAGTTAATACTTTTGTCGCTTATATAGTTTATTTTAGTTTATTTTTGTTCGTCCTCGGCAAATCTGGTTGTGGGAGTTGGGTACGCCTCTTGGCCGGCTTAAACAAGTACAAAAAGTGCGCAAAACAAGGACTTCTCTATGGGGTTCCTATGGATATTTCCCTCTACGGAACTTAGTTAAATTAGTTAACGTTTAGAGTTGGCTTTGAAACAATCAAACAGGTAATACACTAGGTAACATAGATTCCATGCAGAGTGCAGATATTGCCGGGAGTTCCAGGCCCAATATATTCGAGTATATTTAACATTTAAATACAGCGATTCGGAATGCAATCGGAGTGCAAGACAGCGAGCTGGCAGAATCAGTAAAATGAAGTTAGTTATTAGTTGTCATTCATACCGCGAAAGTACATTATAAATATGATATCGTAGGCTTCGATATTTAATCCATACTCACCCCCTGTGCGTCCTCAGTTGTTGGCGGGTCGCGTGGGCAGCGGCGGTGCATTGCCGCTCCTATTTGGTATCGGTGGCGGACCGCGGCGATTGGGCAGAGGCGGAGGCGGGCCCATTGGCGGGGGTCCAGCCGGAGGCGGGTGCCGTGGCGCCGGCACATCCTCCTGGATCTCCTCGTATATATTGCTGGCGGTCTCATACGCAGTGTCGATGGATGCCGGCGGCACCTGCTCTTTGGGCGACGGCGCTTGCCGTGTGGGCGTAGAAACGGGCGTGGCCTGCTTGCTCTGCATCTGGCGTGGCGGTGTCGGCGGTCCGGAGAGGATGGCCACCGGTGCTGGAGCCGTGGGTGAGGCCTTGCCCGAGGAGGAGGTCGAGGAGCTGGCAGAGGCCAGTTCCGTGGGCGATTGCGACTTGGAGGAGGGCGTGTTGTCCATGGCCGGCGGACGTGGCGGTGCCTGCTGCTGCTGCTGTTGCTGCGGCTGAGCCTGCAGAGGTGCCGGCATTAGGGGCTGGGATAGCGGCTGAGGGGGCATCGGTGGCTTGGCCGGCTTGGGCACAATGCTGATGACCCCGGCATGGGGCAGGTGGCGTGGCGAGTTCTTTGGCGACATGGGCATCGGCGGCCGGGCAGGAGGACGCGTGGGTGGCTGCTTCGGTCGCTGCGGCAACTCCGGCGTGAGGGCCTGCAGGAGCTGGGCCTGCTCCGCGGGATTGGCGCACAGCGGAATGGTGTTGGTGGTGCACAGCTCGATCTCGCTGTCCACCAGATGCTGCCAGTCGCTGGACTTGAGCTCCAGCACCAGCTCCAGACCGCAGACCTGGGTGCTCCGCTTGGCGGCCGCGTTCAGGGCCGACTCTCCGTCCCGGAATGTCACCCACATGGTGTCTTCGACGTAGCGCACCAGGGTGACCTCGCCCATCTTGGACAGCTCGGCAATCAGGGCCGACATCACGTTCTCGTCGTAGATGGTGGGTCCATCCTCCTCGCCCTGCGACTCCGACTCCAGCACATGGACCACAATCGTGGAGTCTGGCGGCCCCAGGTCTCTGATGACCTGTTCGAAGACTGCTCGCCGGCGCTGCTGATCTATCTCCATGATCTCGGCATCGATGATGGCGATGACGGGACGATGGTCGCTCTGCTTCAGCTCCGACCGGCCGTAGTGGATGAGTTGGCCCGGATTCCAGGCCGAGGCGGCAAAATCTCCCTCGGCCAGGGCCTTCCGGCGGCGCCAGAGCACGCGGTCCGTCCAGGCCGGAGCCCGCTGCTTCTCGGATGTGTCATAGTCGTCGCTGAAGAGATCGTACTTGTATGTGGGATCGAAGCTGATCTCGCCCTCGAGAAACTCTCCGAAAACGTTGCCCGCCTCCTGTTCCTTCCGCAGCTGATCGAACTCGAGGACGGTGCTGAGATCTCCGGTGCGGACGCACTCCTTCAGCTCGTCCTTCTCCATATCGATGCGGTAGTTGAAATCGCCGCACCAGAACACCCAATCGTGCGACTTGAGGGTCCTGCCCATGGGGAAGGCCAGCTTCCGGGTGATCTCTGCGTAGTCGGCGTTCCGCTCCGCCACCTGCGACTGTCCGGCCGCAAAGTGGGCGCACACGAAGCACATGGAGGTGCCGTGGAGTACGAAGCGAATGGCACAGGCGCCCTTGTTGCCGGTGGCGCCGCCAAGGCCCGTCTTCACGCAATCGATGGCCACGTCCCGGATGTGAGGCGCATGCTCCGGCCGGATGTAGATGTAGAGGCACACGCCCACCAGCTGCTGGTACGTGAGCAGCACGTAGTCGTTGTCCCGCGAGATCGTCTTCTGCAGCTCCTCGGCCCACAGCTTGGAGTTCTCCGTGCTGGCGGCCATGATGTTGGAGGCATTGAGGTCGACGATCTCCTCGAAACCAATCGCATAGATGTCCACCGGATGGTCGGTGTGCTCCGACGGGTTGTTCACATCGACCAGGGCCTTGGATCGGGCCAGAGCGTGGCAGTCGAGCAGCCAGTCGGCCAGCGAGTCCTTGAACACGATGCTCCGGAAGTGCTTGCCGCCGTTCACATTGTAGGTGCCCACGGCCACGCGGGCCAGCCGGGGACGCACGTACTCGGTGTAGCGCTTGCACAGCTCCCGCAGAACGGTGGTGGGGGCGTGCAGCATGTTCGAGGGCAGCAGGATGCGGGCCCGATCGGCCAGTTCCGAGCTGAGCGTGGAGCCCACCAGCAGCACATCGATGGCTTCCTAAATGGGGAAAGTAGGTAATTAAGCTGCTTCCTCTCTGAGATAATCAACCTGCTCACCTGCTTGGAGTTGTCCAGCAAATTGTTCTGAATGGTTCTGGCCGCCGACCGTGCTCCGTCCATCAGCTTGGAGCCGCCCTGGATGGCCCCAGTGCCCGCATAGATCTTGCTCACCTCGTTGCCATTGTTGATCCACATCTGGCGGAAGATCTCCTCGAAGCGCGAGATGTTCTGCTGCTTGCCGCCCATCTTCAGAGCCTCCAGCTGCAGGTTGAGCGTGTCCAGCCCGAGGTAGGTCTGGACGCAGTTGGTCCTGTCCAGACAGTCCAGGCAATTGGTGCGCACGACGCCGAACTGCTCGCGCAGCACCTGGCCATCGCCGGCCGCATGGAAGACGCCATAGTTGGCCCCGCAGGCCACGATCCGTTCCTTGAGCTTGGCCAGGGCCGAGAAGTTGCCGCCGCGGCACTCCTGATGATAGTCGAAGACCACATGCGGCACATCCTTGTGCGCGGACATGCCGTGATGGCGCTGGAACTCGTTGCTCAGCATGGCCTCGCCCTCCTTGCTACCGATGAGGGAGCTCCCGAGGAGGTTGACCACCGTCTGGTAGCCGTACCGCTGCCTCATCATGCTCATGTGACGATCGAAGGCGGCGGCCGAGGTCTCGAAGCCCCGCGATAGCTTCACCTTGTGCGAACCGACTTGGACGCCAGGCTGCTCCCAGAAGAGCGGCACGGAGCCGCGCGTCTGCACATAACTGGTCACCTCGCCGTCCACGTAGATCACCTGCTCAGTCTCCACGAAGTTGGCCACGTAGCCCTCGTCGTTGGTGCCGCGCACATTGAAGCGGGTGCCCGCTCGCTCGCAGCTCAGCCGCGAGATGATGGCCGCCCGGGCCTGCTTGGCGCCGATGTAGACGGTGCGCACCTCCACGGAGCCGCACATGGCCTGGAGGAGCCAGGCCTGGCAGTCGATGCCGAAGCGCATCAGGTGGATGTGCATCATGCGGTTCCAGAAGAACCTGTTGTCCGTCTCCTCTGTCTGCTGGCGACGCTGGGCGCAAAGCGTGATGTCGAAGCGATGCGTAGATGCTGCCCCGCCGGACGCAGAGGCACTGGCGTTCGTGTGGGCAAAGTAGAAGGTGCCGGAGTTGAGGAGCTTCCGCACCTCACTGATCTTGTCCTCATTGGGCGCCGCATTCTGCAGCGAAACGAAGGTGGTCTGCGTGATCCGGAAGATCTCCACGTCCCCGATCTTGCCCATGGAGACGCACCCGGTGACGAGGACCAGGAACAGGACGGTGCTCTCGCCAGCATTCAGCTGGAGGGCACCGAGGCAGCCGTAGGCATCGCACACCTTCGTGTACTGCTTCCGGATGACGTCCGTCTCCTGTTGGGTGAGCAGAGCCACCGCATGCGACTCGAACAGGATGCTGTCGCTCTTGTGCCGATGCTCCAGCAGGACGCTGTGCGGCGAGGGCGCTATGGACTTCTCCAGCACCCGAATCACCTTCGACATGGCCATCTTGCTGCAATCTGTAGAGAGAGTGTTTTCCTGGGCGTTCTAAGTCTGATCCTTTGATGTCTGCAACTCAAGTACTTGTGGCGACGGGCTCCAGTCCAGTTCCAGTGAAGGGCATGCGGCTAAGACATCTGTGGAAACGTGGATCATTAATTGTGGGTGTATTCCGTGGGCATAAGAGTGGGTGTATTGGTTTATAATTATTGTATGTATGTGTAGAGGATGTTGATTTTATAATTCGCCTGGAAAAATAAGTAAAACTTCTCATAAACTGCACATGTTTAAGAGGCGGTGTTCCGCTTCTTTATTTCTCCTTTTTTTTAAAAAACAGTTTTGAGTTTTTAAATGAATTTTGTAATACCGAAATTTCAATCTAATCTTCAGTTTTTCAGCATTATTCAATAGTCTGTATAAAAAAAGGGCAGTTCTTGTTCAGCTTGAACTAAAATAAAGTTAATAGCACTTTTAATTAAGGTTTAGAGTCTAAACTTTAGATCATTAGATTTAATAAGCTAAGCTTTCACATCATTATTCGCCAGAACAGAACAGAACCGTTAGCTGTCGTTAAATCGTGCGATTTCACCTTAATTATAGAAGAACCGCGTCGAAATACCAGTGGAAATCGGAAAAATCAGGCTGCAAGCACTTTCAACACTAAATAAGCACTAAAATTTCGGGTGGCCTGTTAAAAATCAATACACACAACTGTTAAACATAAACAAACCGAGAAAAGTCGAAGGAATTTTTCCAATATTTCCGCCTCCCACTCAAGTTCACGCACACACACACACTCTGAACATGCACCGGCGACAGCTGTGCCCTCTCTCGCTCGCTCTCACAAGCTCTCTCGCTGGCGCTGCAAGTGTGTGCGTGCGACGACTGATAAACACTTTCTGCGCATTCTATAGATTTTTCACAATGCAACAAAGTTGTTGCGAAAGTTTTCCAATTTTCCCAGCACCTTGAGAACACTAACAACAGGTATCAGTAGAGTTCGCGATGCCAAGTTAAGCTTGTGAAAAAATGCAACGGCTTATTGCCACTAATACCTTTGTTGTAGAATTTATTGCGAATTTTTAGCGAGTAGTGTGCTCGTATTTGGTTAGCCGAAAACGCCGCCATTCTTTGGCTGGCGATAACTATAACCAAAGTTATCGATTCACAGTGATCGGTAATCGACCGTTGAAAATGCTCCTACTGAAATGAAATTTAAAAAACTTATATTTATTATAAGACATAGATAAGTAAATGCCGACATAAATAATATACCCTAAATAGTCACCCTTTACCGCACTGTTGTAAAAACTTAAAAGATGTACTAAAATCGCGAGTCAAGTGTTATTACGTGCGTTCGAAGATTACGTTGGACACTTGAAGATAACGTAGTGCTAGTTTCGGCTTATCAGCAGCGGGTACAATGCCCAGCAGGGTTAAAATAGTTGTTATCTAAGCGAAATGCAAATATTGCCGCCGCTAAAACTAAATCTTCGACAGCAGTGCACACTTTTCGCATAGATAAGAAGGTAACGCCTTCACTTTCGGTTGTGACTCGTCCTCCTCGTTCCATTCTCGGATTTCTCCGGCGCACCCTTTTCCGTCAGAGGTCGTGCCGCCGCTCACGTGCCCGCCATTCATACTCCAATCCAAACATGATTAGATAGCTCCTCTGCTCCGGTCCTCCTCCTAATCGTAGTAGAGAAAAAGTCCAGGAATTGTAAATCACGGAGCCAACCAGCTCCGATGATTCATTCGATAGCACCTTATCTCAAACCCGAGAACCTAAATAAATTTGAATTACACACGAAAGTAAGCAAACAAACGATTATGTTGGTCATCATATTGTAGCTCTCTGGCCGTTTATTATAGTGTTTTCTTTTGTTTTTGTTGACTAGCTTTAGCCTAAATTAATTAATTAAGAAATACGCTCTTGCTCTAACTTCGATTTAGCTGGGCAAAACGACGACGAAGAATTTTATCTAATCGCTTAACAGAAGAGGGAAATTCGAATGGAATGCCGTGCCTTGGGTCATTGATAAGTATTGATTAATTTACATAGTTCCCCGGGCCCGGGCCAGTGGAAATGCGGAAACTTTAGCACTCCTTGTTCCCGAAGTACGTCATTCCATTCCACGTTTAATTGCACACATTTTCACCCATTTTTGGAGGCAACGCTGCAGTCGTGTTTATAGTCTGTGCCCGCCAAATATATTCGTTCCCCTTAATTGTTATTACTTATTACTGCTGCCCTTGGTCCAATCCAGACACCGCGATCGTCTGTCGCCGTCCAGCGCCACTGATATGCCAACTCCTTCTCCTATCTGCGAGTCGCTTAATTCATAAATATGTTTGTGCCGCCCTGTTGTCACGGCTTAAGTCCACTAAGATAAGGTTTTCCTCTCCTCTTTCTCAGAGTCGGAAGAATTTTCCGCCCAGAACAGTCCACGGTGATCATGTGATCAAGAGGGCCCCTGGAAAGTTCTCTGTTCCAAAGGCGGCGACATTGGCCCCGGATCTAATGCTCTCCCGGCTGACCTATCACCTCGCCGCACATAGACAAGAGATCGGATCGCTTTTAATAGCCGGCACAGGCGCAGAGACGCGAGTCAAGAGTGCGGCGTTAATTACGCTCGAAAGCGAGTGCAAAGGCGATGAGTCAGCCGATATTTCCCAGCTATTCGCCCAAATCCCCTCCGATGACTCACTGATAACAAAGAACCTTGCGGAGCAAGCCCTACAATCAATCAGAGC
The DNA here is from genome assembly GCA_008042475.1 of Drosophila kanapiae. NCBI lineage: Eukaryota > Metazoa > Arthropoda > Insecta > Diptera > Drosophilidae > Drosophila > Drosophila kanapiae. Next base: position 353,419 of record VNJM01003482.1, on the reverse strand, counting down.
CTAATGGGTTTCGTTCCATTCGCGCGATTCGATTTATTCAATGGCGTTTTCCATTTCGGAGCCTATGTACAGAAGCTGAGGCAAAAACAAAGATCGGAAACAAACAACTTATAACGTAATCATAAATGTAGGAGGCTTAACCGATAAGAATGTACAACTAAGGTGCTGGGCCAAAAAAATAAATTAAGTAATTACAATTCAATGGGGCAACAACAGAAGCGGGGAAGCGGGAAGCGCGAAGCGGGATCGCGATCATAATGTCTGTACGGAGGCACTGCTGCCCACACACACACTATATGCGTTTAAATATATACAGAAAGCATCGTTAACCAGTTTCCGCGAAGCCACCAAACTGTGCCTGGCCTGCACCCCGCATCCCATCGCAGTCTCGATCGATCTGGTTGCCTAATCTAATCTAGGTCCGTCGTCTGTCACGCCTCGCGTCCAGGAGGAGCGCGTGAAGCCGCTCCTCGCCAAGCTCCGCCACTCTTTTTACAGCTCTAAGTCTAGGCTTACGTAGTGACTAAGGTTCAGCTAATAATACTACTAATACCAGACGCTGAGTTGGGGCTGCTCACAAGTACAAAATAACAAACTTAACTAGTTGCTGCTACGACACCAGCAGTCGCTGCTTGGCGCCCGTGCAGATCAGCGCCTCCCCCGTCGATCCTGACGATCCTGCGGCTCCAAATGTTTCCGTCCCCGCTAACGTGGGCGCTGGCTGCTGCGGCGCCAGCGGGGCGTTGGCCGCTTCGGAGGCGGGGCTGTTCAGCTCGTAGGCGACTCCGCCCCAGTGCAGCTTGTAGGTGCGGGTACGCCAGCGGATCGCCGGGTTCCACAGGGCGTGCAGGAACAGATAGGGTCCGGTCAGCTCGCGGAACAGCCAGCCGATGACGAACTCGAACTTGTGGAACGGCATCGAGCCGTGCTGGACGATGGAGAGCAGCAGCCAGTCGGACAGGAACCAGCAGAGCACGTGCACCAGGTAGAACACCAGCGGGTCCCAGCTGAAGAGCACGGAGGCCGACCAGGCGGCCAGGGCGCCCAGGATCATGCACTCGGAGAGCGGCTCCAGCAGTATGGTGGTCGGCACCATGGCCACGCGCAGCTTGGCCCAGCGGATGAGCCGCGCCTGGAAGCTGCCGATGTCGCACAGGCCGCTATTCTGCAGCGCCGGCTGGCTGGAGATGCGCATCTTCCAGCCCAGGCGCGTTATGTCGCGAGCAATGAAGAAGTCCTCCGCCAGGTAGCAGCCAAAGACCCTCAGGCCTCCGAGTTGGTCGATGACCGCCTTGCGCAGCAGACAGGACATGCCCGTGTGGCAGTTAATGCCCAGGACGTCCGCCGACAGGTAGATCCTGCTCTGCACGGTGCCGAAGAACACCTTCTCGAAGGTGGCCGCAAATCCATCGCGGTCGCTGGTGAAGGGCATCTGGTGAACCAGAGCATGCTTGTCGGACATGTTCTGGACCATGTCCAGCAGCGTGTCATCCTTCATCTTGATGCCGCTGTCCGAGATCATCACGAAGTCGTACTTGGCGGCCATGTACCCCGGATGGATGTTGTTTATCTTCGGGTTGACGCCCACATCGGAGCCGCCGACAAACAGCTTGGCGTCCACCTTGGGATATTTGCTGAGGAGTCGCTCCACCAGCTGGATGGCCGGGTCCTCCTTGTCCTCCACGCAGAAGAGCACCTCGTACAGCGGGTAGTCCATCGTGAAGAAGGTCTCCAGGTTGTGCTGCAGGTTGGGATCCACGCCCATCAGCGGCTTCAGGATGGAGACGCCGGGCAGCGGCTGGGCCTCCGTTGGCAGCTTGCAGGACTTCTTGTGCAGCTTGTAGCGCCCGTAGCAGATGGCTATCACATGCACCATCCAGGTGCCGAACCAGAAAATCATGAAGAACGCCGCGAAGCCGTACAGCGGCAGCGGTAGGTGCGACATCGCGTTGTGTGTGCGGTGTGCGGTGTACGGTGTGGGTGGTGTGCGAGGGGAGCTCCCTCGCTGCGTGACTGTGTGTGTGTGTGTGTGCGGGGTGTGTGGTGGGTCCGAATCCCAGTCCGTGTGTGTGAGTCGCTGGGTGGGTGGGCGCTCCTATTCAGCCAGAAGGCATTGGCTGCGGTTGCCGCTTTGCGGTTTGCCGTGGGCTCGGATCGCCTCTTTATATATATATATATATATAACCGTTGCTCGGGACACTTCGATCAGTCCGTTCCGCGCGTTTTCAACATTTTGCAGATCTCGCGTCGCGTTCAAAGCCCAAAAAAAACTGCTGCCATAAAGGTGCAGTGTTGAGCGGTGGCGTGAATCAGATGCGGAAGCGAAAAGGGCCTAAAAAATGGCAAACGGCGCTGGTGGGCATTTTGTAGCACTGGGCTTACACGTCTGCAATTGAAGAGTTTACGAATTAATGTTGTTCAATGATTATTATAACCTAAATATATTTTATTTAAATTAGATAAGGAAAGAATATATATATATATTGTATTTATTCAATTAAATATGCAAGTTACTGGGTATTTTCAGATACTTCGCTTGCATAAATAAAGTATTCCTCACGTTAGCCAACACTAGTCGCATTGTGCCCCCCAAACACTAGTCAAATTGTGCCCCATGAAGCTTTTAAATAGTATAATATACATTAAATAAATAATATTATATATAAACTTATTAAAAAATGACACCAATGGATTCTTCGTCGAAGGACGACGCCGAGGGCGAGCCGAGCACAAAGAAAGAGGCGCCAAAGAAGCTGCCGCGGTCCATTCAGACGGCGTTCGACGCCAAGTACAACATTGTTGATCTGAAAACTCCGCTAAACGCCGTAATGTCGGGCCAGTACAAGCGGAGCTTCGCCTACAACAGCCTCAGGAGCAGGCTGCCAGTGGTGCTGACCAACGTCATAGACTCAATGACCCGGGAGAAGGCCGAGCTGGTGGCCTTGTATGGTGAGGTTTGCGACGAGGATTGAAATGCTGCATGCACTTACCTTCTTCTTGTCCAGCTTCTAACGAATTCGCGCAGGCGGCGCGCGATGAGCTGAAGACCATCATAGGACTGATTTCTCAGCTGAAGTACGAGCTGCAGACGGACAAAGCCTTCCATAACTTCAAGGGAGAAGGTGGGTCTGGCACTGTTCTTCCAAGCCTCCAAATTAATCGAACAACTCACTTTCGCCTTAGAGTCCGATCGAGATGAGTGGAACAACTTCCTCGGCGACCTGCCCAGCGGAGAGCGCACCTTCTACCGCGGCTGCTCCCTCAACGCCGAGTGCTATTTATACCGCAAGCTCTACTCCTTCGTGGAGAACAGTATCTTCCTCAAAGGATATGACTACTTTAGTCAAATCAAGGAGAGGGCGCTGACCGACAGCATGGACGACGTGCTGGCCCTAACCATACACACGCGTCGCACGGAGAGAAACCCGAAGGTGTTCGGCGAGCTCCTCAAAATCAATCTGTGGAGCAACTGCAACGATGTAGCCACTGATACGGAGGCAGCACCTCAGCAGCTAAACCTCAAGGTGCTGAAGAATGTGGAGGCCGCCGATGAGTACGTGCTCGTCAACCAGGCGGAGGAGATTTGGCGCTGCCTGGACACCGGGAATGCGAAGAAGCCGCAGCAGGTGGACTTCATTCTGGACAATGCGGGCTACGAGCTGTTCAGCGACTTCATCCTGGCCGAGTACATGATCGAGCAGGGTTTGGCCACCAAGGTGCGCTTCCACGTCAAGGCCCATCCCTGGTTCGTGACCGACGTGACGGAGAAGGACTTCAGGTGGACGCTGGAATACCTGAGCCAGCACGCGGACTACATGATCAGCTTGCTGGGCAAGAAGTTCATGCAGTTCCTCGCCGAGGGCAAGTTCGAGCTGGCGCCCATCTCCCATTTCTGGACTTCGCCACATGCCTTCTACAGGTGCGATCAGAGGATAAGGCGAAACATTCCTTACATTCCTTACTTACTTACCCACCTTTTCAGCATGCCGCAAGCGGATCCGGACCTCTACAGCTCCCTGCAGCTGTCCAAGCTGGTGGTCTTCAAGGGCGAACTCAACTACCGCAAGCTGCTGCAGGATGTCTGCTGGGCGAGCACTCTGGAGATGAGCACCTGCCTCAGAGGCTTCCTGCCGAGCAATATCTGCGTGCTGCGGCGGGTCAAGAGCGAGATAATCTCTGGCCTGGCCGATGGCGTCTCGCAGACGCTTAACAGCAAGGATCCCCACTGGATGGAGTCGGGCAGCTATGGGGTCATTCAGTTCGTGGACGGAGCGCGTGAATTTGGGTATTAACCTTCTCGAATGTACCAAAAATAATTAATTTATTGATTTTAAATAAATAGTCGTTACATATCTTTCAAAAAAAGAAAATTGGATGCACAAAACCGCATCACAAATGAGGTTTGATATATAAAAAACAAGCAAAGTCAACGCTGATATAGTTTTTTAAGATTTTAAGTATTGTATTTATTTATTTATTAATTTATTTATTACTAAGTTAAATATTACTGGCAGCACTCTTTTTGTTATCGTTATCGGAAAGCAGAGTTGTTAGATTTCTCAGATTTTACCTACCGATTGGGAATTTGACTTCCATTTGACATACCGATAGGGAATTCTTCTTACTTTAAACATACCGATTAGGTATTCGACCTCGTTTTTCTGTTGCCATGTAAAAGTTAAGTTTTGACTTCAAATTTTACGCTGAGCAGTGCTCAATTGTGGACTGTGGACTTTGTGGGCCCCAAATTAAAACTCGCGCGAAGTTCAAAAACTTTCAGTTTACAAATTTAGCTTGTGCCGAATAGTCGTAAGAATATCCACGGAATAGTATTTGTTGCATGCATCCGAAATCCTACTTTTGATTGCTTATAGCTACCATCACAATTTCATGGCATTTTAAAGCTTTTTCCAAGGGATTTTTCAACTTTTTTTTACACCGGAAGACTTGGCAACACTATCTGTAAGATGTCTGGCGACAAGGATTTCGATGCGAAGAATGGAATTGTGGACGGGCCGACGCCCCCGCACAGCGAGCTAGCGGCCCTATATAAGCAGTGAGTTCCGGTTTGGAGGTCGCTAAATATAGCGCCTAGTATATGTAACAACAAATCGGCCCCGCACTATCTCCACTCACACATGCGAGTCCACGAATTCGGATTTTATACACTATTCATCTTTGTTACAGGAGTTTTGCCTACTACACGTTCCGCGTACGACTGCCATCGACCTTGGCCACCATCGCCGATGCCCTGGCAACGGACAAGGACGAACTGCTGGCCACATATGGAGCAGTGAGTGCAGAAGCAACAGCCCCCTATAGTTGACCTTGACGTGGTACCCCTCTGCCCCGATTTATTTGCAGGCTGTAGGCGCGGATATTGAACAAACTACCAAGGACGTGAGGCAGTTGCGCGAGGATATCCTGAGCAATGGACCCCTGCTGCCCTTTGCGGAGGGAAAGGGTGGGCTAGGGTCACCTGCTTTCCTTGAGAAACCCCTTTTTAAGCTTATACTTTCCTTATAGATGCCCAGGACACCCGGCTGTGGAACGCCTTCCTCGACAAGCTGCCCACGGAGAAGAGAAGCTACTTTGCCGCCTGCTGGCTCTACGCCGAGTGCTACATGTACCGCCGCCTCTCTGCCATCTTCCGGGCCACCAGCCACCTGGCCCAGCACGACTACTTCAGCCGGCAGAAGCAGACGGCGGCCAAGCTGAGCGTAGACGCAATGCTGGCGGTGGCCAGAGCCACGCGGCAGAACGAACGCAACGCGGACACCTTCCGGCAGCTGGTCAAGCTTAATCTGTGGGGCAATCGCTGCGACCTCTCCATCACCTCCGGCAAGCAGGTGAAGCCCACGGGCAATGCCTTCGACCAGGTCACGGATCTGGAGGAGAAGCTGCTCATCGATGGCACTGCCGCCGTGTGGCAAGCTCTGGACGGTGGCTCTAGCGACGGAATTGTGGACATTGTGTTCGACAACGCTGGCTACGAGCTGTACACGGACCTCATCCTGGCCGAGTACATCATCGACAAGGGGCTGGCGGCCAAGGTGCGCTTCTACCCGAAGGCCATACCCTGGTTCATCTCCGACGTAATGGCGCACGACTACTACTGGACGCTGCAGTTCCTCGCCGAGCAGCCGGAAGCGGTGCTCAGCGAGCTGGGCAAGAAGTGGCAGCGCCTCACCGAGGAGGGCAAGTTTGAGCTCTCGCCGCTGGAGCACTTCTGGACGAGTCCCTACGAGTACTACCGCATGCCGGAGGTCAACCCAGAGCTGTACCAGCGCCTGAAGGAGGCCCAGCTGGTGATCTTCAAGGGCGACCTCAACTATCGCAAGCTGCTGGGCGACTTCTCCTGGGACAGCACCGAGTCCTTCGAGACCTGCTTAAGGGGTGAGTGGGATCGGCAGTTTGGCATCTTTAATATATCTTCCCATCTCGTCCAGGTTTCCGTCCCTCGAATCTCTGCACCCTGCGCACTGTCAAAGCGGATTTAATCTGTGGCCTGGGCCCTGGTGTGGCGGAGCAGCTCCTTGCCAAGGACAAAGAGTGGATGTTGACCGGCGAATATGGCGTCATACAGTTTGCCAGCAAGTGAGGAGGCCGGGGACAACCGCATTGTTGAATTATTGTAGTCTTATATTGTTAATGTAGCCTCAGATGCTTAACAATTAGAGCGTTTCTGCCGAGGTAGGGTCGAAAATTGAGCGTTGGAAACTATGCAAGTGATTGTTGTTTACATTTTTAAGTAAAATAATCAAATTTAAGCCGGAAATTCTCATATCTTACTTTGTAGAGCTTTTAGCGCTGGAATCCACGTTTTAAAGGGATTCGTTGACCAAATTTCTATTATAAACCTCTGTTCAAGTCTAAGTTCAGGTATATCCGCTCTTGTGAAGCCTTCGCATTGTTATAAAAAAGCACACACTCATTATGTACGTCAGATGAAATAAAAAGTTAAATAAACTCGGAAAACTCTCTTCGAATTTAAATTTTTAGTCAGAAGCATGATCGGCGAGGCCAGCAAGCGCATCCTGACCCTTGGCCCCATCAGCGATGAGCCGAGGTTGACCGACGAACAATTGATGGAACTGGCGTTCAATGAGAAGCATCTCATTATAAACTCAGCGCCGGGGCTGCTGGACGAGCTATCTGCCCGGTTCCTGCACAGCATCGCATACTTTGTGCTCAAGCATCGGTCGCCGAGTTTCATGCTCGACCTAATTGAATTCCTGCGAGATCGGGAGCCGGATATTGTCAAGGAATGCGGAGACTACGCCCACTTTGATCTGAAGCGGACTATCTGGAGCCTGGAGCTGATGCGCCAGGATATGGTCGTAAACAAGCCGTTCGAGATATTCCGGGTGCAGGCCCCAGACACCCAAAGCTGGAACAAGTTCATCAACGGCCTCGCTGCTGACAAGAAGCAGTGGTTCTCGGCGGTGTGGTTCCACGCCGAGTGCTACATGTTCCGGCGCATCTGGTCGATTTTCCAGCGATCGGAGTCGCTTGTGAACTATGATTACTTTGCCGAAAATAAGATAATGGCCGTCGAGAAGGCGAAAGAGCTGATGAAGTCCATTCTCCACTCCTCCAGAGACCTGGAGCCCAGCAAGGAGAGCTTCCAGCGTGTGCTGAAGCTCTCCTTGTGGGGCAATCGAAACGAATGGATGCCGGATTCCCGGCTATATGAACTGCTGACGGAGTACGAGCCCAATCTGCTAGTCGATCAGTCGGAGGCCGTGTGGCTGGATCTCAAGGAGGCCTACGATCCCGTCTACGTGGACATTGTGTGCGACAATGCGGGCTTCGAGATCTTCACGGATCTCGTGCTGGCGGACTACATCATTTCGTCGCGACTGGCGCAACGGGTGCGCTTCCATGTGAAGGCCATTCCCTGGTACATTTTGGACGTCACCCACAAGGACTTTCACTGGCTGCTGCACTTCTTCAGCGAGCACAAGTTTCCCGAGTTCCGGGCCTTTGCCAAGCGAATACAGCAGCACCTGGCCAATCGCTCCTTCATCCTGTGCGAGAAGAGCTACTTCTGGACCAGTGCCCACGACTTCAGCCAGATGAAGATGGTGCAGCCCTGCCTGTACGTCTACCTGAGCGAGGCCTCGCTGGTCATCTGCAAGGGGGACTTCAACTACCGCAAGCTGCTCGGCGACATCAACCACAGGTCCACCGATAGCTTCGACTCCTGCCTGCGCGGCTTCCAACCCGCGACCGTGTGCGCCCTGCGTGTCATCAAGACGGACATCTGCTGCGGCATGTCCGTCTGCCAGGTGGAGTGGCTGAAGGAGGACCGTCCCAACTGGATGCTCGAGGGCGAGAGCGGTGTCATCCAGGTGGCCGTCAAGCACCGCCTGTCGGGGGACATAATTGTGTGATTATTGGGAGAATATATTAAGTGATGGCGAAGAACTCACTCATTGTTGTTGCTCCTTGGCTTGCAATTGCAGGTAATGTGCTGGCTTGCTCAAAGCTTAAAGTAACAAGCTCTCTCTGTGGCTTATGAACAAAATTTCAGCATAAGGCATTACTTATCTTGAAGCTTATGATGTCTTTGCTGTAACTGAGGAAGCAGCAGAAACCAAACTCACAAGCGCGAGATCTTTCCAAACAGGACGCGGCCTCAAGACAATAGAAGATCTCCTTTTCCCTATGAATGTCTCCGGGTAACCGGCATGCTGCAAACTTTTATTAAGACAGGGAGAAGCAACCTTGCGAGCTCTGGTGTTTATTCAGTTATGGTTTTATTATCTCCTAAATGGTAGGCGGTGTAAGTCGTTAAAGTAAGTATTGCATTCCGTACTTTAAGAGACTAAAATCTAGGCATTATCAAGTAAGTATGAATGGTAGAAAAATATGTATGCTCTAAGGCCATATTCATAGCTATAGCTATTCCTATATGTATATATATTTATGTGATCGCTGATCGATGCTTCGAATTGTTCAAGTCTTATCAATTGCCGTTATAATATGGGGGAGGAAAAAAAACAAAAAAATTTCAAATTTCATGCAATATTCTGTAGCTCTCAGTTTACAATATCATCCCTATCGCGTCGTCTTTATATTAATTAAAATCCCAATAACTAAACGTTTACTCTTCTGCGCTCGTCCTTGCTTGGAGGGATGGGATTCCTGGATGCCCGCCGCCTCACATGAGGCAGTTGGGATTGAGCTCCTGAAATGGCGTCAGATCTTTGGTGATCGAAAAGAGCGCTCCGTCGCGCACCATCTTGCACATGAGGGCCCCCAGATTCTTGGCGTCGTCGATGCCCGAGTGGGCCCTGCCCTCGAAGGCCAGGCCGACGTGCGACAGGGCGTCGCTGAAGTTGCACGGACGGTACTTGTACCACGACCGATATATGGCCCGCACATCGATCCACTGGTTGAAGTAGGCCGCCTTGCGCATCCGCTTGCGCGCGCACTCCTTGGCCAAGCAGATGCCAAAGTCCCAGTCTGTCCAAGTCACGAAGGCACAGTTGCCCAGTATGTTCGACTTGCTCATCTTCGGCAAGCTGAGGTGGCGCGAGCGCAGCTCCTTGCGCAGCCACTCGTGGAACATCATCATCGCCGTCTGCAGCGGCACGCCCGTGTCCACGGTCTTCTGCTGAATGCCCGTCAGCTCGATGCAGTAGGGGCTCAGGCGCGGCGACTCGATGGGCAAGATGTACTTGTGGAACTCGGCCTCGATTTTGCCAGTCTTTAGGTTGACCAGCACAGCTGGGAATTCTGCGAAAAGCAATAGAAAGCGAGTTAGTGATCAAGCATATCCTTCAGAGTGCAACAACTCCTAAGTCCCACTCTTAAATAGCAAATAAATCCTCACCAATAATCTCCGACTCTCGCCAACTCGGCGGCGCCTGATTCTCCCAGCAGGTGGCCTCGAAGTCCACGGCGATCACATAGGTAAAGGGCTGCATGGCCAGCTGCTTGGATTTCCTCGACTTCTTGCCCTTCACAGGCACTGTGGTGGCAGCGGCAGTGATTTCCGCTTCGTTAAGCGAGTCTTCTGGATCGTTGCTTGGATCGGGGCGGGCTCCGTCCACGTATATCGTGTCGATCAGGCCGAGTTGCCTGCAAATTTGAAAATATATTGAATTCTCCTTGTTTAAATATGAGTTTCTTTCTTAGATATATTGAAGGGCCTGCGCCGCCTACTACTAATCGGTAAGAAAGTGTGTACAAGATCCTAACCTAATCGGTGATCTATATAGATCCCACTTATTGCTGCTTGCCGTAGCAGACGATCATGGGCTTAAGGTGCCACACGAGGCCATTGGTTTCGGCGAGGGCCCGGGCTATCACGTTCGGTTCGGTGGCCGCCTGGAGGAAGGTCACAAAGGCCTGGCCCTTCATGCGACCCTGCTGCATCACTTTGATGTCCAAGTTGGCGGCGGCGGTATACTTCGAATAGAGTTCCCTCAGCTGCCCTTCGTCCACATTCTTGTCCAGGTTTTTGATGTACAGCTTGTTGCTGGGCTCGCCCGCTTTGTAGTTCTTGCAGATGGGCAGGGCCTGGAGCTCGCTGGCGGTCAGCCGCTTCTCTAAGCTGGTGAAGAAGGAGGAGGGGGGTGTCTCCGACTTGGCCGTTGTGGGTTTCAGAGTGTTCGGCACCTTGAGTTCTATTTTGGGTGCATTGAAGGTGGGTTTCGGGGTTTCTCTCTGTGGATTCCCTTGCTGGGCTGCCGCCTGCTGTAGCATGTGCCGGGTTCTCTTGAGGATCTTTTCGCTGGCAGCTGCAGGTACAAGTCTCCGCTTCTTGGCGCTCTTCTTTCCATCTCCCTCCTGCTCATCGCTCTCCAGCTCGCTCTCGGGGTCGCTGGGCACAATCTCCGTTTGGGTGGCCACATTCTGGTGATTCTTAATGAATAAAACACTCGAGGAGCGCTTCTGGAACGGCGGCTCGAGATTCATGCGATTCATCAGGTGCAGAACCTGGTTATAGAAGCCCCTGTTCGCCTGCAGATGCTGGCCAATCCTGGCCAGGATCTCCGAATTAATGGGCGGGTAACTGTAGCTGAGATATGGCGGCGGCGGCTGCGTAAAGTCACAATGATTATTGCAGGCATATAGCCTTCGCACGTACTTGTCGATTTCCAGTTGCTGCTGCCTCTCCTCGCTTCCTGCCGCTGCTGCTGCTCCTTTGGCCGTTTGTGTGGTTTTGTTGGAGTGGCTAGCTGCTGGATTCGGCCGCAGTCCAAAGGAACTGATGCACAGGGGCTTGTCGAGCTGCTCGCTCAGTTCTTGCAGCTGCTCCAGCGCTTTTGCCGCCTCGTGTTCATCGCCGTACTCCAGGATCGCTCTTTTCCGGCCGTAGGAGTTGAGGGTGCGCGGGACAATCAGCCGGCACTCCTGGATTAGCTGTGCCAGCTCCTCCAGGCTGCAGGGCATCCGTTTCAGGAGCAGTTTGCTACTTTGGACGGTCATTTTTTGCAGGAATTTGAATAAATCCAAGAACTTTTCGTGGTTTCAACTAAAAGTGTGACCTTACAAAAAGTTAAAGATATGGCTGTTAAAAGTAATACGAATGGTCACACTATTTGCTACCAACAGCTGATTATTCTACAAATTGGTGTTGCCACCTTTCTCGTTTGCGCTTAACAGAACTGAATTTGGCGGGAGTTTTCAACACTCGCTGCTACTGCTGCAGCCGCCTGTTGTTTGGTCGATAAAAAGCAAGTTGCATAAAAAACAAATGCCGCCTCTTACTTTCACTAATTGCACCGGTTATTACCGATTTCTGATGCAAAATAAACTATTTTTCACAAAATATAATAATATTTTCAAGGGTTATGAAAGAATTCTTAAAGAAAGATGTTCCAAGCGCACCTTTCAGGTTTAAATATCATAAAAACTGTTGTATTTATTCACTTTTTAGTTAGAGTTCAAGATAATAAATACATTAGCGTATAAATATCATGTATTTATTTATTAAAAATTAAAAGCTTGAACTGTTTTACCGAAAACAATAGCCATTTGCTTTTTGGGGACTAAGTAGTCAGAGACAAATGCTCGAATCGCGTGCCATCTTCGGGATAATCATCGTACGACCGCCCGCCCACTTGCTCGTAAATGCATTAAATTACAACCCGCTGGGGCCTCTGGCTGGTTCAGATCTCCTTTCGGATGAGCGTAGTCATTTTCCATTTTCCAGAGAGAGGCAACGGCGACAGAGTCGGAGTCAATGCACTTTTGGCGCACGCTTTTAATCAAATTGAATTACATGCGAAAAATGCCTGACATGATCTGCTCTGCTTTTTGATATATGGCACACACAAAGTGGTTATAAAAAGATCAGCGAGCCGCCCCCAGATTGCATAAAATTTGCAATGATTAAATGGACAAGCCAAGGGGCGGCGGAGGGAAATGTGCAGCCAGACACTTTCGCTTTTCACTGGCTTTTCGGAACCGAGCCGAACCACATGCGGAAGTCGCCAAATTGGATGAATGAACTTTCCTCTCTGCTGCTCGGCTCTGGCAGCCGCGAAAAAATAAGGAAAACAACTTCTGAATTCACTTTTACTTGCGCCAATTGAAACGAGTCCGTCCGACCGCTGTCGACTTTGCATTCTAAGTGACTTTAATGGGTTAAGCTATATTTAGAAAATTGCAACAAATTGCCAAGTGGAATGCCAGTGGAGCACACAGCAATTTGCACGCGGAAAGGAGGTTAACTGGAGGAAGGATCAATTGCACCAGGGAAATAGATAGGGATAAGGATGTGTTTGGGGTTTCATTAGGGGATTTAATTGCATTTATTATAGGGGAATGTTAGCTGCATGTTTTATAGTGAAACTTCGTTAAGGCTTCGACAGCAGCATGGCGATAAATCTTATTAGAGGATATATATTTTAATTTCCACCCCCACAAACACTGATTCACTTGAAAGGCTCCTGAATCAGCAACAGGTTTTTTCTCCTCTGAATTGCAACCCAGAAAACGGTTAGCAAGTGATGACAAGCCCCTTTTTGCACATTAATTAGCCCACGAAAAAAACATTGCACTAAAGTGCGATTCGGATTGTCGCTGAACAATACAATATTACCTGGCAATTACTAATCACTCCACCGAACGAGAACTCACTTTCAATTAACTAAATAAATACTTTCGAAGGCATGAACACCAATTATTGGCGGCGTAATGAGTATTGGCCAAATGAGGAGCGTGCCCGAGCACAATGGAGCCAATAAATAACAAACAAAATAAATAACAAAAGTCTATAAATAACTATATATGTTTCTGTGCACTTTTGAATCTGAATAAATAGAAAGATCAATGGAAACTATATATGAAATAATAACATATAAGAACTAAAAGAAAATAAGAGTTTGAAAAGAGTTTTGAAACGTAAGAAATATGTACAAGGAAGTATTCTTTATATTTCCCTCATAGCTTTTGTTTTTCGCTGATATATAATTATTAAATTAAAAACGTAATTAGTTAATTAGTTTCCATTTTCCCATCTCAGCCAAAAAATAATAGATTTACATAAATAGTAAGTACGCGGCAATTACAGCATTTAAGGGGAATCATGGGGCACCTTCTGTATTTAAAGAATTTAAAGAATCGTCTGCGGCAATTGAGTGCCCCTTGGCTTTGCTAATTGCCACTACTATACTACTACTACTATATACTACTATACTATATGTACTACGGGGTGGTATTTATTTACAGATGATTATTGTCAAGGTCCTGGAGGGAAGACGACTTGGGGCTTGGCCTGGGCCTTATTGCAATTGATAGAAATTAGCGAGTGCTACGACACAGAAGCGACTGAAGAAGGGCGGCAGGCAAGTCGGGGAGAGCTGGATTGCAGCGAAATTATATATATTTATTGCGCATACGCCCCGCGTGTCGGGGAGAGACAGGCGCGTGCATAAAAGCCGGGCCAAAAACGTATGACGACCTTCCCGCAGTCAGGCCTTATTTGGCCAACCCCTCGGCAACTCCGCGCCGGCTTGCATTATTCTGAATGCAATATACAGTGGCGGTACCCTTGATTTGGTCTGCTTTATAGCTACTATAGTGTATATAGTGCTGGGGCTCCGACTGCATCTGTATCGGTATCGGGTTCGGTTCGGTGTATCCGTGAGTTTCGTGTGCGCCGCCATGCTCTTGACTTTGGATAAGTTTGGTGAAAACTGCTTTCAGCCGGATTTCCCGCACTCTGTAGCCAGAATTGGAATCAGAAAGCCAGACGACGATGTCGGTGCCGATTGCCAGCCAATGTCGGGGCATCGAATGGCGCAGAAGCGTTCATTGGTCAACTCTCCGATAGCTTTGGAATTTCGAGCGAAGCCCGCGAGAATACCCTAAGATCGGTCAAAGGTGGCTCTCAAGTCTGGCTCTATCTGGGGCCCTTCCTCGATATGGCACAGAGTATGCCCTCTTCGTTGTGGCCTCGCAGAAGCAATACTTCTGTTTGATCTTTAATTTGTGCGCAGCAAAAATTCAATTGCTGGGCAAAAATAATCTATAAACTTACAGTCTCTGAATAAATCGGTGCAGTAATAATAGATTTATTTCATTTTTCCCCTACCAGCGGCTCTCTGCTGTTTGAGAAAGTTCTCACAGTTTGATTTGTGGCCATTATTTAATGACAGCGAGGCGGAACCATTTCTAGCATGAAATTAAAAATAATTTGTACGCTTAATGACGGAAATTATCAACTATTTTCGGAGCCATAACTATTTAGAATCGAGATCATAAAGTTGATGCTATACGCTTCTGTATTACACAAGAAACAAGATCATTTATTGACTGCATTCTGGGTTGGAGGTTATTTAAAAGAGGGTTAAGACTTGCAGCTATTTTCTATGTTAAAAATGAGATTATTATGTCGCATATTATTTCCCTTTTTAGAAGACGAATATTAAGTTGTTGTATTTATTAAATATATCAAGAACTGGTAATATTCTAAAGGTTCTCATATCTCTGTAACTTCCTGTAATTCTCATTAATTAATTAGAATCATAGAGCTAGGAATTCTATTACAAAAACGTACAATAGTTTCTCTAAGATCACAAGACTTTACAGACTTTAATTTAATAGATTTCGCCATATTATGCTTTGGTTCTTTGTAGAAGAATGATTTGTAGTATCTGCCTACATAATATCCATTAATTAGAGCCCGTTCTGTGATTTAAAAACATTCCGCATTGTTACAATCTTGCCAGGAGAGGCTGGCTGGGTCTAAATTGTTTGCTTTTCGCAAACAGGTTTTTGTGTGGGAATTTGCGGCCACATCTCTGTGACAAGTTATGAAATTGCGCAATTTTGCAGCTATTTAAAGGGGAATATGTATATACGAAATATACTCACGAGTGGATGGCCAAGACCTCCCATTGATCGATCAAATGCATTGTGAAGAGCTATCCTTATCAATCAGCGACCCGAAATACGACTTATCTGGCGGGGAATGACAAATCGAACTGACACCGTTCCGGCTATTTGGATTTATGGTTAGAAAAATACAAAGTGTAAAGCACAGATCTTGATTGGAAGCTTTTTCTCGTTTGCGATTGTTGTGACGACAAAGGGAAGGTTTCCATTTATAGAATACTACGCATTTCAATTAATAAAATAGTCATAATTAAATTAAAGAGTCGCCAGCACGAGTCGTATAACAATAAGGTCGAGATCCAGAGATTATTATTCACAGACGTGCATGGTATGTAAATATAGACCCGAGGCATGTGCAGCAGCAGCAGCAGCAGCAGCAGCAGCAGATGCAGCAGCAGTGTTTACATAGTAACTCGAGACCGAGAGACCATGTCGTCATATAGATTACACGCTTTATCAATGCAGCCTCCCGTTTTACTTTTATTGCATTTTTTATTGTATGCCCCACAAAAGTTTCCATTGCTCAGCTGCTCTCTATGGATGCCTCTATATACTATATATATGCTCTTTATGGGATGTGTGCAAATTGAACTAGCAGGTCAGATGAGGACATATTGGGGCCATCGGGCTGGGATGCACAGATACACTGTGGAATCTGCTGCTGCTGCACTTGTACGGCTTCCAAAGAGGCTGCCTGTCAGCCTAGAGAAGTCGTCTCCGGAGTGGAGAAGCCCCATGTTCGCTTCGGTTCCAATTACACTCAATTACAGCAGTCCGATCTCTGAATCGCTGAAAAACTGGGAGTTATTTTTGGAATCCTAATTGCAAATGCCAGGCGATGAGTCACTCGAAATCTCAGGTATGTTTATTCAGCAAATAAAATACAAATCAAAGCAAAATAAACCACTTTGAACCAGCTCCAAGCGCCATTAATCCATTCTGTAATCTAGAACGGCCAGTCAAGGCGAATAAACGTGCGAATAGCCCTATAACTACATATATACACTACTATATTATACTATATAGAATAGAGCCCCCAATTCTGATAGCTGAACACGAGGGAAATCATTCAACGGCCCATCAATCAACTGATCAACTTTAACGCCTTTGCGCCGTCTCGATTAATTTAATCATGTGTGTGTTTATTTTCTTACTCTGCGAGGGTAAACAGCATATGTACATAAAGATATATACCCAAATCGGACTAAGCGATGAATGAACTATTACGACGTTGCAGACGGACTTTGGAAATTCAATTCCCCGCGATGGCTATTTATTATTTTAGTCGCTGTTAATGTGGGCTAAAAACAACAAGCGAAATCGATACGACAAGTATACATTGTTTAATAGGATACATTGCCTGTACATTCTGCGGTAATCTTCATAACAGAATTAATTGAACGGAATTATCATGGGATTTGTTACTTCTGGGATTACCTTATTTATTCGTATGCATTTGAATTTGAATTTCAGATTTGTTGAGAGCTATTTTCAGAGTTCTTTATGACACATATATTACAGATCAATAAGTTATAATTATTAATTTCATTATTGCATTGGTCATATTATCATAATTACTTCTTATGTAATCTATAGATATATTCTTAACATTGTAAATACTAATTTACCTGCTTAAGTTATATATTTTCAAGAGAGATTAACATAAAACATAAAATCCAAGTGTGTGCCCCTTTTAAATCCTATTAATTTATAAAGATAATCCCAGATTCCTACAGCAAACGAGCACTTCGAGTGATACTTGTCAGAGGCGCCTTTCAGGGGCGTAAAAGTGCATTGACCAACCCAACACATCCAATATCAACAACTCGACGACTCTCTGTGGAAATAAATATTTGCGTAAAAGTTGTTACAAGGCGGCCTTAAGCGATTTTCTGTTGACCAAGACGCAACAAAAAGGCCAGGGTCGGATTTTCTAGTCCCCTCTTTCAAGTGCTCCACTTTTTTTTTGGTGGAAACTGAAAAATAGGGCCAGCTGAGGTCAGCCAGGATGACCGACCTGGCCTAGGAAAATCAATTCCACTAGCTTAGTTTCTGGGAAATTAAATGGAGCCACAACCACCCTCTGTAGTTGAAACTCCGCCCCTGGCCGGACTCTTAATTGCAGCTTGTTAAGTGGTAAAGCAAAGAGTGAAAGAGTGTGGGACCTGACTATTTTAGCGGGGCAATTTCACGAAAGCCGGTCTCCCACGAACTGAAATTCTGTGAAGTCACTGTTCCCGTTTTTGATTTCAATTAAAAGTTTATCGCTTGTAAAATACAGGTAATTATATTGTATTTAAATGAAATACAACTCCAGAGATCTCCAGAGATCACAAATTATTGAAAACCTCTAAAAGTTACTTCTAAGGATATATTTATTGCTAACAAGAAATATTGCAAAGATCAAAACCGAATAATGATGCTAAAAACAAATGAAATAAGTATTTTTAGCTTTATAACTACAAATTTGTCTTTTAAAGCATTTACCTTATTAAGTTTTATTTACAAATTAATTATTTATGATTTAATTTGAGGCTGGAAACGGAAACTTGGATTACACTTGCATATCATGCAGTTATTTTGCATTATTTTGGACGTAATTTTAAGAGATTTCAATTCACAGCGATTTTGGTAATCTATCTCAACGAAGAGCCTTTTTCTGTGTTTACTTTATATTTGGATTCTTAATTTATACTCTCATTTAAGTAAAGAATACAAGTATCTCCCAGTTTTCGGTCGAATTTAAACACGGGAACCACCGCCAACTGGGTTTATCCCAAATATTTAGCTTTTTTTTAAATGGAAAAACTCACCTTGCCAGTCTTATCAAGGCCATCTTTGAGTGTGTGCTGTTTTGCTTTTTTTGGTATTGAGTTCTTGGAAAAACCTTTATTTAATTTTTGTACTGCAAAAAATTCGTCGGAGTCTCTATTTATTTGGTTTTCCTCTCTCTCTTTCTTCCTTTCCTCTTCCTATTTTGGCAGTGCAGAAAGTAACGGTAACTAGGCGAATAAGGGAGGACGAACAGGAGGAAGAACAAGAGCGGCAGAAAATTCTTTTGTTGTCTGCTCGCTTACAGCCACCAACACACGGGCGCGCTCTCACACACACACGGATGTGACACCAACACAACGACAGTATTCAGCCGGCACAACAACAAGAAACGCCTCTGCGCTTTTTCGATATTTTATTTATTTATTAACTTTCTGATTTACACTCGTTTGTTTACATTTTTCCACACGCGGAGGTAATTGCAATTGCAGGTAACTGCACTTTTCCGAATGTCGTCGAGGCGCTCAGTTCGAGTGTTGTGGCTCTTTGTATGGCATTATTCGCGGCCCGGCAGCTAGCTCTGTTTTCAGCGGTTTGATTCGCGTTCTGCATTTATTATTCAACTGAAGCGCCTAGTGCTGGCGAGTGCAGTGGCTTTGGGAAAACTACTATATGTCAGCTCGATCCAAGAGCGCTTACAGAATTGGCATTGCCGACCGGCTACTCTGCCAGCTGTTCTGTTCGGCGGCTTTACCAGCGCTGTTAGTTAAGCGGGATGTGGCAACGCTATTAAATGTGAAGGTCTGGCAACATTGGTCATTAATTTGAATTTGAATTTAAACGAATCTTAACTTGGCTGTGAGCATTATTCAGTGTTCTTTGGATAAATTAAATTAAATATATGCAGTATTTCAAAGTTTTTGCAATAAATATATTAAATTAAATCAAATTTTAATAAGTTGCTTAATAGAGAAATAGCGTAGCACCCAAAGTTAGAATATAACTTTCCACTCGATCTCAAATTCTCCGAAAGAGAAGAAAAAAGAGAAAGAAAGACATTAAAATGCAAATATCTACCGCCAGAGATGGTTTTAAAATTATGCAATCTGGCAAAGAACTCGGTCAACGCTCAGCGTTTCTTCGGTTTATAAGAACGCGGGCCGTGAACCTGAGTCAGTTGAAAAACGTCGGAGTTCAACCCAAGATCGTCTGAGGAAACTCCTCAGTTCCTACAAACATGAATCTTCTCAATGGGCTACTCATAATACTCTGCCTGATTGCCTTAGTCGGTGGTAAGTACTTAATGATAATTAAACAGGGTAAAGGTGGATTAATATTAATCCTGCGAATACATTCTTACAGCTGAAGGCCATCGGAGCAGGCAAAGGCAACATCTTAAACTATTTAAGCAACGGAGACCCAATCCGAGGAAATTTAGTGATACTCCCATTTCAACAACATATCCAGAACCGGAACCTAATAACAAAGATACTTTAACAACAAGTACATTAATATCGTCATCACCTCCTCCATCTCCGTCTTCGTCTCCGTCTCCGTCTCCGTCACCGTCTCCATCTCCTTCTCCGTCTCCACGAATATATGACTTGAACGAGGACGATAATGAGTTCGATCTATTCGTGAAAAGGCACGACCAAGAGGACATAGATGATAGCGAGGTGTTCATGCCCCGGAGAAAGAAGAACAGTCGTAGGTCCAAACGTCGCCGTCCAATTAAGAAATATTATTATTAATATATATCAAATTCGTAAAAAAAAAAACATTTTTAATGAAGAAATTTATAAAAGGAAGTTATTTAAATATAAACAGAAGATTTGTTTATAGTGCATATATTATTCCCACGTGTGTCATTGGAGACTATACATTTAATAATTAAAACTGTCTGGGACCAATTCGAGGTCAGAGTTGGTAATATGCTAATTCCTCCGTTACGGGAGCTGCTATGCAAATGATAGTCGTCAAAAATGTTCTAAATTTCGAAGCCCAACGATTGTGAGATGTAAAGGTTACGGGTCAGCTTTTAAGGCAACGGAGACATAATTTCGATCATTTGGGACGTAGAGATAACTATGGAAATGTCTTTGACAAGGACACTATATCGTCTCCGAGTCCTTCACCTATGAAAAGAGCAGAAGGAAGAAGAAGGCAGTTTAAATAAGACAAGCAAGACTCTTAATTCTAGAGATACGATATGCAAATAATATCCAAAGCGTCAATCAGTTAACAAAACTGAAATTTACATATTTCTGGTTATGCTTAACATTATGCAAAATAGGCTTTCTTTGTTGAAATATAAAAGGCAGTTGTGGAACTTCTCAGTCAGTTACACAAAGTTAGCCTTTGCCTCAAGATCATCTATAGAACAGACTTTCAAATATGAACCTGCTCTATGGACTACTCGTAGTACTGTGCCTGTCATTTATAGCCATTGGTACGTTATAAATCAGGAGTAATAGTAGCATTATTAATCATATTATCACAGCTGAAGGCAATCGGTTAAGGAGGAAGCAAAACTCACCACTCGCTAGGTTACAGAGATTCAGTCCTTCCATATTCGGTCGATCAGAACTCTCTGACGAAGAAGTGACGGAGATGTACCCAACCAGCTTCACTTCGCCTGTTACTGATGGTGCAGCAACAACTGCAAAGTCTGCATCCGAATCTACTAGCGAATCAACAACTAAAATTCCAAAACACGAAGATAATGTGGGAATAGCCAAATATTTGGACAGTTTGAACTTCGATTATGTAGACAAGGCCATCGAGAACTTAAATATTCCTGACTTTAAAAAGTAAATATGAAGAGAAGCATTAATCATGTGGGTTAGTTTTAATATTCAAAGTAAAAAATGTAAATAGTTGACAACAATTATAAATACTGTGTATTTTCCATTTCACCTCAAATAAAAATTCCTAATCAAAATGTGGGAGCAGCTGGAGAGATATCGCAATCACTTTTTACAAAGCGAAATCAAGGATACGTTGACTTCGAGTTCCATCAATAGTCAGCAAGGAAAGGGTAAGTATAGGATTGTATAAAAGAGAATTTTCGGTACGAAAAACATCCTCAGAGTGGGCTGAGGCCTTGGAGAAGCGGGATCTCTGCAAGTGCTTCCCCAATCGCGACACAGCAAGCTCCACATACCTCGAGGATCGGGCCAAGTTGGCCTACGGCATGTTTGCTCTGCCCAAGCTATTGAAGGAAATGGACAGCGACGTTCGTCTGACCCACTGGAGGGCCATCGTCTCCTTGTCGGAATTCCTTTTAAATCCTTTGAATGTCGAAACTGCCATCACCAAATACGAAATCGTTAGAAAGTGGGTTGATGTTTATGTTAGTTGTCTATTAGATAATGTTTTCATCTCCCCGAAACAGGCTAAAGAATGCCTTCATGCGTTTAAGATTGAAGCATCACAAGGAGGAATACCGCGAAGGGGAGATGTACCTCAAGATTTATAGTGAGTCTCAGGGATTTTATTGTGTTTTCTTAATATTGTTTTTCTTCCAAAAGATATCCTCTCACGTAGTTTGAATGGTGCCGAGGATATTGCCAATCGCAAGTGTCTTCTAGTTGAGTTTTATAAAATTATTAAAAACAAAGAGAACGTCAAAGATGAGTTGGCTTCGGAGATCCTGAGTAATTTGACGGGCAAGACGAAGGGTGAGTTTGGGTCGGTTTTTTCAATGTTCAGATGGGATTTCTCCTTGAATAGCAATTGATTTTATTAAGGGTTCATGTTAGAAGGTAACTTCGCACATTTAACTGCGAACTTTTCCCTTTACTGGTACGGTTATCATCGATGCAACTTTGTGTCTTATTTTTTCATGTTTCTCCTTGCTTTAGTTCTAGGCATTATTTTGGAGGACCCAGATAACTTTTCTGCCCTGGGTAACATCTTCAATGAGGATCCCTGCCGACCGCACTATCCTGAACATTTGTGGCACCACCTGTGCCACCTGCTGGAAGTGTCGCCGGAGAGGGGACTGGAGTTGGGCTTCTTCGAGCTGATGCACTTGAGGATCGTCAATCGTCTGCCCGACTTCAGGGACATGGCCACCAAGGCGTTCGCCCTGCTGCTCCGCTGTGCCGAGGGTCAGAAGCGGTTCGACAACGTGGATGGGGTGAAGCTCCTGCACGATATCTTTGCCACGATGGATGGCAAGCCGAGGAAATTGCTGCCTCTCCAGAACTGGGAGTACCTGGTCCTGGCCCTGGTCAATGGACTGCACAGCAAGAAGGCTCTGTGGCGGAGCCGGGAGTTCACCATGTTGCCGTGCTATGTGGGTCGAATCATGCAGACCACGGAGACCAATCCCCGCCTGCAGTTGCACTGCCTGAAGACGCTCCGGATGCTGGGAATGATGCCATGCATCAAGCGCTACATTATTGGCAACTGGCTGGGGGACATCTGTCGGCTTTTGTGCCTGGATGCGGAGGTGGAGTGTGCCAGGGATGCGCTGGTCGACTGGCTGCGTCGCGATATAGCCGACAGTAGTTAATGTTTTTACCAAGTTCACTTTCGTTTAAAGGGAGAACATAGCATTTCCCCGCCCTTAAACCGTTCAGATAAATTATAGTTACCCCTGATTACTAGCTGTTGGTCCCAAAGAGAGTCCTTTCAGAAGTAGGGGATGCTTTTGGGACACACAGGAGAGAGAAAGAGAGAGCTTTGCTGCGAATAGCAGCTCTCAGATACTGTCAGCTGTTCTGGTTTCTCCCTCAAAATAAAATAAATTGTGGTTAATATTTAACACCTATAAAAATCTAGAGATTATAGCTGGCATTTAAATGGCATCGAAAATGAAATCCCTTGGCTTGCCTTGACCCTGCCGGGTTCAGATTGGGATACATCCTTATTTATGGCCAACTTTTTGCATATTTATGGACACTTGCATGCAGAATGCCAGCTGCCAAGAAGGCGACAACTTTTCCAATTTCCGATGCCTGGACATTGGCCATAATAATGAGCATGACACTGCAAGAGGATGCCAGGATGCAGGCTGCCAGGACAACCGCCGCAGCAGTAACAACAAGAGCAGAGGGAGAGGTGGAGGTCGCGGCTGGAAAAGTAACAACCACTGACCAGAGTAGCCGCAGTAACCGCAGTTTGCGGTTCCGTTACTGCTGTCCTTTTTTTCACATCTACATATTTTCATATCTATGTAGCGTGGTCCTTCGCTCCTCTTACAAATATATATAATCCCATTTTTTCCGTATTATTTTGCTGCGGTGACAAACTTGGCAACGAGTTGCAGTTCCTTTTTTAATTTATTTGGAGCGGCGGCGGCAAAAGAGTTCCTTGTCCCAGGACAATGTGGATCCAGGACATTTCGCATTCAATCGGCAAGTTTTGCGCTCTGTAATCGGGCGGCGGGATTCTTCCAAAGTCTCTGGTCGACTCTTTGCTGAACTTTTTAATTACCGCTGCGAGTTTGTCTTGTTTTCTTTGTAGTCTCTTTTCTTCACTTCACTTGTATTTTTTCCTTTTTGTTTTGCGCCTTTTTAGGTTCTTTTTTGCATTTTTCCCCATTTTTCAAGTTGTTTATGAAATATTTTATGGAAATTATGCAAAACTTGTTTACCAGACTTCATATTCAGCCATCAGCACTCGCTCGCCACTCGCCGCTCGCCATTTGGCGCCTTTCAAACAAAGTTCCCCACTTTTTGCCACTCAAATTAATTGCATAACAAATTGTGTTGATGAAGTGCATGGAATGCCGAAGTATATATCTATAGTAACTGAAATTGGTGAGGGCTCTCTGGAGCTATAATGGAGCTTCGCTTGGCTGCCTCCTAGACAGCTCTTGAACGAGAGGAATCACTGGAAGGAAAGGTTTCCCTGTTCATTAGGGTTAGTTGAGTCTGAAGTTATTATACAATTTCCTGGCTGCTTAAAGCCTGCGTAGTGTATGCAAAAGTCTCCTTCAGAGAACCAACCCTGAGTAGAGCCCATCAAAGGCCATCATCGACACATTACCCTACTAACGATGGCAATTATTGGACTCGGCGCACAAGCGAGCTAGCAGGGACCTCAGTCCGTTTCATCGATGGCCCTTTGGCGGTGGTCGCCCCGCCTGAGCAACCGTTACCTGAGCCTGCACGTGCTCCTGATGCTGCGCTTCTACCTGGCGCAGTACCGGTGCCTGGGTCTGATGCGGCTCCGCTACGTAAAGGCCCGGAACGAGGTGCGCCTGACCCAGTACAGTGTCACGGTCGCTCGGATGATTGGCCTGTGGTTCGCCTACTTCTTCACCCTGGCTCTGGGGGATCCCTACCGCCTGATGCTGCACATGCAGCTACTGGGCTTCAGCTGCTCGGTGGTGTTGCAGCCCCGGCGAGTCGTCGAGGAGCGAACGCGGCTGGTGAACGAGTTCCTGCGACTCACGCCGCGGCTCTATCGCTGCTGTCAGCGGAAGCTGAAGATGTCCTGGCTGGCGATCCTGCAGTGGCTGCTGAAGTTCCTCACCCTCCGTATGTTCTACACGGCTCTGCTGATACCCAAGGAAACCAGCTACATGGTCTTGTTGATGATCTTCTTCGTGGTGCCCGTGGCCTTGGCCATTTGGGTGATGGACGTGACCTCGCACCTGGTCAGCATAGTGCTCTTCCTGCTGCTCAAATCCTTTAAGCTCTTGGACGAGGAAATGGCGGTCGTGGACGAGAGGCTGCCCCTGGAGATCCTGCGGGGGAACTATGGAGAAATTCGCAGGCTGCAGCGTCACCTGGTGACGCTCCAGCGCCTGCACCAATCCTATGTGAGGCTCACCCAGGAGGTGATCGGCTGCCTGGGTCCCCAGCTGGTCCTAATCCTCCTCTACAACCTGAGCACCATCTACACGCTTTCGAGTGGCCGCTGGTGGCGTCTCATCCAGATCTCGGTGCTAGTGAACAGTGTGCGTTCACTCCTGGGGTCACTGGACGAACTGTCGGCTGTGACCAGAGCTCGACAGGATACCTCGTGGTTGCATGTGGCCCAGCTACTGCAGTTCGACGAGATCCTGGCCACATACGGTTGGCTGGAGCGGAAGAAATGGAGGTGGGGATGGCGGTGCCAAGACCCTGACTCCAAGATACCGATCCTGAAGTCGGGACTGCAGATCCTGGGCCTGGTCATACCCAACAGACGCCTCTTCTTTCGCATTGTCTTTGCCTTTTGCAGTGTCCTGCATTTGCACTATATGTGGAAGAGATCGGCTTTGGTCGACGAGAAGGAAGTCCTCATTGATTCGGAAATAGGCTATAAAGTTAGGTTTTAAGGGGGCGCGGAGCTTGAATGTGATTTATTGGTATTTTGAGAGCGAAATAAAAGAAAAGGAATATCTTAACATAAAAGTGGAATTTTATTGCTATCCATGCTTAGAAGCTTAAGCCATAAGCTAGAAAAATAAACTCTTTGATGGTTTCGGTGTAAAATAGGAACAACATTTTATAACAAATTATATCTATAGAATTTCAATAAGTTTGCCGGTTTTTTTCAATATTTATAAGACCCTTGAAAACTCTTTAATAAAGTGGAAAGAGTTCCCAACAATGCAGTTGATTTCGAACTGAAAGAATATATTTACCCGCATGATTAATGAACGTTAAGCCCCATTGTTTATGGAAGTAAAGTTTGCTCCTCTCCAAGAACGTAAACTATGTAGTTTCTTCGCGAAAGTATACCCATTTCTCACATGCTTTGATTAACTTTCCCGGAGCACACTCAGGGTCGGCTTTAAGACATTTATCATCTATTTATTGCACTCCAAATAATATTTGTTCGATGTAACACGCACTTTACAAGCTCGAGTTGGCTCCACGGGTGTCGAGGAGGCGACTCCTGCGGGTAATTTTAAATAATTTATGCATTCGCCCCTGCTGGAACATGCACAAAAATAACAAGAGGAGGCTGCTTCCTTATTTTCCGGCTCCTGCTTACCCTGGCTGCCGCCCCCCACTGCGAGTTCCTGATATATGTAATTGCATGGCTGGCCGAGCACTTGAGGTGTTGGGGTCCTCGGTTCTGCTCCTGCTTCTGCTCCTGCTCCTGCTATCCTCTCACACATGCCCTTCCTTCCGGCAAGATGGGAATGCGGATCCATAAATCATTTTTAAAACATTACCTCAACGAATGCGAATAAGTAGAAATATTTTATGTATACAATTTTGCACCTTCTCTAAAGCGGCACAAGATTTATAGGAAAGTTGGCCCCAAGGATTCGCCAGGGATTGTCACACAGTTGGGTTGATTAAATTCCAGCAGCACTGAATCTCTGGCCCAGTTTTGCCATTTCAATTTATGGCCATTCCTCGCTCTAATCTTGTTTATTCCGGTTCCCTTTCCATTTCGGCCAGAAATACATTGAAAATCAATTAAACTTTTATGGTGCAGAGCAGAGGGAGAGAAAGACAGTAAAAATAAAGCAATTTTACAGCAATTTTAATTGCTGATTGGCTGATCAACTAAAACATTTTGTCGGGGCTTTAAGAGCGCGCTTGAAAAACTTTGACGTTGATTCGAGTTTAAAGTTTCGTTTGGGGAAACTTGAACTTCTTATCCCGACATCTTACATCTTCCGGGAGCTCCTTGGGACAATAGAGTGTGACAACTGTCGAGGGGCGGGGCAGAGAGGGCCCTTCACACTTGTTGTTATTCCGAGAATTTTACACTCCGCCGAAAGGCCAATAATTTGCGAAACATAATGTAAGTTATGCCGCAGCCGCGACGAAATTAAGCCGCTGGCGTGGAAAGAAAGGAGATATAATGGCGGGGTGGAATATATCTGGGAGGAAGGGGCGCTGCCGAGCAAGCGGCTTTATGTATAAATCTCTTTAATTTATTAGATTTCATTAGACATTTTGGCGTTGAGTCTGGCCGCGGGTGGTGGTCCTGGCCTGGGGATTGGCGTTTTCGGGGGAGGCAGTCAGTAGCTACCACGATTTTTATATTAACAAGCCCTGAAACATGACTTTCCCTTGTGCGCCGTAATAAAAAGTAATAATGTGGCCCCGTAAAATCGTTAGCCAGCGGCCAAAACGGAGAAGGCCAAGATAAAGCGGACAGCGAAACAAAGGTGTAGCATACTCTTCGGGTATCCGCATTATTTTTTATTAAATGGAAAGCCATTTAGTTGTATTTAATAATAAATAACAAATAAAACTTATGTAAGGATTAGTTTCGGCCATGCAAGCCCCGAATTTAAATACAATTCCGACATATCCTTTGGCCTCTTTACTCACACACACACATGTATAATTTAGGATCACTCCAAATAAATTACACACTCAACGATGTCACTCCCGCACACACACACTGGAGAAAGGCAACAACGTTGTAATCAACAAAATTACACTAAAATACAAAGCAAAAAAAAAGGAGAGAAATAAATTTGACACGAATGCGTCGACGAGGATGACACAAAAGCGGCACCTACCCAAAAAAAAAAATAAAATAAAAGGGAAGCCCTTACTGCTACCCCAAATACAGAAACCCCCTTTCCGGGAACCCCCTCCGGTAACACCCTTTTGCCGCCCACCATGAAAGCCAAAGTAAAAATGGCACAACGCTCGAAGCCAAACAATGTAAAAGTTGCTGCCAGGACATGACGAGGCGAGCAAGTGGCAGGCGCTGGGCTGCCGTAGTCCTGTAGGTGTGCAACCAAGTCTGTGCACGTTAAGAAAATTATTTTAACTAATTTAAAAATGGAATAAGGGATTCAGGATAACCCAAAACGAGTTTTAAATTCAAGTAGGCTGCTCTCTGGGCATATCCTTTAGTGCTTTTAATAGAGAAAGTCGTGCTTTGGATTAAATTTGTTAAATCAATCCTTTTAGACTTTAAGAGAGCCTTTTTTATGGCAAAAATAAATGAAATAATTCAATTTTAAAGAAAGATTTGTAGAGAGATTCTAAGAAAATATTAAAGATGTTTATGTACTTAGAAACTAAGAAGCTCAAAGAGCATTAAATATTTTTTCGGAGCTAAGAAATTATCCTAACCTGGGGCTCATCAGATTCATTTTTCTCAGTGTTCTTTGACAGAGGTGTCTGTGTGTGTGTGGGTGCCAGTGAGTGTGTGTCATGTGCGACACTTTGTAACATATTTTTTCTCATTTGTTTCCACGCGCGTCTGTCTGCGTGTGAGTGTTTGCTGCTTTTTCGGCGTCACTCGTCAGTGTCTCCTTCTCTCTTCACTCTCTCTTCTCCTTTATGTCAATTCACGTGTGCCTGCATATGTGTGTGTGCTATATTGTTTTTGTCACGCAACACACAGACACACACAGCCCCCCCTTACCCCCTCTCTCATCGTATCAATCAGTTAAAAATATTTTCCGCTGCCAAAGGTTGCAGGCATGACAATGCGGAGGTGAGGTGGTGACCCTCCCGCCCCCTAGTTGTTGTTGTAATTTTTATGGCTACATTTATAACATTTATTTTGTATTTTTACGAGCTGAATTGTCTTTTGTTGCTTTATTATTATGTCTCACTTTGGCTTTTTATGAGAGTTTTCCTGGAAAAAGAGGAGCGAGACAAAAAGGGAAAACTCGGGCACAACTGTGAGCGAAAACCAAATTGCCAGGCCGGGTAATGACATTTTAAGTGTGCTCCAGAGGGGGGCAAAGGGTCTACAAAATATTATAACGAAATATCTGGCAGGCTCTTTCCTAAAGGGTATAGGCCATAATTCGGTCATAACTTCCTTGTCGCGCCTGAGGTTGCACATTTCGAGTAAGGTTTTTAATGAATAAAATCAGTGTTGGATCTTAAAAAGGAAAATTTTGCTAACTGGTACAAATGTAGGAACTCTGCCTTAATTTAGTTGAAATTTCTAGATTTCCCTTACAACAAATGCTTCAAAATAATCTTAAAACTTCGAAATATTTAATATATTTCCCATTTACTTTAGGAATGCATTTTTTGTAAATAAAAGTCAGCGTAGGTTGCGTTTTTTTTTTGTGAACCATGGCGACATCTTATATCAGGCCTCGACTTCATTTTTCATGCACGTTTAGACAATAGTTGTCCGGCACTTGCTATTTTTTCACACCCCTTTCCTGCGCACTTTAGAAAATGAACCAAATCCCGGAGAAAAAATTCCAACAAAGCAAAGTACGAGTATTTTTTAATAACTTTTCCAACAATGGAATGCTTTGTTTTCGCTTTGATTAAAATATATATTCCATCTTGGCCAGCATATATATGTATATAGATAAAATACGGATTTTGAAGGCAGGGCAGGGAGAGCGGGGGAGAACCTAGTTATAAAACAAATTATGCATTATTAAAAACACAAGGGAATGGAAATGAAGCTTCGGAAGAAATGGAGAAGAAGCGGACCATGGAGCGGCAAACTGACAATGAAGCCGCAAAAACTTGGCACAGCCAACGCAAAAAATAAAGGAAAAATATAAAATATATAACAAAAAAAGAAATCACCATGGAACCAAGAACGGAATGTTAAATTTTATAAATAGAGAGGAGAACAACAGAGAGACGAAGGAAGGCACGGAGATTGAAGTGCCAGCAAATTTATGGAATACGTACATTTCCTATTTTTCCTATTTTCCTCTCCATTTTCCTTATTTTTTTGTTGATTTACTTTTGCTCTGCGCAAATTGAATCAAATGCAATGGGAAAAGCAGGAGGGCAACGGCAGGAAGCGGGGGAATCCTGGCGAAAGGCTGTCAAGGATTTCGTGCGCCGAGTTGAAAGCAAACGAAGTTCTGCTCCTACGACAAATTGTTCTCTAGTTGCAGCAGTCAAAGCCAAACCCAAAGCCAAAGCTGAAGCCGAATCTGAATCTGAATCCGAGTCTGAAGCTGACAAGCTGCAAAATATTTTATTATATGTAAGCAGAGGTGAGGAACAACTCAACTGACAATGAACAAAAGCAAACACAAGGACGAATTCCGGAATCAGAATCACTGAATGCCAAGCCAACTTTAATAAGTTTAGTTAACAGAAAGTCAACTGACAAAAGGAAAAGAATGGTATTATCTTAAGGCAGTGAAAATGTAGGTAGCTAGGTGGAAAATACAGTTAATTCCCTCATGGTTTTCTTAATCAACTCACAAAATTATCACGTTTAATATTCCTGTTGCATTCCTTATGAAATATTGCTCATATAAATATATAAAAATAATTTAGGTATATTTTAAAACTGCCTAAAAGTAAGCTTTAGCTTGTAAGTGAATGTTGCGTACTTATTGCTGGTCTTTAATATAGATAAAAACAATTCTACAAATATATATTATTTAAGATATTAGCATTAAACTTTATATGCTATTATTACTTACTACATTAACTATTTTCTATGCCATTCTTAGGCCTTACTTTTAGTTTGAAAGAGGAGGAAATGCTTAAATCTTGTACTCCCTTTAAGGCTTCTAGTTTAATTAGTTCTTTACTTATTTGTGTAAGCGCCGTATATTTGCTAATTTGCCTAAAATGTTCCCCTATAAAATCGTGCTGCCATTTCCATGTGAGCACAAGCGTTTGCTTTACCATTTTCCCTATTCCTATTCAATTGGGCAAAACAACGAAAAACCTTTACCGTTATATTGCGGCATTTAAATGTTAATTCTCGTTTAGAGCTGCACGCGTCTTATACGTAATATAGTTCAAACTGATTTTTTGTTGGGTGCCCGATGCACATGTAGCTATATACGTATATATACACACACTGCTGACC
The DNA here is from genome assembly GCA_008042475.1 of Drosophila kanapiae. Taxonomy (NCBI): domain Eukaryota; kingdom Metazoa; phylum Arthropoda; class Insecta; order Diptera; family Drosophilidae; genus Drosophila; species Drosophila kanapiae. The sequence continues at coordinate 322,600 of VNJM01003482.1, read as the reverse complement.
GACCACATTTTGAAGTGAGTTGATTTTGCAGTTCATTCAGCATGTTGACCAAAATTGGCGCGGTTTTAGCCAACCCCACGGGCCCCCCTTCGCACCCCTGCTTGATATGAAATAAGTTTTAGTTGCTATTTTCGGGGTTTTTGTTGCCTTTCTTCTTCATTTGGCAATTTCCCCGTTTTCGAAATAGAGAACAACAATGTGCGGACTATTAGCCAAAATGTTAAATGACACGTTGAGTGGGTCTCGTTTTTCACAGGGGGCTTCCCCCACTGCAAGTGCATGTGATTGGGGTTTTAACTGTTGTTTCGGTGGATTGTTTTCGGTCGCTTAACTGCTAAATAAAACAGGGTACAGTTGTGCTCGCTGCCCGAAAAGCAGCCAATTAATTTTAGAGGATTTTCGGTGCTGGGCAACTGTTTCCCAATCTGATCAGAAATCCGGCAGGAATTCCTTTTCAATCTCTCGCCCCTCTCCCTACCAGAAATTAAATAGAATTTATCATCACCGGAGCAACCCCAGGCAGGAGCAGCTGCTGCAGGTCGGTCCAAGTGTATTATTAAATTTTCATGCTTCAGCTCGACTGATAATCCGGCGAAACAAACGAAAATTGAAGTGCAACTGGCAGCCAGCTGAAAATAGAAAGATTCCGGCTCCGACTGGCGATTCCCCCAGCCAATCTCGAGCACATGTCCTTTGGGGACAACGGATTTGCTCCTGCTTATAATGATCTGTATATGTTTCTTGAACCATGCTTGCAGGGAGAAAAAATGCAGGAAATTATGGGGAATTTATTCTAAAAATATACAAATTCGGCATTGAGTGATAATAATTTGCAAGATTATCATGCGATTATATATAAATAGCTTTGCTTGCTAGGTATTCATGCTAAAAGTATAGAAAGGGGAAAGCTTTGATATTTCTTTGCTTATTTCTATGATATATTAGAAATGAATTCAAAATATACACAAGTTCTATTTATTTTTCTTGGAATCGCCTCTGGCTTAAAGCTGCAGATAAGAAATCGTAGATTGAGTTGTGACAAATAATTTGCAATTATTTATTTAATAATTTATTGTGCAATTAGTGGCTGTCATGATTAAAAGATAACCTCTAACCCTAGAAGCCAGATAGGAGATCGTATGAGATGTCTCAGCTAACTATAAATACAGCTGCTGGCTTGGCACTACTTTGAGTTGAAATCGGAACAAACAAGATGAACTTAGCGAATTTTCTGAGGTAATAAGCTAAACCCAGTTTTGGATTAATACTAGCAACATTCATTTAAACAGCTGCCTGCTGCTGATCGTGACATTATGTCTTTGGAGGATTCAACGAGTTCAAAGCGAAGAAGTTGAGATCGTTACCGAAGGTCCTCAGGACATCTCAGCACAAGGCTTCCCAGATTCAGATTTTGAAATCTTTTCACTCGCCACGGTTTTCGAAAACCACATTTAAAGGGTGATACTCTTGAAGAAACCGAGAGCCAGAAGTAGGGTAATTCTTTGCTTATTTTCCCAACCTTAAATAGGGTTTTATTACGTGAATTTAAAATAAACTAAAATGTTTTAGCAGATAGATAATTGTTCGTTCTCTTTCACTATATTTTATTATATATTTCAGCATATTTTTGCAGTGCTTATGTGTGTTCGAGGCGACAATCCTTGCAAGGATTGCAACTCATTTGAGCCCAGATCACGGGGCACGTTGCCAAGGTTCTGGTGTAAATTTCAATTTGACTGCCACGCCGAGCGAGACTCGCCGCATAAATCATACTTAGTGTCCTGGAAGCTGGTCTTTCGCTGTTCCCTGGCTGTTGCTGTTTATCCTTTACTCCTTGCTGCTGCTAGCTCATTTGTTGGCAACAGTTTTTGGCCTTTTGCAGTGTGAGTGTGTGCAGTCAGTGTGCATTGCATTTCTCGTTTAGTCACGCGCCAAAGTCAAAGTTTTTCCATTTCCCATTTACCCCCGTGAATTATGCAGCCCTAACTGAAGGTGTTGGCCGCTTTGTTACCATCTCCGCCGCTAAACGATGATTGATTATGATGGTTATTGCATTGCCAAAGAGCACACAAAGATAACTTAATTGCCACGAAGCTTGATAGGGACTTGCAATTGTCACCTCCGCATCGGTGACCCCGTACAGAATGAACTCTGACTCTGTCGAATCGAAGTCCTGGGTTTTATGGGTGCCGGGGTGTTGACCATCCTGACCGTCGTTAACAGCAGCCAAATGCTATTTGCCCCGGGCAATTGGCCATTAGTTTCGGCATTTTTCCCTATCTCTGCAACATATGGCAATTAAGGCGGGCCAGCGAGCTCTTGAACTGGCTGCCATTCGGGGAAAAAGACATCCCCCAGCTTATGGAGGTGTAAAGATGGAATTACCCAAATCTGGGCAGAGAAATATTAAATGGGCAAAGTAAATAGGGATAACTTTCAGTGCAGAAAACCACTAAAGGCCCAGACAAGGCTGTTGTCAATAGAGATATTAATTGTTGTTATCTCGAATATATAAAAATATATTTTTACTGTAAAAATATGTCTAAAGTTTAACTGGCATAGCTCCTTACAAACGCTTAAAGCTGCCAGCCTGCACAGCTCCTTAAACTAGTGGCAGGACAGGACTCTCGATGCAGCTGCTCTCCGCTCTGTTTCTCGCTGGGAAAATTAAGTAAGTGAGACAATAGAAAAGCTGCTTATATAATGTATGTGTGTGTGTTTTAGGGGTTTTTCCCGCACGCCTTGGGTTTTTCTGAGCGAACAGCTGGTGGCTGTTACTAAGGCTACTTAAACGGTGCCATGTTTGCGTCGTCCTCCTCGGGAGTAGTGAATTATACTAGCGTTTTTAGCAAACGTTTAGATGCTTTTAATAGCCTTTCCACAAACACAGACACACACAAACCCTCGCTGGTTCTTGGGCATAAAGACACAACAGGGACCTCTTGCAGCTGTCTCTGTCTTGCGGGCCTATCTTTCGCTGTCTTAATTTCATTGTCTGTCTCCCTCACTCGGTCTTTGTTATGTTTCCCTCTCTCTCTCTGCTTTGTGGCCCAGACATTTCTTTAATTATCCAATTACAATGGCACAAACGAGATGGGCAAAAAAGGACAAGAAAAATACGTAAGGATAGTGTCAGCTTCCTAGTTTTTATACTCATTTTTATTTATATTCTTTGGGGTTTATTAGAATTTTTATTATTATTAAAAATGTTATTTGAATTTCGTATTTTATATATTGCATTTATTAAATGGGTTTGTTTTAGTATATACCTTGCTCTGAAAGATTTTTTCGATTTGTTTCTCTTAAATTTATTTAACTTAAGCTAGAAGCTTACAGATGTTGAAGAAATCCTTTAAATATTAGGAAGATTTTCATAAGAATATCCAGCGAAATCCTCAAGATATGTTGGCTATGGAATATGTATCTTTACCGAGTATTTAGTAGTCGTGGCATTATTATTATTCCCGACTTCCTTTAGTTCTTTTTTATGCCACTTTCTGGTTATCTTGTTGGTTTTTTTACGAGCTTTCTTAGTCAGGCTATTAGCTCTACTTGTGCACCTCAAGTGTTTTCAATTTCTTGGCCTGGTTTTTAGTCGCCTTTTGCGGCTTGTCCCACTTATTAGACGCCAACGGTAAGTTAAGCTACTTTCAATAACTGTTAAGTCCAAGGACTTTCACATCGCCTCACCGCCAGTGTTTTCAGGCTAATCAAAATCGAATTAGTTTTGTAAAATCATCATCAGCATCCCCATCAGCATCAGCATCATCATTATCACCAGCGCGAAGCCTTAGATGGACTGGCAGCTGGAGGGTGTGTATCCTCCTGGCAGCTCGTTAAATCCTTACGCCATTGCCCTGCTCGCCGGAGTAGATCCGGCCAGACGAGAATTTAATGCCGTAAATTGACTGCGTGAAATGAGGTTAATGCTCAATAATGCATGCGAGTAAATGCAGAAAGCCGACGACTGAGCCCGCTCTGGATCTGACTCTGGCTCCGGGTCTGGATCTCCCTTTTCCAACTCCTGTTGCAGCTACTGCCCTCTGATCCCTTTGACTCTCGTCGCTGTAGTTGTTTTCGTCCTTGTTCTCGGGTTATCGATGCATTGACACAAATGTTTGCCCGTCTCACTTACACAGACACACATTGCCGCCATGCTGCCTCCCTCTCCCTTCTCCAGCATAAAGTGGAAAAAAAGCACCTCCTGCGTTCAGGATTTTTGCACCAATAACTTTGCTTTATGATAGGAGAGCACTGTGGTTCAAAAGCGATTGAAGATGCAATAAAACCAATCTTAAATAACTACCATGTTCATATTAAAATTGGAGTCAAATTTTATGAAAAGGTCCCCTCTCTTGCCTATTTTATTCTAAAACTATTTTTAAGCTACAGCTTTCAGAACTCTTTTTGAATTACCCGGTTGTATATAGGAGATATTCAATTGATTAAAGTGCATTCACTTATATGCAGAACAATCTTAATGCATTTTTCTTGTCCAAGTGGAATAATCTTTAACGCAAGTATAATCTAAGAGTGGCGGCGCTTGGCGCCTCCTCAGCTGGATTCATTCATCAGACCTCATCTATATCTGTAGCGATCGTGTCATTGCATTAACATTATAAATTTATTCATATACGAGTAGCAGCCACGCTTCCCAGAGTGAGAGGTTACATTATAATGTTGAATAACTCCCGTGACCTCATTTGCATAGTTTATAAAAATGCCATTTAGATTTCTACAGAAATCCAGGCGTACAGCCTGCATATATAAATTTACATAAAAAATTGCAAGTAGTAAAACATAAATGCGCAGTTTTTCTTGTTATTGACATATGTACATATGTATAAGTAATCGCATTAATGGATCGCAAAGACAAAGAGCGATAGAGGGTTGAGCAAAGTGCAACTATTTACAACTGGCAACTTAAGGATTGCCTTTTTTATATTTAATAACATTTTTTACGATTTCCGTGGAATCATCTTTAACCCAAGAAGCCAGATAAGATATGGTACGGCTGGCCTCAGCTAGCTATAAATACAGCCTGCTGATGGCTTGGAGCCGCAATAAGTTGCAATCGGATCGAAGAAGATGAAGTTAACATGTTGTCTGAGGTAAGTTTCTGCTAAAAAATAAAATATATAAATAAATACAAACATTTATTTATACAGCAGCCTGCTGCTGGTCATGGCAGTATGCCTTTGGGGTATTCAAGGAGTTCAAAGTCAAGCAGTTGAGACTGAGGTCGAACAGATGTCGAAAGAAGTCTCTGCAGCAGAAGACCCCCAGGACGTGGAGAATACTAAGCATCAACTGAGAAGAGCCGTCGAACTAGCCGTTCTCAAAAGGATTAAACTTAGGAATAACAAGGTGAAAGTGCGCAAGCTGCCAAAAGTAGTAAGAACTCCCAAACTCAAGAGCGCACCGAAACCACGAAACTGGATGTCTAGATTAAAGACTGGGGGCAAATATGTGGCCGGAATCGTCGCACCGGTGCTTATTGCCGAAGGTTTTACCCATCTTTATGGCCACTTTGCTAGTAGAAATATTCCGCAAGAACCGAAACCAGCACCAACTACAGATGCCGAGGAGCTCCAAGAAGCACTTCCCATGCATTACCCTCAGCTGGCTCCATTTATCATGAATCCTGCCTATGCTCAGAATACAGCCATGTCATATCCATATTTTCCAAAACCACAAGCCGTTTATCAGCCAACTCATGGATTCCCAAATCCAGGTTATCCAATTCAAGGCCAAAGTCCAGGGTATCATCAGGGATATCAAAATCAGGGCTTCCCTACTCATGTTCAAAAACCATATTTAGAGACACCTGATTACCAGGCACCACCTGAAGTCCAGCCACAACCTAAAGACGATTCTGAAGAGGCTTCTGCAGAAGAATCAAAGGAAGCGAGTTCTTCAGAGGAATCCCAGGAACAGGACTAATGTAACTTTCAAAACTTCTACTGCGAAACTTCTATGTTTCCAACTCGAACTGAAATGTAATAAAAAAAACCATATAAGTATGTAAGAACTATTTTCTTGATAGACTCTACCAATGTGCGACTGCAGCAATCGCGCCTGAAAGCTGTAAGGTAAACCAAAGAGAAAAATCATTAATAAAGCAGCTTAAAATTGCATTAACACTGCAAATTTATACATACACTCGTACGAGTCACGTATACATCCATATAGAGTGAGCTCGTTCGCACAACCAAAGGGATTTAAAAGTCGAGAAGTTAAACAATTTGCAGAGACACAGCAGCAGCCGATATAACACACATATACAGAGAGGGGAAGAGCAAGGACACGGTCTACTTTTGCCAGAGAAAGGCATGCATTAGTCCGGGACATAATGTCCTGCAAATTGTGGACATTTTTCAATTTAATGAGGTTGCTTTACTCTACATTTTTCACAGGCATGCGAACCAAATGGAGGGAGGGCTATGGGGCCTTCGGGGGTTAAGTGCAATGGCAGTGTCTGCCTGCCAAGCCCATTATAATGGTGAATTGTGGCCTGGAAATTGCATCGTTCCCTTCTTTTTGGCCCAAAGGGATGGCCAACTTCGGCTAACTAACTAACTGCCATGGCAGCCGGGCTCGACATTACTCATACGCCGCGTGCTCAGGTGCAGTACATCATTATCCGCTCGCTTATCGCTTGCAGCTCCATCTCCATCCTGGCCACCCTCTTCCTCTGGCCATCTTATCCGCCGACGTCAACGTCAAGTGCCTGGCACTTCGAGTCTTTGATGATGCCTCTCGCCACGTTTCGTTTCGTTTCGGCTCTCCGCCAGCCCAAAAGTGGATATCACGCCGAGGAGGAGGATTCACTGTGGCTGGTACTGTGTGTGTGTGTGTCAAGCGACTGCTAAATGTCAGCCACACCACCGAACGAGACAGCACGAAAGGCAAAACCTTTTTGCAGGCCTAAATACAGGAGATCTTGGCTAAGACTGACTTTACTTTAGATTCAGGGAATTTATTCACATATATTTTGGAATATTTACTATTTAAGGAGAATAGTTCTTAGGCAACAAGATAATAAGTCTTAAATAAATCTTCCTCGACTGGTTTTATTACCATTTAAGAGCTCAAAGCTCTATGAATAAGGTCTTTATGTTAGAAATAGACCCTTAGAATTGTATTATCTGTATGTCTACTGGAAACAATACGAAATATCTATCTATTTATATTTCCTCCGAGTTAAATTCAAGAAAGAAAGATAATTCAACGTACAGAAGTTGGACTGTGATTCCGGGCATCACTCTTCGCGATTGGAGTGAAAAGAGAAAGGCGGCGCACGGGCTAGACGATAGCTATGTCTATGTCTTACTGAATCTTTGTGGAATTTATTTTGCGAGCTATTTTCAGTGATTTAGTGTTTGCACACACGCGTCCTTCTCATCTTGCAGGCAGTCTCTTCTTCATACCAACTTCAAGCTTAATCCCACCCACACACACACACCACTCGACATAGTGTTAATGAGCAGTCGCACACCCACCGAAACACACGCAGACACTTCACTATATTGCGACCTGGTTGCGCTCTCATTATACGTGGCGTCGCACAGTGCGTATGCGTAATTTTTGTCACTTATGTATAGTTTGCACACATACCACCTCGCACCACGCACTCGCTCCTCTCAAGTGTCAAGAGCTTGCTGCAGATTTTAATTTCGGCCACTTGATGTCACCCCCGCTCTACCCCGCCGCGTTTCTCATCACGTTTGATGGCCAGCGAATAAAATATATTAAAACGAAGAAAAAGTAGACGCTACCGAAATGGTAGGAAATAAATTAAAATTTTAATTAAAACAAGCTCCTGTCCCCGCGTCCATGGCACCACACACAGAGAGCACTCAGCTTGAGCTTAAATCCCGGAGGCTATTTAATGAGTAGCCATGTCCCTGGGGATATATTCAGTACTATATGTAGGTATCTCTGGTTATAGCTGGAGCTGCTCTCCTTTCAGAAGTTAGTTCGTTTCGTTAACTAAATTAATTAACCAATAAAGGCTTTGTGAATCTGTATTACCTTAGTTAGCATCCCTCAGTTAAATATTCAATTAGCTGGTAACTTTAGATTTGTGATTATTAGGATCCCCGTTTGTGATGCCTTCCAAAAAACAATTTTCTTTGCGGTGCGACTGACCCAGCTGGAGATGCCAGCTCCAGAAAGTTTTTAGCCAGACCAAAGCCCAGTTGTCGGCATCAACATTATTATTATCATCATCATCATCGTTGCCATCAGCTAATGACCCTGGAAAATGGCCAAAACAAACGATAACCGAAGCATGCCCAGCAGGAGGGATCCTCCGGGCTGGCCTGTGCGAGTAAGTAACGAGGATTAAAGGCGGCTTCCAGCAATTTTCAACGCCATAAATAATATTTCAATAAATTTATATCCCGCTGAGCGCTTAATTGTGTTAAGTTGACAACCCTGGCAGCCCTGGGCGGGGCTATGACCGGAGGGAAAATCGTATTGCATTAAGATTAAGTCACCCCCGATGCACCTTTACAATTCCCGACAATACAGAGGAGAGAAATAACTGGAAAAAATATGATAAAACGTAATAATCGAATTGATTTCTTTCATTCAACATTCCGTTCCCTTTGTTTCAATCCCACTCACTGCGCGCTTAGCAGATTTTCCCGTTCTCGTCGGTTTTCTATTCTCCACGTCCTTTGTTTTCGCCGCTTGCCAATTTTTGCTGGCCAGCGAAATGAAAATTGAAAATTGAATATTTCCGGCGACACAATGGGGCTGGAGATGGGGATATGGCCGCAACAAAAGCAGCGACAGCAGCACCAGCTGAAAAGTAGTTCAGCGCTGGCCCAACCACACGACCTTTGCCCTCTTCCGTTTTCCCAACTTTCATGCAGAGAAACAAATCACTATATAATTATGAAAACTTTGTAAAGATTTCACTAAAAGAAATCAGAAATATTAAATGCAGAATAAACGAATTAACGCTAATGTCAATAACAAGAAATATCGACATAGATAATATCGATATTATATCAAAAAGGCAACTTAACAACTCAGTTACACATCGATCACAGCAATATATGAAAATATCGATATCACAAAACATCCATAGATAGAAAACAATATTATTAAGTGTTAAGTGAATTATAGTTAATATATCAAAAGTATCTACTTACCGATAAAGTGTGACTTGCAGCTTTCCGTTGGTAATTATTTTATATCCAAATTTCATCCGTTTAGTGTGCATTTTTGGTTCACTGTCGTCGTCCTGCTTCATTTTTCAATTGAAAATTGCATTGCTGAGGTAAAAATGGATCAGAGTTGAGTAGAGTACGGTTATGGGGGTCACAAAATATGGCAGCAAGCGGAAACGGAAATAAGCCAAGCGCCTTCAGCTGCTTCAGATTTCGAGAGAAGGATAGTTGAAAGCTGTTCGACTTTCTGCTGAGTCAATTGAGGGCGAGATTCCACTGATTCAGTAGGAAAGTAGTATTTTCTCGGAGGATTACTTTTTAAGTGGGGTTTGAAAATTCAAATAGTTCTAAATCAATTTAAATGAAAGTTAAATTTAGTATGAAGACGATCAGAAATAACACCAGAATGAAGTCCAGCTCTTCTGTGTTGCACATAGACAGCAGATACACGCTTACTAAGTACCCATATCGAAAAAAAACGCAGAGGATTATCCCACTTTGGCCACAATTTAATTACATTTGCCGCACAAGGGATGCCGGGCCCCTCTACCCCTCACTATTCTCATTCTCTTCTAAAAAACTCCCCGCAGCGCATTAGAGGGAACCACTAGGGCATTGAATTAAACTGACATTAAAATAGATTCCAAATGGGAGCAGAGCGGGGGCAAAAAAAGAATGCAAAAACAACTCGAAAGTGGAAAAGAGGAGATGGCATTAAATCCACCGCAGAAAACAATGCACAAATCCTATTTGAGCGCCGCTTGCAATTAAATACATTCTGGGGCGCGGACCAAATGCGAGTGGTTTCGGTTTGCCAGCAGTTGGGAGTGGTGACACACACATGACACACACAGGGAGTCCCCACCAAAGCCGGAAGTACACAAATCGCATAAAACCCGAGCTGCAGTTGGGTCCGAAAAGAGTGACATAAAAAGTAAACAGCCCTGCCGCTGCCGACCGACACTGATTCAAAAATGTATTCAAAATGTGCCACCAAAAAAGTGGGAGTGGGCCAGGGATTTTTTCCCGGCGGAGGCGGAGGATGTATATTCGTATAAAACCCTAGATGGCCCCAAACGGTACTCGCTCGCTCGCTTTAAGCCGCATTACAAGTGCAGGAAGCTCTCCGGATCGGGATTACGAGTGGCCAAAATGCAGCTGCGTCCTGGCCAACAAACGGGTCAGAGTGAGTGGGTGAGTGGGCGAGAGAGTTCAGGGTTCAACAGCGAGTAAACAAGCGACTTTGCGGCGCTTTTTCCCTGTTATCGAGAGCGCCGTCGTCCATTTGAATGTGTTTTTTTGTTTTCGCCAAATTTATGCCAAGTGTCTGATAATTGAAACGGTCAAGGGGTAACAGATAACGCCCAGAAATAGGAGGAGCAAAGAATTGAATTGGCAAAAGAAATGCGAACGCAAATGGAGGGTAAAGTCTTAACGAAAACGATTTGGGATTGAAGTGGCAGGCGGCCAAGTGAACCGCAGGAAGCTTTGCTTTTATCAAATAATAAAGGATATTTGCAGAAACTTAAAGGCTTGTTCACTTTAAATCAAAATACATTTAGTTGTCAGAATAGAACATCCCAGACACTCATCTCAACGAATACATATTCCCTTTATTCCTTCTAAAAAATTGTTGAATACAAGGAAACCATGTCGAACCGTCGGCAATCAAGTGTCGGCGGGAGTACCCGCGACTCCAAGTCTAGGGATGAAAGAGAAAGGGACGAGAGGGTCCGAATAGGGCAACTGGACGCCATCATAGCCCAGCTGAAGACGCAGAGCTGTACTAACCGCCGGGCGGCCAGCCTGCCAGAGTCGACCATCATCTATGTGTGCAGTGCAGCCCGGGAAGTCTTCCTGTCGCAGCCAATGCTCCTGGAGCTAAGTCCGCCGGTGAAAATATGCGGGGACCTTCACGGTCAGTTCAAGGATCTGCTGAGGATCTTACAGCAGTGCGGGGCGCCGCCCATTTCCAATTACCTGTTCCTGGGCGACTATGTGGACCGGGGACAGAACTCGCTGGAGACTCTGACCCTGCTCTTGACCTACAAGATCCGGTATCCCGAGGCCTTCTTCCTGCTGCGCGGCAACCACGAGTCGCCGGATGTGAACCGAGTCTATGGGTTTTACGACGAGTGCAAGCGGCGGTACACCGTGAAGCTATGGAGGGCCTTCGTGGACTGCTACGACTGCATGCCAGTGTCCGCCATTGTGGGCGATCGCATCTTCTGCGTCCACGGCGGACTCAGTCCGGAGATGAAGCACCTGGACGATATTCGGCGCCTGCCACGGCCCACCGATGTGCCCAGCGAGGGTCTGTTGTGTGACCTCCTCTGGTCGGATCCCGACGAGGCCACCCTAACCTGGGCGGCCAACGATCGGGGCGTTAGCTACACCTTCGGGCCCAGCATCGTGGAGACCTTTCTGACCGAGCACAATTTCAATCTGATTGTTCGCGCCCACCAGGTCGTCGAGGATGGCTACGAATTCTTCGCCGAACGCCGACTAGTCACAATTTTCTCGGCCCCAAACTACTGCAACATCTTCGACAACTCGGGGGCCGTTCTGGTGGTCGATAGCAACCTGGTATGCCACTTCATCATCATTCGGCCAAAGTTGCAAGGACCGCGGACGGGGACCTTCGAGTCGGACAGCGGCACAGGGCCCCCGTCGGCCACGTCATCTGTGACATCGGTGCCGCCGCCATTGACCAGGGAGAGGAAGAACTATTGAAAATAAAATTAAAAGAATGAAAAATATAGTTATATACATATGTGATTAAATTGTAATTAACTTATATTAATCTTATATTTATTTAAATTTGTATTGTGCGGATTGCAGGATAAACATAAAAGTTAAAGGGAAATAAAGTTGGAACATCGCTTTGTTGTTAGCAACATGTCTAGCTCCATATATCTTTACTAGTTATTTCCTTGGAAATAGCAAATAAATACACAAGACAGTATTAATTAATCCTGACTTCTATCACATCTTTTGTTCGGTTTAAAATCGATATATTATTGCTTTCAATTGTGGCTTAATCGAAGGACAATTGAAGGTCACCGGAGCCGAGCAGCGCCAGCCGAGCAATGAAATATGTAATAAATCTTCATTTAAATTTAATTAAAATTCCCCCCATGCCCCATGCCCGGCCAGGAGTGCAGGAGTACAGGTAAAAAGGTAGTACAGATTGTTTGGTGCTGGAAATGGGGACAGAAAACCAAGAGGAGGTGGAAACAAGGAGCAGGAGCAGGAACAGGAGCCGGCAAAGGGGCCACGGCGGGGTTAACAGCTTGGCAAGTGATGGTGGCAACTTTTGTTTGACTTTGTAAAATGTCTACCTGGCCACACTTTATGCCAGAGAAAATAATTCCATGCGCAAATATTTAAATGTGGCCAACGGAGAGGAGGGGCTTCCGTTTGCCCAGGGCGTCACTCTTCCATGGGGTTTTCCTGGAGAAAATCGTGGTGGTGCCGGCAGTCGGGGCGGCCCGCAGGCAAACTCATTTTGTTTACAAAAACCAAGCATCGTAATTTATACATTCATGTGTGCAAACATAAACAAAAGGCGCCCGCCTTCAAGGAGCAGCGGTTTGTGCCAAAGAAAATAACTTTAATAATCTGTGCAAACACAAAACAACCCACACACTCATGCGTGTATACCGAGTGTGTGTAATTAAAGTGTATACTGTCTGCATAAATATTTATTATGTGTTCAATTGCAATGGGTTCCCGAAAAAGGGGAAAGGCATCGATCACCCGGCGAATACGTGATTGCTGAGCGCATAAATCACACATTTTGTGGCCTGCGGCCATTTTGAATTGTAATTAATTTATAATTTTGTCTGCACATATTTATCCTTACATTTTGAGGCCATTTAAATCAATTGTGTTACGATTTTGTTGCAATTTTTTACAACACACATTGAGTGTGTGTAAATAATACATTTTTTGGCATAGGACACCCAAAGGCTTGCCTTTGATATTGGTTGCCTTTGATGGCGATTAAATATTGATCAAAGTAAACACACACAGGCGGTTGTCTGTTCACACTTGCCAGATTTGTCTGCCACACTTACCGGGTATATGGTCCTAATAAAATAAAGAATGAAAGCCAGCACACTTCCCACTTTATGGGCCACAAAAAAGCGAAGAACTTTATGTCGAAAAAAGGCTGGAAATTAAATAAAAATGTAAGCAACAACGGAATGATATTGGGGCACTCAAAGGTGGAGAGGCAGACTGATAGAGCTGGGGAAACGAGGGGGAAATGGCCGCCAAAGAGGACAGATGATGTATAAAAATGTCAACGGCAACACGAGGCAAACTTGTAAGTGACAGTGGCGAGTGGCGAGAGAAGATGCTGCTGGAAAACTTTCCCAAAAAAACGGTGTCAAAACATAAAACGAAAATTAAGCAAAAGGAAAAAAGGAGGGCACTCCCGTCCCGGCTCTTTTTTAGTGGTCCTACCTGCTTCTGTTCCCGACACCTGCGCACATCCTTGAGTATGGGATGGCCAGGAAATGAGAAAATAAAGAGAGCAGCAGCGCAAGCAGGACAAGGAGGACAACCTGCAGCTGAATCTGATGGCTGATAGCTATAAAAAAAATACTTTCTTCCTTCGCGCCATCTTAAAAACTCGGCCGTTACCGTAACACTTAAAGGTTATTGTGGCAGTGAAGGTTAGGGTTTGGGGGTATGCCATTCCGCAGCGAAGCGCAGCGTTCCGTGTCCCAGTTGCCGAGAGATCCCCAATCTAATTGGCATGCAAAGGTCGTCGCCAGCTGTCCACGCAAAGGACTCCTCGCCCTTGATGATGACCACTGCAGAGGGGAGTGTGGTAAAAAGGCGCTGCCTGGTAAGAGGCTGCCTGAAAAATGCGGGTCTGGTAAATTAGGGCTGTTGCTCACAATTTTTTGATATGTTTTTAAGGCTACTTTCTTCCTATTTCGCTTTGTATTCTTTCGTAATCTTTATTTTCTAATTAAAGGTAGTAAAATGGAAGCCATAATTCTCGTTAAATTTATAATTAATATGAGAAATAGCTCAAGGATTCTTTTTGGTGCATCTACATTTGAAGGAATTTATGTAGCAAGTTAGGATGTGAAGATAATCATTTAGTTACCAACCTAATATAAAATTTTGGAAGCCATAATACTTCAAGAAAACTTCAAGTTGAAATCAAACATTAGTAGTAGAAAAAAAACCCCAAAAAATTAATTTTTTAAAGTATATTAACAATCTGAACTATACCCTCCAGTAAATATAATATTCTTTAAGCCCTTGAGCTTTTTTAAGCAACAGAATGTATTTGAAAATATTTTAAACTATTTATGGGTCCCAATAATTTTCTGCCAGTGCTCCTGTAATTATCCCTTACGCCATTTTCACTTGGCATTACATAATTCCGCATCAAAACACGGCGATTGTTTTTGTTGTCGTCGCCGCCGAGGTGGCCACGTGGCGAGCAGCGAGGCGCTCTCTCTGGGAACAGCTGATGGCTGATAAGCGTAAACAAAAGTCAGATGTTCCAGGAGAGCATCAAGGGATTCCCCCGACTCCCACAGAACCAAGCACAAGTCGAAGCTTTTACGCGCTCTCTCTTCTCAACCGATTCGCTCAGCGTTCTCAGTTGTCGGGAAAATCAGCTTCACTTTCATTCAGAGCTTCGCTTCGCTTTGGTTCGGTTTCGCTTTGGTTTTCCGAAGGGAAAATCGTAGCGAAAAGTGGCCAGTTCGCCGTGGCAAGCCGAAGCCTGAGGTTGTGTGTCGTCGTGGAATAGATAGATATTAAGAGATATTTATTGAAGGGATTGCCCTGTGTGGCAGCTCCATAAATTCGCGCTCAGTTCGTCTGCAAAAGTCAGCGGAAGCAGTTCGAGAATCCTGCAGGGATTTTCCTCATTTCCTTATTATCGTCAAGGAAAAGTGTTGTGCGGCGGCGACGGCGTGTTTTTTGTGTAATTGCAATTGATGTCCTTCGTTAAGATTAAATATTAAATTCTGCAGGCTTCAAGTGCCTTCGTGTGGGTGGTGTGCTGTTGTCCTTTATCTCCTCGGCTACGGCTACGTGATTTTTCACAAAGTGCCTCCGCAAATATAAAATGCGAGCAAAACAAATAAAAATAATAAAAATACAGAAAAGGAGAAACGCGTGCCACATCCGTCAATGGATTCCAAACAGGATTCCCTCTCTTGCTTTTATTTTTGTTGGCTTTTGTTTTCCTTCCCGTCAGCCTTTTGTGTCCCTTTTTCCGCCATATGCCACAGTTGAATTTGCCCCGATTTTGATTTTTATTGCTGCTCCGTCTCCCCTTTTACCCCCTTTTGCATAAATAATTGAATGCGCCTAGAGAGAGGTGCTGCCATAAAAAACCCATTGAAATATTAACCAGCTGCACCAGCCTTTCGGCCAAGCAAACATTTATCATTAAAATATCAACAGGAATGGCTTTTGATATTTTAAAATGAAACATAAAACGCGAAAAGCATCTATCAAGCAATTAAAAACAGGCATAAACAAGTTTAAATTGTCAATTTATGGTCAGATACAGACGGCCATTATATATGATAAAGTATAACAATGATTGAGCCGGGTTATCGGGAAATACTATCCATGGATTTATACATTCAGGCCATGAGTGCTATGTATGAAAAGCACTGAGCAACATTTTCTTAAAAAAATATATAGAGTTTATTTTGAATACAAAACTCATGTCGTTCCCCCGAAATTGCTTCGTCAAAAAACTAGAAATCTCCCCTGGATTTCCTTTGACACGTTTTGGTATTTTAAGCCTTTACGCTAACCAAAAAAAAAAAAGGAAGCCCCAAACGTTATAACCAAATATTTGTCAACTCACAAAACGCTGTCACCCATTTTGGTCGACACACACAAGCTCTATTTCAATCTCACCGAAAAAATCCCACTTTAAAGGTATTTTCAGCAGCTACGAAAAAAAAGAGAGAAAACTGGTAACCAAAATATTTCTGCCACAAATTTCTTGGCTGGCTCACGTCGCCAGGTTGCAGGCAGGACCTGCACTGGTGTGGGCCCGTGTCCTTTTTGGCTCGTTGGTTGGTTGACCTCCAGGCACCACTAATTGCTGCAATTTTTCAGGCTCCACAGAGCGTCGCCCTTGCCAATTTCCATGGAAATGCAACTATGAGAGTTTTTGATATTTATCAAGCAAAAGCAAAAACAAGAAAGAAAATAGAAAATTGGGATGAGAAAACGTTTGGAGAATGCTGCGCGACATTTCTGTGGTCGTCCTCGAAAAGTCCTTGACATGTTGGCCCCTATCCCTAATGAAGAATGATTGCCAGCGGCGTTTCGCCTCCTGGGATTTCACTCATTTTTCAGTCCTCTCTGGATTTTCACAATGACTAATGATCGAGGCGCTGGCTACACCCAAAAAACTGTCATTAAATTATTGCCAAGCAGAAATTCTTCTGTGTATCAATTATAGAGCAAATTGCTTTTTAATTAATTGCAAATATATGGCCTAATAAAAGCGCAAAAATTTAACCGAAATGAAAATATTTCCCGGCCTTAAATGGAAAAAATCCAAACAAATATTTGCTAAAGCATTATTTCATGTTCTAATTTTTTTTATTTAATATTTATTTTAGCAGCATAAATGAATGAATAAATGATATGAACAAATAAATTATTAAGAGAATAAGTGCCACAGAAAGAGATTTAGTGAAAAGTGCAGTGCGAAAACAGAAATGTGCCAAAGCAAACGCTCCAACGGATTCCGGAATCAAAGCAAAGGCCACTATCAATTCCAAACCAAATCGCAATCCCAAAACCGAAACCCAAACCGTAACCAAAACCGAGACCAAAGTCAAGGATCTAGTGGAGTCGTCGCAGGTCGTCGGACGATGGGGCGGAACAAAGGAGCCGCCGTTGGATCGGGTGCAGGAGCAGCTCGCTGTGGCCTGTTGATGTCACTGCTGGCGATGCTGCTCCTCCTGCAGCTGCTGGGTGTGGGCCTGGCGACGCCATCGCCCTCCATGCAGGCGCCACAGAAGCGAGGTAAGTGATGCTGCTGCAGTTTCTTACACAGCGGAAAACAATATCGTTTATGTGTAATTTTAATTAAATTAATATAAGTCAAAGTATACAGTGTTTATAAATCTTAACATTCTGCTCTTTTTGGGGAAGTTTCTCACTTTTATTTCAAGTTATTATAAATAAGGTAAATAGATAAATTTCCCAAATTTCTTTCCTGTGCAACATTGGGGCGAGATGATGCCGATGCAGGGAAATGGCAAATAAATGTCAAATAACATAGCTCTCGCCGACCTCTCCTTGCCTTCCCCTCTCATATGGCCTGTGTGTTTGCTGTGTTGTGGGTAAATACTCGTAGGCAGGACAAAAGGCGCACAACATTGCGTATACGTTACGTTGCCATAGCATCGGCATCAGCCAAGTTTCTCTGCTATTGTTGTTGCCACGAGTATAACTGAGCACTACTACTGCCGCCTGCGATGAGATGATGCCCTTGCCGTAGCCGAGAGCCTGGTGGCAGTATTTTATTAACATTACATTGCTTTCAACTCGGCCTGACATAATAGAAAATTGAATTGCCACGATGTCGGCGATGAGGGGAAAATGGAAATGGAAATGGAGGGAGAAGGACATCTGAACCCGGAGCCATCACAGCTCGTAAGGAGTCCAAGGCTAACCGACGCCTTCAGCCCGTGATGGCTGTGCAAGTGATGCAATTAAGTGAACAGCTCTGAAGGATGCAAAACATAATTGAAGCCGGGAGTGGCATGGGGTCGGGTCCTGGCATGCCTTGATAATGATGAGAGATGATGGGTCGTCGGAATACTTGGCTGAGTGGCTATTGCGGCGGCTGCAGTGACAGCGGAAAATCGAAATGGAAATTAAAGAGTGCAAGAATTGAGAGACATTTCCATTGCGCTTTTATTGCTGGATAAATCAGTCTACAATCACTGCGAATTACAAAACCACAAGTAACTTTATTGGGGACTAATTAAGTAGAGAAAAAAATGTAACCGGACATGTGTCCCCCACTCAGAGAAAGGACAGTCTCTTAAAGTCCTACAGAGTGTTAACACAGGTCTTAAGTCCCTATTAATAACTATAGAACAACATATTGACAGGCGTCCCTGAAGCTCAGTGGAAAGCTATAAAGAAATATAGAATATTTACATATCAACTCAGCTTCCAAGTCACTTTTTATTGTAGATTTATGATAAGCTGCTTGATTAAATTCACACAATAACAGCAGCAGCTAGCAGCTAAGGAAGTGGCTTTTCTCCTTGTGACTTTTCTTTCCCCTCAATTTGTGGCATATTTCACGCTTCACAAACCATAAAACTTTTCATGGGTCGACGCTGGGGGAGTGGTTCAAGTATCCATAAAGTTCACTTCACCTATATTGGATTAGCACTGGAAATTTATGATGGCCAATACAATACGGCGATATATGGTACAAAGTCTGGACGGAAACTTATCATATTCATTCACAAGTTTCTAGCGGCGCTTTCTCCTCCTATTTTTTCCCTTTTGGGCAAAACAATGGCAAAGTTTTTGCCTCTTATTTACGACAATGTCGCGTCAAGTTTTTTGCTGCCTTCGACTACGGGTTTTTCTTTCTCCATGGTCTCTCTCTCTATATATGTATTGCCCTATAAAGTAGCAAGTTTTTTTTGTGCCGTTGGCTGGCTGTTGCATAATAAAATGAAGCATGTTGTGTAGGGAAGCTCTCGAGACGCGGCATCTGGCAGCGCCAGAAGAATGAATAAAGGACACCCGACTTGGTACAATATTGCTCCCCAGCGTCAAATGAAAGCAAAAGTTGGGCGACGAAGCAGGAAGCAAGGAGAGCCCGGGCACTGGGACCGCTGTGGTCCAAAGTATCCTAGCAGCCAATGGAGCAGCGCGCAAATAAAGTTCACAAGACAAAGAGGCCAAAAGCAATGGAAAATGGTAAGAAGCTGGCTGCTGCCGGGGAAATCCATCTCTCTGATGGTTATTTTCCAAGAATTTTATTTCGATTTTACATCCTAGGGCTTCGCCTTCGAGGGGAAGTGGGTTTAAGTATGGAATATTTGATAAATGATCAGGAATTTAATACATTTTCTATGAAGAGAGTTGAGTGGAAGGATTTGCAAAACTAAAGAGCTGCTGCTTTTTATTACTAAACCTTCTAATGGCTAAACCACTCGCCTGAACTCGAAGAATCGCTTCAGATAGTACACCTCCAGCAGCGTCATTATTAGCACCATCATAGGCCCGAAGATCGACCAGGATAGGACGCGATGCTCGACACTGTCGGTGATGACCAAGTGTCCCCAGTAGCGGAAATGCATGTACTCCTGCTCCACTCGCACCGCTCCCACCTTG
Source organism: Drosophila kanapiae (assembly GCA_008042475.1). NCBI lineage: Eukaryota > Metazoa > Arthropoda > Insecta > Diptera > Drosophilidae > Drosophila > Drosophila kanapiae. The sequence continues at coordinate 303,038 of VNJM01003482.1, read as the reverse complement.
GAGGACAGCTCGTTAATCATCGTCTGCAGCTTGACCTGCTCCAGGACATCGTCCGTTCGCATTTTGGGATCTGCATAGAAATCAAGGGGTCGCATCACAAGAAACTGGAACATGAGAATCTTGGGGGTCAGTGTGGACATCTCATTGTCGAAGCAGAGCTTGTAGCGACCCTTCTTCATGGCCGTGAAGGTAATGCTGCCGGTGGTCTCGCGGTCCACCTGATGCAGAGTATCCCCGTCAGGTCCAGAGATCTCCACGCCCACATCCTTGAAGCCGCCCTCCATGACTTCAAAGGATATGGTGACCATGTCGTCGGCATTCGCCGATTCGTAGAAGCACTCGGTCTCGTGGGCATCCACGGTGACGATGAAGCTCCACGTGGGTTGGAGGAGCGCCGCAAAAACAAATATCACAATTATTGAGAGCATTTTGGATTTAGTTTCGGATATTGTTTGGATACATCCAATAGTTTGTGTTTTTAGTAGAAGGAGCAAAGACAATATTCTCCCAGGCAGGCTGCTGAATAATTGAATACGCTGCTAATTTGCTCAGGCCTCGCTTCATTATCGAACTCGAAGTGAACTCAAACCCTTGGCAAACACCCGACAAATCAAATTAAGATGATAAAAGCAAATTGCAAATTGTCTGACAGAGAGAGAGGCCGCCCCCAAGGGTGCCCCATGCATATTTGATGATATCGATTCCTTGGGCCATCAATTGTCAAAATGTCATGCATTTTTAATGCCATTCCTCCTCCGTCCATGCCTCGGCCTGCCTTGAACTGCGATTTACAACTCGTCGTAGAATTTGCCAATAAATTTTAATGCAAAATCGTGTAAATATTTCAATTGTTCTTTTTGCAGCGAAAATTTATCTAATTATAAATATTTTTGGACAATAATTTGCAGGACTTTTTGCTGAAGTGGACAAAAATTGCATTATAATTTCCATGAAATTATTGTTTGCCTCTCGGTAAAATCAAAACTTTTGTTAATGTAATTCGCTAATTGCTGCGTAATTTTGCTGCAAAAACATTGTACTGGAGCGGGGAGAACTGTTATTAAAAGCTCCCTTATTACATGCTCTTTTCAGCATTTTTGGCAAATATATTTATGCAGTTTTATGCACGCAATATTAAATTGCAACGAAATACACACGGCATCAGGGCGGAAATAATGGTTATGATGAGCAAATACCAGCAATTTTTGCCTCATTAAATTTTATATTATTTATGACGGTACATGAGCAAGGATATTTGATTCTTTAAAATTAAAATGCAAGACTAGAAGGTAGAGCAATGAAAGAGATAGTTAAATTATTAGGAAATAGTAAGTAAATAATAGTAACATTTCTTTAAATTTATTGAAATTCATTCAAGCATAAATCTTGAATATTTTCCCAGTGCTATAAATCCAAAGTAAACAAAGTGATTTGCCCACAAAAAAATTATCGCCTCTTCAGCGATTGGCCAAACAAATTGATTTCATTGCGATAAAAATGTACTCCCTTCAACAATTTCTTTATCGCCGGGATTCCGGATCTAGGATCCTGTAGCCCGTAGCCAGTATCCCTTAGCCGCCCACAGTTTATGTCGCACCTTAAAACAATTTTACGAGTCGTCAATTCAACGGCACGAAACTCCTTCAACTCCACACGGACTCTCAACTATTTGCAAAATGTTTTCGCACCCTCGACTGCCCCATTCCCATCCCTATCTCCGTCCTGCCATCGAAACATTTTACAACTATTTGCTCTGTGCTCGCTCTAGTTATACAATTTTTTTCCAGCTCTTTGCTCTTTGTCTGCGTTTGCTTTTCCTCCCTTTTTTTCTGTGTTCGTACTTTTGAATATCCTTTATGATATTCAATTTCAAATTCTAATGCTTTAAGCGATTAAGTACACGCTTTACGCCACTTAACTTCATGTCGCTCGCTTGGCGGTGGTGGCGGTGCCAGCTGCCCTCCAGTTTCGTCCCATTCCCGCCGAATCGCGGTATTTGCCGACTTCAGTTACTTTAGGCGCCGCCAGCACTTGATGCCTGCTTTCACTGCTGCTGATCCTGCACTGGGCGAAAATACGGATAGAAATTAAGGTTGAAATCTATAAATTCCTAGCTATTTATCTTTGCAATGCGTGTGGTTTATCCTGCCAAATATATACAAATGTTTTCGAATAGCATCTCCAACCGATTCGATTTTCTTGAACTAAAGAATATATCTTTTTCAGTGTGATCCTGCCGCTTCTTCATCCTTTTTGTCACCCATTCCACAGCCCCGTGTCGACATGACATCGACGCTCTTAAGTGCCAGTTCGAGTTTGGCCCCGTCGCCGTCGCCGCCGTCGTATATCCCTTATTTTTTGCCGTGCCGTGCTCAAGGACTTTTTGCTGGATTTTTCATGTGCGTGCAGAGCAGCTTAGTAGCAGATGTGCGTGTGTGTGGGTGTAGGATGTCCCGATCCCACCAGTTCCCAGTTCAAGTCCGGGGGAGTGGGGCCTTTCGCTATGGTTTCCATTTCTAACGCTTGGGCCTGACTTAAAGCGGCTTAAATTACGTATACGCCCAGTCGGTCGGTCAGCCAAAACGCCTGTGGGTAATAGCCATCGCTTCTCGGCTCTTCTTGGTCTCTCCTCGTTCCCTCGGCGTCTCCTTCTTATTTTGCATTTTCTGCAACTATTTTTTCTGTTGTACATTGCCGTAGTTTTGGCATCTACTCAATTATTATTATGCCGCTTTTTGGGGGGAAGAAGTTGCCTGAGACTCACGTGCCTCTGGCTTTGATCTGCTTTTCCCAACTATTTTTTCCTTATTTTCCTGTCTCTTCCAAGGATGTGTGTGTGTGCGTCTTGTTCATCACATTGCTTTTGTGGTCTGGCCATTCGTGCGTGTTCTAATTTGTTTTTCATGTTGATTGCCACTCAGGTCGCTCAGCCTGCTTCCTTTCCAACTCGCATATCCACCCTCGCTGCCTTGGTCCATTTTTAATGTCCCTTTAAAGGTGCAAAATGGTTTTATTTCAGGCTTTTATTTCTCTTTTTTGTGGCCCAGCATATTAGCTCAATTTTTTCCATGACTGAACGTGAGAAAATTGCCCAGAAATTGGGCCATGCCTGTTAAATGCAGCAATTATCATAAAAGTGGCTTTTAAATGGAAATATGTGGGTGCGGTATTGTTTTTAAAGCTTCTGATAACGTCACTATAGAAGATGTAGAATTTATGGTATCTAAAGCACAGCAAATATATTTATTAATATATCAAAGTGAAGCATTAAGAGCATTAAGCAAATAAGAATGCTACTAACAAGTTTTTCTAATACTTTTATTGCTTTACGAGGCCTTCTTTCAGTACAAAATAATTCAAAATTTAAAATAATACATAAATAATTCATTTAGAATCAAGATTTAATTCCGAATCATCTTAGATTTCATTACAATTCCCTTTTATGAGGTTCCCACACACATTCATTGCGACCCAATTCTGTGATAAATATTATGAGGGAAATACCATTTTCCGCTTTATTGTAAACAGCTCGAATCTTTTTATTTGGCAAACAACTCAAACTCAAAGAAATCGAGGCGAAAAAAAGGGAAAAAGGAAAACAGTTGAACAAGCAAACCAATCGAACTGAACTGAGCAGATAAAAGGGGGCCGTAGTAGTATGTAGCAGGAGCAGCAGCATCCTTGCCATAAGCTGCACAGGAATCGTGCTAATCTCCACTTGAAAAACACTTGATGGCGGCGCGGGGCAAGGGAAATGGGAAAAGCCATGAGAAATGAGCCGAAGGCTGGCTGTGAATGAGCTGTAAAAAGGCTCAAGTATTGACAATGCCTTTGGTCTTCAATGAGATATCCCTCTGCCCGGGTCTGGGGCTTCATGTGTGTGTGTGTAATGGGCTAATGGGCGTGGCAGAAGTGGGACATGACAACAAATTGGCAAATTTCTTTGGCTTTTTTTCCTTGGCTTGGCCTGGTGAGGATTTATTTCAATTGAAAGTGCCGCCATGAGCTGTCAACATGAATCCCTATGCCAGGCAGCCCAGCAATAAGTCAGCTAACGAGCTTCAATGAGGCATGCCAAGTATTTCCGGTGCACACACACACTCACACGCATAGAGACTTCTTAGGAGAGAACGGCATAAAATAGAGCCTTGCTGCATTTTCCCCCCATTCCTTTCCCTCCACATTTTTGTTATGTGTTGGCATGAAATTTACATTAGAATTTCCTCTCCTTTCCTGCCACAATTTGCATGCAAAGACATAGCCAGCGGAGGGCTAAGGGGAGAGGGCGAGGAGACGCCATTTTACATAACTTTGCACAATTTTCGGAGTTGTAATTTGAACAACAAATTAAATTGCCTGCCAAATGTTTCTGTTAATGTCTGCATTTGCTATTTGCATTTGACATTGGTTGGTTAATTTAATGTTTGAATTATCCTCTGGCAGACATATGTATATCTCGGCACATATATCTGGGCAAAGATATATGCTTGTACATATTCCCGCTCTTGTGCGGATCAAACTCCCTTGGCTAATTGGCAGTGGGTTCCTCCAGTTAAACCCACTCAATTAGGCCAAGTTTTTGTGGGGACCGGGGAGGCGGGGTTCAGAAGTTTCTGACGCTTGCGGCTTTTGCAGGGAAACCAAAGCGCTTTTTGCCCCCATATCTCCAATCACTCAAAGACATTAACACACATCCCGGCCATTTACATGGTGGGGAAAATTCGAGGAAAATATATTTTAGGATTATATTAAGCGTTTATGTATTTATTTTTAGTTCTCAAAAAGTCTATTAGGACTTATTCTATTTTTAAAGTCTTTTTTGGTTATTTATAAATAATATTTCTTAATAATTATTCATAAATAATATAAATGTATATGGAAAAGTGAGTAATAAAGTCCTCAATGCTTTGAAATAATTTGCTTAAGCTGAACAATGTTTACTTAAACCCCTGAAGATTTTAGCATTATTTTTATGTAAGAACACTCAAGAAATACTTTCGCTCCTCGCAGTGTATCCTTGTACTCTCAGTTAAGCATTTGACATTTGCAATTTTGGCGTCACGCTTGGCGGACAGGCAAAAAGGTTTCTGTGGCTTTTGTGGCTGTCACTTGGCGACCAATTCGATGGCATTTGGCTATTGGACTTTGGACATTGGACACAGGACATTGGCATTCATATTGAACGGCTTTTGGCTTTGATTGAACTTAAATGAAGCTTGATGCGGTTAAATGGTGGGGAAACGAAAGGACTCTGACTTTGACTGCCGGCCCCCTGTGTGCGTGTATCAATTATGTAAAGTGCGTGCGTGTTCAAAGAAATAGTGGAAGCAGCTGGCCACTCGCCACCCCCATAATCCCTCTATAAATCTTAAAGTTCTCAGCATTATTTCGTATAGTAATTTTATGCCGTAAATCAAACGACAAACCCAATGATAATCACTTTTGCAACGCTGGCATTCAATTAACAAATGTCGCCTGACAGCAAATAACAATAACAAGGCGCAAAATTTAATTAAATATTCCGCAAAGCAGCAAACAGCTGGAGGGGAGGAGAGTAGGGACTTTAGGAATATATGCAGATTGAATTAAGTTTTATTCTTCACGCCCTTTTTCCAGGATTCTGGGGGTGGTGTTAAAATGAAGAAGAGCTAAAATGTTTAGCACAAAATCGCAAACGTGTGTGTAATTCAGAGCAGAACACACACAGGCACAGGCACAGGCACAACACAGACACACACACACACACGGAGACCGACACTTTTGCGGGAGCCACGAAAAATTTAATTTTCTCACATTACTTGTGCATACTTGGAAATGCCGGAGGCGAAAAACCGAAACCAAAAACCGAACAGAGAGCAGCAGCACCGACAAACCGAAGCACCGAGCACCTCTCCCACCGAAAACCCCTTTTCCCTTCCCTCCTCCTTCTGGCCCGGCACCATGTAACGTATGCGTGATATTGAAACAATGTGAAAATTGCGCATACGCACAGTTGTGCCACTTCGCACGCAAAAACCCCAGACCCCAAAGCCCCAAACCTGAACCCGAACCCCTTAGCACAAGTGAACAAAAGCCGGAGTTGGAGCAGCAGCAGCAGGACCCACAGCGGACCCCGAAAAATACTTTATTTGATAAGCAAGTCATTTGCATATGGCAAGTTGACATCCCCCTTCCACGGGAGGGTTGCCAGGATGTCAGCATTTCAAGGGGTGCCGTGAAATTAGAAACTTTTCGGAAATCAGCGCTGTGTCAAATATGTTTCCTCTTTGCAAATGTCAAAAAGAAAAGCAGAGTCACTGGCTCTAGGTACAGTTGCGCTTCTCCTATCCAATTCTTAATTCTGTGGAATTAAACCAGGATTATATACTTCTTTTATAAGGTACTAGCAGCTCCTTATATCTAAAGATAGATAATAAATATACATATATAAAAATATTAAAGCACATTTACTACAATTTATTGGCCACCTTTTGACACTGCCATTATTTTTCGAGCATTTTCATTTATGGGAATTTCGGAGCCCCGAGATAGTAAATATTTATTGAAGAAGATCCCTTGCAGTCCATGCTTGTCTATCAATATTTTATCGATTATGGCAGCACACGAAATATATCTAAAATTCAATTAATCTCCCTCTCTCTGGGTCTCTTGCAAACGCATTTTTTACGACCATTGTTCGATGAAACAAAGCTCCGAATAAACTGATTCCTATCACAAAATACCCATGCCCTCTGCCCCCTTTTACATTCATATTTTTCCACACAATTTCTCGAAAGATTCACTGTCAACACACACAGAGAGAGGGAGAGGAGAGAATCTAAGCCCAACAAGGACGTACATCATCGGCCATTATATAGTTCCCAGTTAGCCGGGTCAGCTTAACCGGGTTAAGCCCCCTGGAACTCCCGGAACTCCCTCCACCCGCAGTAAGAGACAATATTTTTGCACAATTTCCATTTTATTATTGCACATAACCCAAAATGCCATTTATTTTTACAAGTGCTTGTTGAAGTTTTCTCCATTTCTCCATTTCTCTACACTTGCCGGCAGCAGTTACGGCGACAAACGAAGGGGCAAAAGGAGTAGCAACAACAATTGCGATGCCAAACACAGAAATTTATGGTCATTTGGGGAATTTTACGCTTTTTCAGCTTTGGAGCGCCGCATTAAATGCTTACATGTTGATTTAACATCCTGGAGCATGCACAGTTCCCCGTCCCAATCCCATGGAATTCTTTCGCTTTTCCTTTGGCCTTCCGCCTTTCCCCAGCCTCTTTTGGGGGCAACTTAAAATGCTACTTTGCATGCACTCGTCCTGGCCCCTTGCTTCGTCCTTTATACTATACAGGCGTCTCCGTCTGTTTTGTTTTAGCGCGCTCAGACTTCGTTTTCGGCGCTGCAAATCTTTGTTTATTTGCAGCTAAAATGCAAGGATTTATTGTAATTTTATACACAGAAGGAGAGCCAAGCCGAGGCAAGCGGCCCTGGCATGCCCTCCGGCCCGAAGCTCAACAAATTGTTGGAAATTATGGCTCAAAAGCCAGGCAGGCGCTTTCATAAACATATGGTCGCTACGACCAGATTTGTTTAAACTTTGTCCATAAACTGAGGCAACTTATTTGAAAGGAACAAATGCGAAGGAGACGCTTTAAAGTTTTCCCTGGCACACTTCATTTATAAAAGCCTGCAAAAGGAGTGGTTATTGTTATGCAGATTTCCGGGCTGGGGAGACTTTTAATTAAAGGAGAAATGAAAAGGATGCTATTATGGAGGTAAAACTTTAACTAGTAATTACTGCAGAGTTTTTGCTTATTTCTTAATTGGTTTAACTAAAGATCGCTGTGGGGGAACTCGGTTAGTTACAGATCTAAACTGCTGTGAAATAAGAAATTAAATTAAATGTATTTATACTTGGAGATACTTGGAGTTGCTTTTTTAATACTTAATTTCCAAATTAGGCCAACATGCTACTTAGTTTTTCAGATCAGATTTGAATCATTTTCTAGGCAGTTCCCATTAGGATTTCCATTACACAAAACCACTCTCATCTCGGGGCTTGACTGAGTCCTTTGTTCTGTTCGACGTTTGTTGTTTCCCAGCCCCAGCCGCAGTCCCAGCCTCCGGCAATTCATCTTCATTGGAGGGCCACAAATCAAAGTTCTCGCAGAAATGGCTTACACTGTACTATGGCCAAAACAGAGCTCGAGGGGAGCAGAGGGAGAGTGGTGCAGAGCAGCGGAGATTTCAAGAGGAAATTGCGCTTTTACCACTCGCACTTTTACTTGGCTGCGTATTTGAATGTTTTTAATAATTATCGAAGCAGAACAAGTTAAGTAAAATTATTATCGATTAAAGTATTTAATTAAGAAAATTAATTAGCATATGAATCTAAAATATATAAATTATCGATTGTGATCAGGATTAATACATTTCCATTTATTCTTTTTATAGAAAAGTGGAAAGAGTCCTTAGGAAAACTTCGTTTAATGGATCAGAACTATTTCTGGGATATAATTTTGTTATAATTATAAATTTATAAGGAAATTTCAGTATTCAATTTATGGCAAACTGTCCTAGAAATGCTTTAATTTTTCCAGTGTTTGTGTTGGAAAATGGCAAAGTGAGCGTGCAACGAAAACTGCATCTCATGTGAGTGTGCGTGTGTGTGTGTGTGGGCCAAAGTTTGTTGTGTGTTTAGTTGCGCGTACTGCAGCCATTTTTTGTGGTTAAAAAGCGAACACTCCCTGGAGAGAGGGAGGAGGCGAAGGAATCAGTCAGAAGAGGGCAGGCAAGAGAGGGAGAGACAAATACAAATGGGAAACTGTATTGGGAGGGAAAAATGGTAATGGTAGGGGGTTGGTTATACAAAAGCTGAGGACGGGCCCATATATATACATACTATATGCATTTCGAGTGCCCGTCGGCGGTCAAAGTGAAAAGCATTGGGCCTCGCTTTGCTTTTGCTTTGCTTTTTAGCCCGTTCTGCGATTTGTTTTTTAAATATTCACATGGGTGTGCGCGAGTCTGTGATATGTCAAAGTAAAAGTTTGTTGCGCTCCTTCGGGCGCCACACCGTAATCTCTGTCCGCTGTTCGCGATTTTCCCATTTTCCCATTTTCACGGCGCTGCCAGCCATATTGTTGGCCAGCCAGAAAAAAACCCAGCCCCACACACACATGAATATATAAATATTTGCATACATTACTCCGAATATTTGTCCCAAAAGTGCGCTGTGTTTTTTTGGTTAACAAAAAATTAAAAGCGGAGACTGAGGGGCAATCTCGTATATTTTTGATGAGCCTCGGGGGAGCCAGTAAGTCCATGCGATATGCAAGGCTCTGCTTGCTTTGTCTTTTTCCCAACCACTATTTAGTTTTGTTTTTTCGGTTTTGTGGGGTTGGTTTCTGTTTAAACCTCCTGCTGGAAATGTGGCTAAAAAATTAAACAAGCGAGTTACATGTTCACTGCATTATTCAGACACAAGCCGAGCATGTCTGGAACTATTAAAGTGAATTCATGGGATTGTTTGTTGCCATCTGAATGTGAATCTACACAGCATTTAAATTAAAACCTCAATAAATTCATGATAATTACAAACAATAGATATAGAAACACTACAAACTCCCATTAAAAGGATAACCTCCTCTTTATGGCCTCAATTTTTATAGCCTTCTCAAATAACCTTGAGGCTCGCCTGCATCTGCACGCAAGATCTCCACTAATAATCCACAAAATTTCCACCTGCTAAAATTGGGGCTAAAAACTATCAAGATAATTTGCTAAAATGTGCGGCTGCCGCCACAAGCAGCATCCTCTCCGAAAAACTCAAAAACTCATGCACTAACGAAACGAAATTTCAGCTTATTTCGGGGCACGAGCACCACCTGCCTGGTTATATGGGAAAACTTTAAGCAAATTATGACGTTTATTAAAAAAGCTTTAAAACGGGCTGCCATCAACCTCTGCGAAAGCACGTTTCAACCCAAAAATGCTAAACTTTAATGGCACACACACGCACACTCTCGCAGAGAGACAGACAAAAGTTTCCTTTTCCGAAAGAAAAACTTGAAGTAATTTGCACAGTAATTGGGTATTAACCTAGCCCGCAACGATGGAGCCTGGGCCCGAAATAAATGGACATAGTTTAAGGCACGTTCTTCGCCTCAGTTCGTTTAAGTGCCGAGAACATTGCTCATACGCCACGTGAGACGGCCCGGAGACGGACGGGTCTGCGGTCAGTTTGATGGATTTGCTTGACCGCTGGGCTTTTCCGGTCCGTGTGCCATGAGTCCTCTTTATACATACATATATATTTAAAGTAGCAAAGTTGAATTTTTAAATAAATGTTGGCTATTACACGGTGAAAATATTTCAGGAAATTTCAGAAATTTATTTCTCTCAACGAAGATAATTTGTTGGTAATTATTAAGTCTATAATTTATTTCCTTTAAACTCATTTAATATAATTCTTTTAATGCAAATGCTCGTTAAGTGCCACTGCATATTGCTCAGTCTGCGGTCAGTTTGATGGATTTCCTCGTACTCAAGGGGACGGGGGGCTTGGCCGGATCTGCAATCAGTTCTTTATTCAAAACTCAACCCCTTGCCTGGGTTATCCATTTTCAGTTCTGTTTCAATTCCGAGAGAGGAGGCTTTATTTGATATTAAATATTAATAAAATGGCCTCAATGCGGTGCCGCAGGGGCGTGCCTCGGAAAGGGGGCTGGAACAACAGAACTCTTACCTTTCCATTTTCCCGTAGCTACGCCCCTGTGAGTGTGTGTGTCTGTAAAGTTTGCGCTTTATCCTTAAACACACACCAACACGGCGGCGGGCGCACTGCATGTGTTTCGTTTATAAATTTATATAGATGTTGGCGGCGGCGGCTGCTGCTGCTATTTGCTCGGCAAATTTTGCTATCCATTTTTACCTGCCAGGCACAGGAACAGGAGCCTCCGCCTCCTCCTCCACCTCTCTGTCAATGTTGTTTATTTGCTCAACTGACGCATTGCCGTTGTGCCTGTGCTTTTACTGCAACAGAAATTGCTATTGCAATCGGAGCACGCGATGTTGCGAATCTTCTCAGCGGCTACTTTGCATGTGTTGTGGCAATTTTACAGGCTTACAGGCGCCTCTAAAAGGTTTATTCTCCCAATGTGCTCTTGTTTTATGCTTTGCAGCGAGTTATTTAACTTGATTTGAGTCGGGAAAAGGAAGAGTGATGAGTTGAGCGAAATCTATATTGTATTTCTTGAAGTTTTCAATGTCTTTCAATAAAAAAACCCTTTAAAAGTCTTGTTATTTGTATGCTGCACTATCCTTAAGCCTGAACTTTATCCAAATGAAGCCATTAAGCCCTGCCACCACCACAACTCTCAGATAAGCAAAGTCTGAAAAAAGGTAAATAATTTTTATATAAAATTGCCTGGCACATTCTGTGCTTTTCCATGCTTTTGTTTGTTCATTGTTGCTTTGCTTTGTTAGCTTTGTTTTATGTACTTTTCGACGGCACACACACATATCCTTTCGGCTGGAATTCAACCCCTGTTCGTATGTAAACTTGGCTATATTAAGCAGCTGTTGGCAGCTGTTGGCGGGTTGGCCCAGCACTGATAATCACATTTCGCGAAGGGGAAACCCACGCTCCCACTTTCCCACTTCCCGCTCTCTCTCTCTGTCTGGCACATGTGGAAATTAAGTTAATGTTTGCTTATGAATAAGCAAATAAGCGTCTGCAGTTGGCTGGCTTTGCAGGATGCTGCGATCCGCCTGGCCGTGATGGACTCGCTGACGTTTACATTTTTGAAATGGCCAACACGTGTATCGCCCCACCAGCCACTCCATGCCATCCTTTCCTTCCTCCCTCTGGGGTCCTTCACGCTCATTTCAATTTGCTTGCATTTCAATGCAAAACTTTTTCCATTTCGGCCTTCCCTCTCGCGCTCACGTTTCATGCGATTGTGTGCAAAATACTTTGTGCTTTCTCCCGCTTTCTCTTAAGTGTGTATGTGTGCTGGCATAATTAGCATTCTCCGTGCATTAATATTAATTAGTTAGTTATGCTGCGGCGCCAGGATCCGGATCAGTACCGGTTCCGTGGATGGTCAAACAATGTTGGTATGTAAATATACTTATGTTAATAGAGGAAAGCTAGCTATCTCAGTCGGTCCTTTGTATTGTTTTACCTAAACTGTTGAGTTTTGTAAGAATTTTAAGGTTTTGGTTTTGATTTAATTACTTTAAACCTTAAAGGAAAGCTTAAATAGTTTTAAATTTATTATTTTAATGTCTTTTCTTCTCTTAATAAGTTCAACTAATTATATCAAATTTATTTTGTACATTCCTCAGCCCCGACTTAATAGAGTTTCTAGTTCTTCTTTAGACCTGCCCCAATAACTCGGATTTATCGAACTAATAACCTTTGCCTCTGTAGAAGCCTTTGCTTTGGTAGCATATCATTTCCCTTTTGATCAAAACTCACCGGAAACCCTTCGCTCTCACACAGTAGTAGTAAGTGTAAGCCATTTTCCTCACTCAAAAACCCAGAGACCGAATTTAATGCCTATGTGCAAATCCTGTAGTCTAAAGATAGCAAACTGCAGTCGGCAAAGTGCAGCAGGTCATTAAGCAGCTCCCCTCCTGCCTGCCCTTGCAGACCAAAAACTCCAGCAGGGCAAAACTTGGCCCCGACAAAACTTAAAGCAACTAAAGCCGCTTAGAGACGGTCTTCCGGTGCCTGGGAAACTACGGAGAACTCGGCAAAAAAAAACCTCTCGCTCGTTGATGCCCGGAGAGATACAAAATGGCAAACAAATAGAAATGTGAATGTAAATTTTATGGCTTCACAAATAAAATCATTTGCTGCGACAATTTTGCACAAATGAGAGCGGCGCAGGGAAGCATTTAAATAAATAACAAGAAAAAGTATAAATAATAATGGCAAAGTGGCAAGCAAACAAAGGGACCGACAGGGACAGACAGACAGACAGACAGGCAGGCAGACAGGCAAACAGGACACACAAATAAATGGACAAACAAACTGAACCAACAAGGTGCCAGGCCAAATGTTCTCCGGCTCACGCTGCGTATGAGTGATATGCCTTGGGGGCGTTCGGAGCTATCGAGCTTGGGTTTGGGCTCGGGTTCGGGTCTGGGTTTACTGGATCCGGAATCGGAGCGGAGCAGAGCTGGCAGCTTGCTTTTAATTTATGCCATTGTGTTGGCCGAATTGAATCCAGGCCAATCAAGTGCAATTTATATAGACATTTGCCAATGAAACCGTTTCACAGTTACAGTTGCCAGTTGTCAATTTATTATTTACACGCACATTGGAAGGGGTTAAATGGATGATGAGGAGGCTGCGAGGGTTGTTTAAGCGAATGTGGCATAAAAGTCAGTATTTTCAAGGCTTACAAATGTCTAAAGGTCTTATTATAGTCTCTAATAGATTACACATCAAATGAAGACCAGGAACTTATATGTGTGATTATTTTGCAAACCTTAAGCGAGTCCTTTGAGTCCTAATTTTTCCTGAACCTTCAATATTTAACACAACTAATTGACCTCCTCTTTTTCACTCTCCATAAACCACTTCATAAAGTGCCATTTTTCAACTTAAATTCCATTAAAAGAATGTTGCTTAATTGCTTTTGGTTCACATGTCAATTTGCCTTGTTATTCACTGAAATAACTCTCCTTATCGAGGCAGGACCTTCTTTGCTATTCTCTCATTCTCTCTCTCTCTGTGTGTCCTTCTAACTGTCAGCTTTTAATGCATTCCGACATGAAGCTGCCAAACAAATATGCAAATTCTGGCAAACATCTGCAGTGCCTTTGCTGCTGCTGTGGCTGCTGCCGCTGCCGCTGTTGCTGTCGATGAACATTCAATGGCAATGGCATGGCATATTGTACCGACAGACAGAGGCTAATGGCAACTTTGTCCGTTTTTACTTGGTATCCCCTAAAAGGATTGCCAGGCACTGAGAAAAAATTGTATTCAAGGAAATAGTACACCAGGAACTATTTATTAAATAATATAGAAAGTTTTTCCGATATTCTTACAATGACATTTATGGAGAGATACTAAGATAGATAGATAGATATTGAGGGATATATTCCCTCATATTTTTCTCTGTAGCTTCCAAATATGAGTTGCCAAAAGCTAGGGGCTTTAGACAGCAGCAGCTAGGGCAACAATATCTAATCAAGTCGCCATGTCTGAATGGCCAATGGCATCTGCCACGCCTCCCCTACACCTCCCTCCTTTACACCAATCGCTGTTACTCCTGCGAGGGAAACTCGTATTGTTTGCATTGACATTTGGCCAATACAGACGGGGCCATTGGCACGTTGCCTTTGCATTCGAATTAACAGTTATTTTTGGCACCCATTCTGCTGTCTCTCCGCCCCTTCTTAGCCCCCCTTTCACCTGAGATTTTTGGACAAAAGGTGGGGCCACACCTAGCTGCTCTTGGCTGGGGCTAATCTCAGCTCATTGCAATTTGGCCAGGAATGTTCGATGCTGATTGCAATTGGCCAGGGTTTTGAGTGGAGCCAGAGGTGATTACTCTTTGTATCCAAAAGGAACCATTCTTTTTCTGCTTTAAGTGGAACAAGAATATTTGTTGCATATCTGATGAAGAACTTTGTCCACACTGCAAAGTTTTAAAGTCATATTAACAAATATAAACAAATGTTTTCCAAAGATGAAAGAGTAATCGTTTTTCCCTCTAAATTCGCCAAACCGAAACTCTTGCAATAACGAATTTCCGACGAAAACAAAGCAAAATTGACTCTTAAAATATTTCAAAAAAAAAGTTCATTTTTGGCAAGAAAATAGGAAATTTATTTCACAGACTGCAAATACTCCACAGTCCCAAGCACATCAGAGACAAAACTGGGGCGAAAACATTCATATCGAATACCAAAATCAAATAGAAACACTGAGCGGATAAGATAGAGAAGTGGTTTCAACAAAATTTTAATTAACAAACCAATTAGTTTTGTGTTATTTCAAATAAAAAATAAAGGAAAAGGAATAGGAGCAAGCCAAGGCAAAATCAACTCGTTGGCAAAGTTGTAAAAACAAGACGGCAAAGGAAAACAAAGGCAAACAAACAGCATTGACCCAAATCAACTTGAAAAGGGCCGAGCATGTAAAAAGCAAATACGTAACGAAGGCATAGATACAGATGCGGATTCAGATCCAGATACAGATACAGATACAGCCAGAGGGGAGGGAGACGTCGAGAGAAGTTCAAACTTAACCGCAGGCCACAAGCCTTGGATCCGTTCTCCACATTGCAGCAGTCTATACGGCAATTTAGATAAACTTGTTCTGGCCATGCCATGTCGATGTTGTTTTCATTGTTGTTTTCCTGGCATTGACCAGGCCAAAAGCAGAGCAGAGCGGAGCAGCAGCTGCTCACCGCAAAAAGGCAAAAGTCAAGCCCCCGAATGCAGGTCCTTACCGAGAGTCCTTGCGAGTTCATAAAACGACAATCTACAAAGCTCGCATGGAAAAATAAAAGGAAAAACTCGGCAAATTTGAGCAGTAATCGACGGCGGTTGGGGGAAAATAAAGGGAGCGAGCTGAACAGGACTTTGATTAGACCTTTGACCTGTCCTCTTGTCTTTGTGCTTGCTTATGGCCAGAAAAGAAGTAGAGAAATAGAAAGTGAAAAGGCAATCTGCTTGATTTTGTTGAACAAACAAATAAAAAAAAAGGAATTCTGAATTAAAAACAAAATCGATTTGCTGACATATTTGATATTGTTGAAAGCAGACTGAAACAGATTGAAATTTGTGTGTTTCCTCAGTCGAAGCTGTTGCTGGAACGTTTTTCTGAGAAAAATAACTGAGCATTATTTTTGTTAAGAATACTTTAACATCTTTATATATTTAAATTTTCCTGCTTTTAATTAATGATTGTTTTTCTTTTCTCTGTCAATTTCAGGTACGTTTTTTTCATATATTTCTGGAAATTTAATCACACTGAGAATGAAATTATGAAATGCTGGGGAAAACTGCCTCATCATCGGCTAATGGAACATGAAAGCGCGACCACCGAGATCCCCTCGCCTCCTTTTAACATCATCAGCAGGCAGAAATCAGCGTATTTTTGCCACCTCAAACCACCGCAGATTGCACGTGAAATTCGCAAATTATGCAATTAACCCATTTCCAGCAAGATGGCCACATAAAAGGCAACTGCAAGGCAGTTCCAAGGCAAATGAAGTGTGCTCGCTCGCTCGCTCGCTCCCTCGCTGGTAGTCGTCGTCGTTGTCGTGTGTGTTTGGCTCCTTTTTAACTTTAAATAGCCGCCGGCAGGCAAATCTTTTTCATAAATTTCGCACGTCGACTTTTTGGCCCAGGCCCAGGAAAAGTCCGCCACAAAAAAAGGACGAGAGCAGCGGGGAAAGGGTAAGGGAAAGGCGGAATCTCGGGTAAATTCAAACTGACGCTGCAATTAAGCATAATGTCCTTGCAGGGATAACGTTAAGTGGCGCGTGAAATTACATTAATCATTGAAGGGATTTTTACATGCAACGATGAAGGAGCCGACCGCAAAGGCAGTTTCACAGTTGCACCTGAAGGTCCTTCGCTCTCCCTTTCTCTCGTCCTTTTTTCTGCGAATTTCACCTTCTGTTTGAGCCAGGTGGGCGGTGGTTGGTGGGCTGTGGGCTCTGGTCAAACTGTAGCTTATTTTAAGGGTATTTCTCTGACCTTTTTCTCTCGTGTTTGCTCATTTTTGTTTTTTGGCAAGCAAAGGAAGGAGTAGAGGTAATTTTAAAGGACTACAACGGTGGAAGGCGGTCTGTGTAAGCGACCGAAATGAGTGTGTTTGAAATGTTACTTAAACTAATGAAATTACATATTTTTCATCACAAAAATAAAGAACGTTTTGGAAGAATATAGAAGCAGCAATAATTGTATTGAACATGACTTGTGATTTAAAATAAAAAATAGCTCACATTTAGGAGAAAAAATACAGCAGTTTGAAATATTAATCGAGTTCCGTTTTAAAATGGAAATATATTTATTTTATATATTAAAAAGTGAGCTTAATAAGCACATATTAATAGAGAATATATATAGCACCAAAAGAATTATGTTGCTCAATCAATGATAAAACGAAAGCAAACCCATATTAAACCATTATTCGATTGACTAAACTCAACTTTAAAGCTCGTGCAATTTATGTAAGAGGAAAATGTAAATTTTTCATGTTAAAGCTGAAAAGTTAAAGCTATTAAAGTTGAAACAGTTAACAGGAATATTGCCAGTGATGAGTTTTAAACGAAAAGTTGGCTCGTTTGTGTGAAATGTTTGGCTTACATGCAGATACATATATGGAGAAGAGTTATTGATGTTTGCAATTTGGATATTGTGCATTCAGAAACGTATTTCAACAGTTGAGATTCCATTTGGTAAACATTTTGGCAATCATTCATTCCTCAATTTTGCACAAATTGGCCCTCAACGGAGTGGGCGGAATGCCATATTTTCCCTCAACGAATTTTCCTATAGCCGGCATACCAACTCTGACAGCATAATCAAATTTCGCAGGCGGAGCCGGCAACAATTTCATTTTTGTTCTCCTGCCTTCACTTTATATTTTTTAGCAGGCGGCTGGCCTTTTTCAGGCCACGATACTGAGTAATGGAGAGCGCTGGGTGGGGTCGCGCCAAAAACTCAGTTAGATGCCATGCCAGGCCCTTGAACTATGCAAATTTCCTGAAACGAAACGAGGGAAACGGCCCCAAAATAAGAGGGGAAGCAGGACGGATCCACGCATGATGCAAACTTTAATTGCCGCGAATTCTGCTGTGGGAATGGATTTTTCGGCGGCACTAACTTGATAATTGATTGCACAAAGTAAGCCAAGACAGGGGCTTCGAGGGCGCCAAAACGGGTCAGAGGCGGCTCGGATCAAAGGCGAAGACGGAAGATTGGCAGCGGCAGCCACTCGTTCTGCCCGTCAAGCAGAATTTCATTTTGCACTTTCGCCCTCCCCTCCGAACGGAATGGGCAAACACATTTCAATTAGCGCTTCCCACGCTCAAGCATAACCCTTCCGCCAAAAACAAATGCAGCCCCTCACAGGGGCTAAATCCCTTCCCCCATTTCAGATTCTACAGATTTGCTGGCATTTGCAGATTTTAAGCTGTGGCAAGCAGCATTTTTTGGCATTACGTGGAGGGCGAGAAATGGGGCCACAGAAATATCCGAATTAAAACAATAAACCAACATAAATAGCAGCTCAAAATAAATGTGCGCACGAAATATATATATGTTTTTGCCATTCGAGAGTGTAAAATAAATATTTATGTGTCAACAGAACTGTCTCTGTGCAATCGGAATTATTATTGATATATCTTTGTATCTCTCCTCGCTCTGGGCAGTCGACGCATGTAAAAGTTTTGTAAAATAAATAGTGTTAAATAAAGTTAGAGGGGGAAATTCTTGTTTAGTTTATAAATCGGATTTTTGACAATCGGATTAGTAAGGAATATATTTACGCGCCCGGATATTACTACGCTCGAGCTAAGTAAAATTATATTAAAATAACTATATATTCAAAGGTTTTAAGTGGATTTAAACCATCATCATTCAGGTAACAACAAGATTTTACAAACTTTGGTCTGGTTTTTAATATTTTGTAGTAAAAAACCTACCTAGATCTCTTTCTCTCTTTTTATTAATCGTGGAAACCAAATTTAAAAATAATATATCCCGTTTATATTTAATTTCCAACTTGCTTGCTTGTTAGTTTGTTTGTTTGTTTGTCGGCGGGCGAGTGAGCGAAATGAAATGCAAATGCGCCCACAATATTCCAAAGTTGCTGCCATAAACTGAAGGGCCTGGGCTTTTAAATGCAGCTTACTCGTCCTATATATTTCCTACCCTTGTTTTTTTCCAGAGGCCTCTGGCATAAATGTCCTAGGTACCTGCATGTGCACCTGTTATATGAACTTCATTTGTAGTTAGTTGGTGACTTTGGCTTAGGAAAGAAAACATTTGCGGGGCTCCTCCGCCGCCGCCGCCGCCGCCGTCGCTTGATGATGACGTTGATGTTGCTGCTGCTGTTGTTGTTCTTCTTGTTTCTGTTGACAAAGCATAAAGTGCAGGCCAGGTTATAGGAAGGACCGACCAGGTGGTCCGCACACACAAACAGTCGTAAAAAAGCATAGGGAGTGAGTTTTTATTATGTCACACAAGTGTGCTTCCTATGACACACAACTTCCTGGTTGGGTTGAGCACAAAAACACAGAAAAAGAATGCATTAAGAGCAAGGCTGAAACAAGGACAGCTTCTCCTTTGCGTGCTTGTGTGTGAAATGCACTGGGAAAAAATCTAGTACAGGTAGAAACGAGTAAAGAAGGCTTGGAGCTCTTGAAATTAAATATTTATCTATTTTTTATATTTTTAAATTCATAAAAGCTGTACAACTTATAAAGAATTTAATAGGAATAATCAAGAAATCAATCTATTTCTTCTCCTAAATATTCCCCAGTGTCTTTCTTCGCTTGAGTCACTGCCAAGAAATAAAGGAGTCTATTATGAGTGCCACGCCTTCTGGGCGGCAAACTTTTGACTCTCGTTTCGCCTTCGGGAACTCCACACAGAAGCTGATATGAATTTTTCGGGCTGATTCGCAGGGGAAAGTTCTCGGGAAACTTGAAATTTTCTTTGCCAAGCGAGTTGAGTTATCAATTGCCAGCACGCGAGCGAAGGCAGGCAGGCAGGCTCAAGCCGTTCCGCATGGCGTATACTTAATGCCCGGACTCGAGTGACTACAAGAAGCTTTTCCACACTCACTTAAACCAGCTCCTTGCAGGTCCCCGAACCCTCTCCGCTCCAATCAGCGACCACATGAAATTCGAAACATTTTCAACTGCTACTTACATAATTGCGAACCACAGCCGCAGAATCCTTTCGTCCTTCTCGTGCGGCTGCTGCGACCTAAACTGTTGCCAAATTCCCGCCGAACTTCATCAAAATTCCAATTAGCGCTTACACTCAATTACAAGGCGAGAGAGAGAGGCGGCTGCCACGCCCCCAACTTCGCTAGAGAAGCCAAAAGCAAATACGAAATACAAATACAAAATGAAAGTGAGTTATAGTTGAGGATAACGACGAGAAGTTACCGGGTATTTAGGGATCTATTCCAAAATATATATAAAAATATATATTTTATAAAACTCTCGAAATAATTCATACATTTTAAATTTATTTACTACAAAATGACATTTTTACAGACTCATAGAGCATATGCCTTTAGCCCCAAAAGAGTGCCAGGTATAAATACAAATACACAACAGAGAAAACCTCAAAACACAGAGCCACAGCTCTAGCGAGTACATTAAAAACTTTTCCACGAAAATTGCCAAAGATTTTCGGGGTGGAAAGAGTTTTTGGCAAATAGCGGAATAGGAAATAGAAAGTTTCTATATATTGTTGGAAATGCCAAAGGGAAAGCCCCCAGCCCCTTTCGTTGCGCCCCCTTAAAGTCGCTTTCTCGGCAACATTTTAAAGTCAAGTCAAATATAAAGTAGCAAATGTCATTAAGCTTGGCGAAACAGCAGCTCAAATATTGACAGGCGGCGGAAGAACGGATGTGGAAAAAGGGCTCTACTCCTCCGAAGGGAAAAGGAAAAGGAAGGCAGGGCAAAGGCTGCCGCAGGATATTGAAATTCATGTGTAATTATAAACACAAACCCACGCACACTCAGGGTACTCCTCCTGCCCGCCACCGTTCTGATCCTTTTGTAATTGTTGCGTCTGCCGCACAATGTGAAACAATTCTAGCAGCAAATGTGACTTACACAATATATACGGGCGTGTATATATATATATATTCGCACATATAGATTCATCTGCCAATGGGGAAATTAAGCGAAACGAAAGGGAGCCAGGCTCGGGCCCACAGAAACCTCTTCATGTGATTTCATCAACGTAATACGATAAATTTCATAATGAAACGATGCGTAATTGCCTCAGGCCCGTGACTTGGTTATACATTTGAGTTGAGTCTTGGCACTTTACCAGGCAGTCGACGACGCCCCTCAGATTCTGGCCACTTTAAGGAAGTTTAATTGGGTTTGGCGAGTAAGCAGAAGATATTAAATTAAAAGAAAACATTGCCTCTAATCTGGGGAGTTCTAAAAGTTACAGTTTTAATAAGGAATTTACTCCGGAAATGCTTTAATTAGTATTAAAGCTTCTCAAGCGGAAATTCTTATTTTAATTCCCATTAACTTAAGCCCTCCAAATAGCCATCTGTATCTATAAATAGTGATCTATATAAAATCCCATGTGCATTTTTTTACCAAACATTGATTAACAAACATTTCATTTTAATGCTTTAACCATCCATTTAAAATCAATTCAATTTCACTTCCATTCAGTTTTTTGGTTTGTTTTTTCCCGCTTTTTTCCAATTCCTTGCACAAAATTCGAATGTGCAGCAAAAAGATCGATATAAAACGATGAAAATTGTATGGAAACACCTTAAGCACATTGAATGCCGAATTTATTTATAATATTTTTAAAACTTTCCAGGTGAAAAAGTGTCCAGAGGCTTTTGTGCAAACCCAAAAACCCGCACAACAAACCATATTTTGTTTTTATTTTGCTTTGACCGTGTGTGTTGCATTTTTTATGCGTGTGCGTGAATTTTGTTTTCCTTTCATTTACAATAAAAATATTATGCTTCGTCTGCTTTTGTTTCCCCCTTTTTGTTGCTGGCAGTAATTGTTTTATATGCTCTCTCTCTTATCGCCGGGGGGAAGGGTGACAAATTCAAATGCAATAAATTTTTATTAATTTCTTTGAGTTCGGTTTGTGTGTGTGTGCTCGTTCGCTCGCTTTGTTTGCGCTGTGATTTTGAGCAATTTGTTAAAGCAAATATTGAAATAAATTTCGTATCCATGGCAGCTCTGTGCTGTTGTGTCCTTTCCTGTCCTGTTTCCCTGATCCCCCAGCGTTTATTTGCTCTTGCGATTATGCAGCCTTTGATTTGATTTATTTATATGCACGAATAGCTCTGATTTATGGTGATTTCTGTCGCTCATATGTCGTACCAATTGCTGGCAAAAGAATATGGCAAATAATGCTGTTGAATCATAATCTCCCCTGACATTTTCAATTATCCAAAAGTTTTCTTTTGTCCCCCGAGAGCGAATAATGAAGGTGTACACAGGGAGAAATGTTTCTATGCAGTTTAGAGCACAATAGGCTCTCACTTTAAGGTTTTTAGCTGCTCACTGAGAGATCTTTTAATTTTTCTCTTTAAATACTAATACGGAGTCAGAAATCGCATGTATCCCCCTTGCTTTTTGTTTTCAGTGCTCTTCAGCCTCAGTTTTTGAGGCTTAGAAGTGTATCTCATATTAACCGGGTCGCTTCGGTTCGGGATTCCCGCGCGCTGAGCCGAGTTGAGCTGAAAAAGCTTTACAAAAACACTCACAACTTTGCCATACAGTAATTTCCTGTCAAACTTTCTGCATTGTAATTGAGTGTAAAAGCAAAACTTTGCCTACTCCTCGAAAAGAAGAGGAAAACCATCCTGTCTTGGCTCTTGTATCTTAACTATGTTGCCAAAGCCAAAAGCCGCAATTGAGGAAGCTACTCAAAAAAAACAAAAAACATAAACAAAAATAAGGAAAAACTTCCATAAACTGTAGCCACAATGCGGCTGAAGAGGAGGAGGAGGAGGCGGACACATATGCTGCTGCTTGGATTTATGAAGCTTTTGTTTTCTTGTTTACTTGCAGCCAAAAAATAAAAATAAAACCAAATTATGGTCGGAGTTTTAACTTGTTTATTACGCGATGGGCTCCCCACTTGAAGCAAGTTTTTTAATTTAATTTTCATGAAAATTCATGAATATTTCTTTCGCTTTCGCACGTATCAGAAATCTTTTATTAGTCTCCAAAGTTTTCTTTCGGCAACTGAAGTCTCAAGACTTAAGCTCTTCAGTCAACACATCTGCGTGGAGTCTGTGGAAAATTTGCAATTAAAATGCAAAAACGGAGAGAAAAGAGAGTGGAAACTTCAAGTTCAGTTAAGAACTGGAAGATGAAGGCTGAGGGGATGTGGGGATCTTAATTGTCGGTGGGGTTTTCTATGGTTTATGAATATGTAATGCTTATCGAGTATTTAATGGCTGGAAATTAGCGAAGAAGTATCCAAAGAAACTCTTTGATGACTCTGGAATGAATTATATTGTATATTAAAAGGATATTGGAACTTAGTGGACTTTGGCTTTGCTTTAACGCATCTTAAATCCCATTTTGCACACTAAACTAAAGCCAAACTTTGTACGCAGTCGAAACCATTATCCTTCTGGCAGACAATTTAGCTGCGGCAACGCGGATGGTTGGCAGGCCGAATCAACATTAACATTGCTCATACGCCCCATTGTTCCGTCCGCAAATTAAACGCCTCGCCTTAATCGGCTGCGGCTGTGCCCGTCTGTCTGTCTCGCCTCACTCGCAGCTCGAAGAGCCATATAAATATTAATAACCTTTCAAATGGCAAGCCAAGCCACGACTTTACCCCAGGAGAGCTTGTCAAACACATCAAAGATGCGATGGCGATGGGATTTGGCGGGGTTAAGGGGGATTGGGTTGCATACGCCCTGTATGATACGTCATACAATTGCTACAAATTGCATTCGCTTGGCTTTGCTTTGTCCGCGCAAGCGGGTATGGTTTCAAAGGGTTGCGGCGGGGCGAGGATGAGTGCCATCCTGTGCCAAAACATCAGCCTAAACAACATTACAACATGCATCATCAACATAATCAGCAACAAGCGCGACTACAACAGCGACACACAACACATGACAGCGACGACGACGACGACACAACGACGACCATGATGATGATGAGGAGGGGGTTCGTTGTTTGCCGAGGGGGTGGCAAAATGGAGCTAAGCATCGCTACATGTCGTGTCATTCAACCGATATCGCTTGATCTGCGGCAAGGCGGGGCAATCCAAAGGGATGCAGAGGCGCAGGGTTACCTAGTTCGTGGATAAATTTAGTCATGTGCGTGCCGGGCTCGACTTCATCAGCTGCCTTAGTTCTTTAAGCTCACTGTACTCGGGCACTGAGAGAAAATATAGTTTTCCTTTAAAATTCCTTATATTACATTACAATTTCCAACTGATTTACACTTGTCTGTCTATAAACTTCTGAAAATACTGTATGATTCCTTGCAAACTTTACCTATACTTCCTTCTGTTGCGTCTACTAACACCTAACCCTAACAAGCACGTGCTTGGTTTCACAAGGACCACTTGAGTGTACTGACCGTAGTGCATCCAGGTCCCTATGTAGATAACAATACTCGTAACGACACTATTTGTGTTATTTATGACTTTAAGGCATATTTTTCATAACATTTTATCTCTCAGTGCACAGTTTCCAGTGCTCGCTCCACTTGAGTGTTTTCTTTGTGTGTGTTTATCTGCGTATTAAATTGCAAGCTCGTGCCTTTCCTTGTATTTGTTCTTCGCATCTATTGTTGTTGTTGTTCTTTTCTTTCTCCATCGCCATCGCTCTATCTCCCTCCGTTGCTCCACGTGGCTCCTCCTGCCGCCGCTATTGTCATTTTTCTGCCGTTATTTTTATCTGCACGTGAGTCTTCCTGCGAGTCCATTTCAGTTTACTTAGCCTCTGTTTCGCATTCTTTTCGCCTGTTCCTTAAATTGTCTGCTATAAGTTTTATTATCCCAGCATGTTCTCTGTGTTCCATATACTTTGTCTGCTCTCAGAATGTTCGGAATGGGCGGTAGATAGCACACACAAATAAGCGGAGAAATAGTCTATCTATGCCACGGCGATTGATGGGCAGGAATAAAGTTGATAAATAAGCGGATATCAAGTTGGGAGTAGCGTCCACGTGCGTACGAATTAGCTGCATCCATCTTTATAAATCACTCCTATCGATGTCAATTAATCGGGGAAATAAATTCTCATAAAATTCTTCTTTTATCATCCTCGGGATCCTCAATAAATATTAATAAACAGATTTATTATTCTTACTGTTTTTAATGAGATCAATTCCACTATGACTTAAATATGAATTTAAGTATTTATAGCCCAACATTCAGAACTATTTAAAAGTGCCAATATATTACGCACATTCCATTTAAATAAACATGTGTCCGACAGCTTGTAATATTTAGTACTTTATTATTCCCCCATTGATCTTTGGTTTTTATTTAAACCAAAATATTTCCCCATCCTAAGGCTCTTATTGAATTCTTGGAAACCATTTACCGGATAGAAATCCACTTCCATTTCGGCAAGGAGACAACTCAATCCTGCCGCCACAGCCTGGCAACATCTTCACCCCGATGTTTTGATGCTTGAGTTCGTGTGTCAGGACTCAGGAATAGGGCCAACAACAGGATGTGGCCAGGACAACACACACATACAGACGGAGAGACAGACAGTCCCGAGTAAGGGAGCAAATGCCACGAACAGAAAGTCCTGTGAGCGTGTGTGTCGCCTGTGAGTGACTTGATTGTCTTCTGCCATTCGGACTTGAGGCCTACAAATTTGTTGCTCCTCCAAGGGGGAGTCAGTCGAGTCAGTCGCTCGTTCATGCCATGCATGACAATTTTCCGGGGGTTTTCCGGGGGTTTTCAGGCTATACACACACGCTTTCCCCCCACTCACACGTAAATTTCATGCAATTTGTTATGTTTTATGTGAGGGGCTGTGATGTTACGCCTGGGAATCTCAAAATGACAGACTTCAATTTATACAATTTATTTTATTAAGTCAAACGTTTGTCTCTGTCTCTGTTTCGCCGACTCTTTCTGTCTCGTTTACTCCTTCTCTTTTTAAGCCGAACGTATGTGGGTTTTATTAACAAATTGATGAAACAATTTCCGCAGCGTTTAATATATACGAAGCCAATTTTTATCTCCCTTTTTCCCGTGCCTTATCCATCAACTTTTTGGATTTCCGTTCTGAAAAAATACGCAGGCATTAAAAAAGAAATGGAAACTGAGGGTGGCAAGCTGTACTGTGCAACTGATGGGCTTTTGGTTCATGATTTATATTATTTCAGGGGAAAATTACATAACTATCACTATAACCTTATCTATTACTATTAATTCAAAGAGTAATAATACACTGTTTATGGTAACTAATAAAATATGCATTAAAGTAACTCAATTTAGAACTCATTTGGAGCAGATCCCTATCTCTAATGACACAATTCCGCTGAAATTGGTTGCCGCCATAAGAGATAATTACAGGACTAAATAGACATTACATTGCTTCGTCCCTTTATGGACACGCGTTAAATTTTCATTTTTAGTGCTCGCACACACTCTCATAAAAATCTACGAAATTGGTAAATTTCAATTGGTCCTCGGACTGGACCAAGAACCAGGACCAGGGCCAGTGCCGGAGCCCAGCCATCATGATGGGCCACCTAAGCGGCCATATAAATCTCAATTTATGTTGGCTATTTAGAAATTTTGGGCACGCAGCAGCCATTTCGACTTGGGGCCCTCCAACTCCTCTCCCGACAGCCCTCGTAGGCCCAGGCTATGTATATGGCATCCCTCTATGCCTAAGGCCTCAAAATTATTGAATCTAATTAACTTAAATGAAATGAATGAACGAGGTGGAGGGAGGAGTGGGAAGTGAGAAGCCAGAGCCAGGACTCGTTTAATTTATGGATGTGTATATAAATTCATTTGAAGCTCTTTAATTGCTGCCAAATGGGAAAACGCTTTCATGCCTGACCAAGTTCGGTATACGAACTCGTGTAACTTGTGTGTGTGTAAGCCATTTTTTGGGTTGAAGGTCAACAGATTGATTGGGGGGATTACGAGAGGATACGACTTGGGCCCGTAGCAAGATGCGGTTTTTGCTCAACGTGGCTCTCCTTGCTTATTGAAAATTGTTCGCTACTTTCTGGAGAGGGGAGGGGCGAATTTTTGGGGTTTGACTGCCCCAAAGTTGCCTGAAATTGATGGGATAACAAAATTGTACTGATACCTTGTAATTAATCATTGTAAATGGGTCTGGCATGCGACCGAGGGAGAGGGAATCTTTTTAATATTTATAATGCGATTTAGGGCAGATTAGGGAATTGTGTACAGAGTTTCCTTCCCTCCACAAGGGAAGGATTTGCACCCTTTCCTTAAAGATTTTTCGCCCGATAGCTTCGGAAAGCAGCTTAGAATTTGTTACTGGGGGTGTTAAATATTTCAAGAGGAAACTTCGAGAGATTGTTGTTGAAAATCAATAGGGGAATTCACAGACGATAAACAGAAATATTTGTAGATAAACAAATGGGAGAAATATATTGATTTTTGAAAAGTTTTATTGAATTATTATTTCTCATTATTTTCATTATTTACAACATTGTCGATATTCAAACGCAATTCATATGTTGTTCATATTAAAAAATTAATTCATTTAAAGCCGGCACCGCAACTTTGAAATTAAATCAGATACAAATTGCTTTTATGTAATTTAAGTCATTCCTTCTCCGCTTTAATCCTTCCTTTAAACATCAACATCAGAGAGTCTCTTTCTTCTACCTGAATCTCCTTTTTTCCTCTCGCTTCCTGCATTAGCAACCAATTCTGATGAACTTGTCAAGAGGAAAACTTCGAGTTCCGCCCGCCTCGCCGTCCTCATCTCCATTTATCCCAACTGAAAGGTGGATCCACTCTTGCCACTCTCTTGACTCCTTCCCAGAAGATTGACGTTCGGGTTGCTGGCTCTGCTTTCGACATATTCGATACAATGAATAAATTCGTAAAAATTCGTGAAATTCGCCTCAGGTACACTTTTATTTCTTTGCTCATGCTGATGAGACTTTTCCGCACCCGTTGCCTTATTTAAATCATTGGTGAAAACTGCAAATGAACCCTTCACTTGCCAGGAAGCAGAACCGAAGCAGAGCCCCAGGCAATCTGTGATGGCCTAGACCATGGCTATTTGACTAATGAAGGGAAAACTTGAAGTCTCTGTCTGAGATTCCACAAAATAAAAAAAAAGGTGCTGTACAGCTGGAGAAAAACACACAAAAATCATGAAATGTCAAAAATTGTTTCCCAAGGAGGAGTGAACACAAAAAATCCAACAGGAAAAATCTGCAAGAATCAGCATAAAAAGTGTAAAAGGTCGCCGCACAAATATGGCCCTCGGGTCGGGCCAAACACAATCTATATAGGAAAAAAAAGAGAGAGCGAAACTTTTACGCATCGCAGCACAAAGTGACCCTGGCAAGGAAGTCTTTGAGCAAAGGACACCCAAAAGAGAGACGGAAGTGGACTGAAGGATGCGGGACTCAGGCGGGCATCTGAAGCGCAAAGTAAGCCGATACACAGACTTTGCCTGTGGAAATATTTTGCCAAACCGAAAACTGCACGAAAACTGAAATGCGAACGAGAAAACTTTTTAATGGATTTTCATGTTGATAAAATTATCACAAAACAGAGAAAAAGGCGAACGTAAAAGAAATTTAGAAGGTGTTTAAATAGCTTGGATACTCTAAAAAATACTATATAAATGAAACTATATTTTTAAAAGTCTGTTTGATTTATTATTTAACAATAAATATTACAGAGCAAGGTACAAACGTGTTCTTTGTTTCTTTAAGTATTATATTTAATAATTATTATTTGGGCAACTGTTTCCCTCGATTTCGTTTAATATTTATTTTATTATTATAAACCAACAAAGTTATCCTTTATAGCATATTCACTTTACTCTACTTTATAAAGCGAGTGTATTATTTCCACATCGAGCTCTTTGAAAGTATTTTCGGATATATTTTATTTTTGTTATCGCCCAAGTTCGAGTTTTGTTTCTGCTCTTATTTGGCTCTGACACATTTTCTAAGCTTAGAATGCGGATTCACCTCAAAGCGTTCGGTGCTCCTGCTTGAAATTTTCCGATTTTTCCCCTGCTGCCGCCAACCCATCATCATTGGGCATTCAATCAGTCTGTCAGTGAGTCAGTGAATCATTCAGCGGCCGGGACGGGGCGGAGGGCATAACTTTTTCTCTCCATTTGTGTGTGAAATTTGAGTAGGCAATTTTAATAATTTAAGTAAATGATCCATCACCGTTACAGTTAATCTATCAACGACAGACGGGACATCCGCAGGGGAGCCGCCTTTTTGCTCTTGCCCGGGCTTTTCTTTTTAACAAATTGTCTTGTTCAAAAACTTTTTTTTGCCCACCGACAAGAATGCAGGAAAAGCGAAAGAAAAACATCGAATGAGATAAAAAGTGACGGGAAAAATGTTGAGAAATGTTTTTGCTCCGATAAGAGAGAATTTGCTGGCTATTAGTATTTAAAGCGTCAGGTCATTTATATTCATTTGACCCGGGAAGGAAAAATGTAATGGAGAGGGCCATGTGGGGGTGGTTGGGGTGTTATTGGGTCCAAGTGTTGATGGATAATCTTAATATCCTTGAAGTGGACAAGCCAACAGAAGGGACAAAGCCACGGATAAAAGCCTCAAAGAAAAATCTGAACAATGAAAGAATATTGTAATTGTGGGATTCGAGTTTCTTTCGAAGAGAAGGCCATTTAAATTGAGTCTTGGGGGAGTTTATGCACAGGGAATAATTTTAAAAAGAAGCATTAATAGATAAGGAAATATAAGAACTTCAAAATGAAGGTTTAAATCTTTATAATGTTTAAAAATTTATGATTTGTAAGGCCGTAGTTTAAGACAGCCTTCAAGAAGGTTTTTACTAAGCTCGGTACCTTTACTTTGTATAGTCTCTTAGATAAACGGGCTTATACTTAAGATCTACGTTTAAAATACATAAAGTTTAAACTTTATAAACTTTATAAACTTTATATAACAATATATTACATTTTTATTCACTCTTTAATAAACTACACATATCTCTAGCTCGTGTTGAGGGTTCAACTACCGCCTTTCCCCAAAGGTCAATTGGTTATTATTCAAATTCGTTTCCCAGTAACCTCTGGCCCTCTCACACGCTGGTATCCGTATTAATTTAATATGTCAATGGATTGCCCCTCACACACACTCGCACACACTTTTCGAACCAATCAAAACCCTGGCAGTCATTTCCTTAAGAGGACCCACTTCAGTTTTTGGAAGGCAAGTCCACCCAGAAGCCATTTTTGAGTGTTGCTGTTTGGCAGTTGCTTTTTCCGAATTTTATGCAAATTCCCGGTTGTTGCTGTATTTTACGAGTTTTTTTGGGTCCGTGTCCGACGTCGTTGTCGTCGTCGTCAAGTGGTAAATCACTTATTTGAATAAGTCAATTTCATTTCATTCCCTACCGTTGGTCCTTTTTCCAAGACCTTTCCACATTAAACATCAATCTCTGGGACGACTCGGCGAGAGCAGTCCCAGCTGCAAAATAGTGAAAGCCGCTTTAGGGACGAAAATTCTATTAAAATATTTATGCAAATGCAAATGCAAAATAAAATAAAAAAAAAAATACACCGGGGAGAAGGGAGAAATCTACTAGAGGCAGCGGGAGCTCCCATCCGTCGCTGCTGCTGGTGCGTATCTGCGTGAAAAATGTTGAACAAACGATTTTCATAATCGATTTTCATGTCTGCCACGGCAAGGCCTCCTCAATAGCTGTTGACAAGGACCAAGGACGAAGGCGAAGTGGGTGTAAACCAGCCGATATGAGTGGCGGGCGGGGGCAGCGCTGTGCGCTGCTTGTCAACCTTTATCAAAAAAGGGACACACAGTATATGGGGGCGGGGTAGAAACCCCAAACACATAGCCAAGCCCCAACCCAAATCCCAACCAGGAAAACCAAAGGAGGGAAAGTCGAGACAAATGCGATGTGCGTCTGTTGACAATATATCAACATGTGGGCCAGGACAGGGTCCTTGCTGAAGGAGACTGCCTGTATATGCAAAAGACCAGCGACTTTCGGCATTTTTCCAGCTTGACTTTGAGCTGCGCCAGGAAGCAAAGAAAAGGAGATGGGAGAGTCTGGGAGATGGTGTTTGCACTTTCCAGGTCGGCCGAGCGCATCTAATCGATTTGTTGGGAGCACAACAAGACAACGGTTCTATTTTAGCTTTTCAATGTCCCAAAAAACATTGTTTGACCTTCAAATTGAAGTCTAAATAGAACAAGGCAGCTTGTTCTATTATAATTAGCAGGAAACTCTTCAAGATATTTTGTTATAAGACATTACTAAGCCATAAAAGAAGCTGTACACAATTTTAATAGATAAATATATTAAACCATGTTAGAAATCCCTTAATCCTATGCTGTTTTTTCCTCTGTGTATTCCTAGATATTGTTTTCTAGGTTTTGTTGCCTTTTCTTTCCTCAACTTCATCTTCTCAATGGGCCTGTAACCCATTGAGTGGGTGTATCGCATGTGACAATAGTTGTGTGAACTTTACGGGACGAAGATTAAGGACCAAAGAACCCAGGCGCACCAAGAGCCAACAAACAGAGCGCGAGGCCAGAGCTGAAGGGGAGGTTGAGGATACTGTGGGAGCTGGATACTGTGAGCCGACTTAAGGCTTAACCAGTGAGTGAGTGCCACCAGTTGGACTCTGCCGTCTGCCACTTGGCGAGTGTTTAAATCATGGCTCTCCGTCTGCTTTCCTTTTTTTTTCTCTCTGAGAAACTGCAACTGCTGACGAGGCCAAAGGCCTCGGGCTGAATGATGGTTGGTTTTTGCTTTACCTCTTTTTGTTTACTTTGTTTTTAAAACTCAGACGGAGGCTGTAAAAAACTTTAAGAGGTATCTTTCATCAAAGTTTTCATCGGACATTCGGGAATGCGGTGTAAAGTCATTGACTTGATTTATTTGTGGGCTGGAGGGATTAAACTCAGAGCTGGTGTGAAAACGGGGATAATTTATATAGTTAAATGTCCTTGGAAAGGAAAAATCACTTCAGTATAAAAATATATACTTAAAAATCTGTCTTATACCTTGCACAGAATTTCACTTTAAAAATATGTGTGAATATAAAAACATTTATTTATATTCTGAGGCTCATTAAAGCCAAAAATAATTATTTATAAATGCCTTTTACTCTGAGCTTTTTTTAGACTCATTACGCATTTATTTCTGGCATTTCCCATTGCAAATATAGAATGAAAGGACCTGCCATTTTCTCAAACTTAAGATAACAAAACCCCGGGCTCTGCCTGTCCACCGCTAATTACCAAAAGCTGAATTTGAAGCTACAATTTCTCCTTCAGTTTATCTTTGGCAGGCAAGAAGAACCGCTGGAAAAATAAAGAAAACGCTGGGGGGTTTCGTTTTGCCACCCTCCCAGTTGGGGGGAGAGACATTTCCATAGAATGTGTATTACATAATGAAACGCTGATAAATTAAACAGATTTGTTAGACGCCATCTCGCCTGTCGCCTTCGGCGATTTCCACTCAGACCCAAAACCACCCATCTTCGAAAGTTACCGCCCCCTAATCCTTCTTGATTTTAGCTTAAGCAGCCCACAGGACAGGCCGGGGATCCTTGTTAAGCTCCCGACCACATGCCGCGCGGCTTGGCGATATTGGCTGGCGGTTTCAGTGGTTCCGGCCGGGTAACTCTCGGTGGGTTTGCCTGCAGCTAAGCTGATTGCGTTTCGTCAAAATTCTGATGTACGTTCGCGTGTATCGATTTGCACAAAAGAGGGTCCCTTTGAAGCGATATCCTCACTGCCTCTAACCCTCTTGCGGTTGGTTGCCCCTTCCTGTCCTGCATCCTTCAAGCTGAATGAGAGTGTATGATGTTTCATTTAATTAAATCCTTTTTGATGTTGCCATGAGCACTCGCTCTCTCTCTGTCGCTTTGCAAAAAGCTTTTCTCGTATTAATTAAGTCGCCAATTCAATTAGGGGGCTGTGCCACGGATATCCTTGAGGTGGATATCCCTTTTTCTTTTGATTATAATTATGTTAAGCATTAGAGAGGCGCCAAGGCGGAGGTAAAAGGATATACTTTCGCCATCATAAAAGCGTTTTTATGCGAAATAAATCTGCTTTCTTTCACCTTTGAGCAAGAGTTTATGAAAGGGAGATATTACTCAAAATAGGACTTCTATTATTGGATTATTATTTCCTCAAAAAATCATATACCTTTTTCTATATTCTATTTAATTTGGTTAGGGTTGTTTTCTGGATTTTTGCACACAACTGTACCCAATAGAAATTCGCAAATTCCTCTCACATACACTGCACACAATTTGCCTTTCATAATTTAACTTAACTACAACAAAAACTTAAACAAATAATAAAAGCAAAGAAAAACAATAAGGGAAATGCAAACTGGTAAAAAGACAAGAAACGACGAAAAATGTTGGTCACGTAACCTTCTTGTTTGCCAAACCCCCTTCCCCTGGTTAGAGCCGCAAAGTTCTCTTCTCTGATTAAAAAGTTGAGCACAAGAATATTTTTGCATTATAGGCGAAAAGATCCTCGGAAAGGACTTGCACTCGCCTTTGGGGTAATTTATAAGGCAAGCCACACAAACACTCGACGCGAAAACCCGACTCTCGACACGAATCTCTCCTCTTCTCCCCAATTCTGCGTTCTCAGTCTCAGTTCTCTCCTCAAAATTTTACGCGCCTTGACTGCTAAAGTGGGCGATGTTGGTGGGGAGGGGCGTGGCAGGACCTTCTCTCTTTCTTTTTTTATTTTTTTGGTCTTTGTCACAGTCAGGGACAACGACGTCTGCGTCTTTTGCATGAAGGGGGAGAGTCCCCTGGAAGGATGAGAGAGAGCGGGTGGCATTGTCAACAGCCAGACTTGAATTACAAATTCAGCACAATGTCCTTTTGTCATTTATGCATTTCGCTGTATAAATTAAGCACAATGAATAGAAACGGCCGCAGGAGCTCTCCGTCTGTCTGTTTCTTTTTTGCAAGAACAAAAAAGATAAAACCAGAGGTGAGCCGGGAAGGGAGATTAATAATAAGCCTAGTTTTGTGGTTTACCCTCATGAAGGTAACTTTATATTCGCCAGAGAGATTATAAATGAAAAAGGGACTGAAAACATATGATATCTATGCTTCACGGGAACAGGAAAGCTTCACAAGGAGAGGAAATTTATTAACTAAATTGAATTTAAAACCATTTTAGATATAAGTGAACTA
This sequence comes from Drosophila kanapiae, assembly GCA_008042475.1. Taxonomy (NCBI): domain Eukaryota; kingdom Metazoa; phylum Arthropoda; class Insecta; order Diptera; family Drosophilidae; genus Drosophila; species Drosophila kanapiae. Next base: position 268,924 of record VNJM01003482.1, on the reverse strand, counting down.
TATGTGAATGCTACATATTTTTAAACTCATTTCTATATTCTTTCTTGTATTTTCCAGGCGGCAGTGGCAGCGGTGGCGGCAGCGGAGGAGGAGGAGGTGGTGGCGGGGGCGGTGGCAGCTCTGGAGAAGGCGGATCCGGGCGAGACCGGGATCACTGCAACAAGACCGTGGACATCTTCGAGGACATCAGCTCACCGGAGGTCAGCAATCAGAACGTGGGCCGTCCCCTGACCTGCTGGTACCGCTTCCGTACCCTGAAAGGGGCGCCGCGCGACTTTGTGCTCCGCCTGCGGTTCAAGAAGTTCAAAGTGGGGCAGCTCCTGAATGCCACCCACTGCGAGGGCGGCTATTTGCAGGTGGGTGTGGTAACTTCCTTGATTTATCTGCTCCTCCTCCACCCACATGCGGCGGCGGCTAATTTATGCCTCCGCCAAAGCGGTGACACACACGCACACACGTTGCCCCTTGAGTCTGAGGTCCTGGTCTCCTTTTCTTTTGTTGCAGATTGTTGATGGCAACGCCAAGACGGATGTCTCGAACCGCCGGGAGCCGGGAATGTTTTGCGGGGAGGCGGAGCAGCCGCAGACATTCATCAGCGAGACTAGTTACGTGAAGGTCCTCTTCCACACGGACAACTTTACGGATCAGGTGAGAGAGGCGACGCCAGGACGAGACACTTTCCCGCTCGGGGGAGGATCCTCTCGGTGGGACTTTTCATTTTTGTGCCAGGCATTCAAAGGAGAATTCCAATTACTGCTAGAGCAACACAGCCAGGCATCCTTGAAGTCCTGCCCTCCGTCCGTCCGTTGTCTTCTGTCTTCCGTCTTGTGTCTTCTGTCTTCTGCCTGCTGTCGCCAGAGTCTTGCCACTTACACTAATAAACAAAAGTCCCCTTGTCCTGGTTCCTTGCATATTTCTAGGGGCGTAAATATATAGATACACTGCGAGGAAAGTACCCTTCTTATGGTTTATTTTTAATTTAAAATGTTTACTTTGTGGAATGTTTCTAGATGTTCACTTTGTGAAAAGTAACTTTGTTCATTTTGTGGATTCTTAAACCGTTCATTTTGTGGAATGTGTTTATTTCGTGACATTTCTTTCTTCCTGCATTTTGTGGAATGATAATTTATAAATATAGAAAGGTATTCTCATAGACTGGAATTACTTTTACTTAAAGCATCTCAAATCTTGGTAAATCTAGTTTCAAAAACATTGATTTTCCCCCAGTGCACGTATATTAATGTCTGTATATTTATATTTATCACATAATTTAAGGAAAATATTACAGCACACCAGTCTTGGCTGCCTGTCTTCGCTCTCCCTGCTCCTTCCAGCTTCTTGCCAGGACACAGCCTCCCCATTTTTCCTGCCTGTTGGCTGTTGCCATGTCCTGACCCATGTTGCTCTATCTGCTTGGTTGCATCTATGCAACTCACTTTCGCACTTAGCGAGAGTTATACACACACACACAAGGAGACTCGGAGACTCGGTGAGTCTCGGTCCTGCGTATATTTTATTTTTTATATTTTTATTTTCCTTTATATTCATTTTTCCCTCTTTGTGTTTTTTTGTATTTTTGCATGCATTATTCAGGAGTGGGCGGAGCTTCTATGGCGCGGGCGGGCTGCATAGCCCGTTGTCTGTTGTCTGGCCTCCGTCTGTCGGCTTGTCCCGTGTCTCCTGCATCCTTTTTGGCTGGCTGGCGCCGTCAGTCTCCCTTAGCTGATATATATATATACACGCCAGATTATACACACATCTATGCGAATTTTCAGTTCACAACTTGAATTCTATTTAGCTTTGCCCCCGTTCACTTTTGCTCTGCTGTTTTTCCTCAGATTTTTCCTCTGCTTTTTTGTTTTTCTATTTATTTTTTTTCGTCAACTGCTTGGCTGCTGCGTTTTTGATGCGGTATTTGCATTTATGAAATGAAAGATAAGTTCTTTATGTCACATCAAGAATTTCAATATTTATAATGGCAGAGCGGAAGGAAAAACCCTTGAAAAATGCACGCCATGCTAATGGTAACAGATGGAGGGAAATTATCCCCAAGAAGAAATGAGACAATAAGCTGGTTATTAGATGGGAAAAATGAGATTTTGTATATATATTGGCTGCAGATAATTGGCTAAGGGAGGGATATGATGCTCTTTAATATTTGCAGATCTCTCTCTATTTTTAAAACTTTCCTGCTCAATTTATGTTTAATTATTCATTTATTTCTACACCTTCCCTTGATTTTTATTCACTATCATTGCTTTCTAAGTTACCGACCGAGTTGCCTCTGGGAAATATATTTGTGCCATTTACAAAGAGATCTGTCAGTCTCCTTGTGAACATTTCAATGGTGTGTGCCAGATGGTATTTTCCACTGTCCGCTCAATCGCCAAACCGATTTTCAATCTCCTCCGTTCCATCATAATGATTTAACCTTCAAAATCTGAGAGCCATAACTCTATTCAAGCTTTCCCGTTGCATTCAATCCAATCCCAAAGTCAAACAGTTTCCCAGATCCTGCGCTCCTGCAGCTCCTGCACTCCTTCGCGGTGCGTAGTCAATGCAGGCGATTGGCTTTATGGCCCCGGCTTACAACAAGTTGCAGGGATGCGCAAACACAAACAACCGACTAAAGCCATGAATGAGTGCTGGCAGCTCTCAGCTCCCAGCTTCGAGTTCCAAGCCTCGGAAGTCAGAGGGGACACGAGGGAGGTTCCGCTGGCAGGACACCCTCCAGAGTGTGTCTTATGCACACCTTAATGGAGTCATAAATATTTATGAAAACTCTCCAAGCTCGCTGGAAGTTGCAAGTTGAAAGTTGGCGGATGCTGCGCTTTGTACTTATTCCGTTCTCCTGTTTCCACTTTTTGGACGCTGGAACTTTTTGCCACTTATTCGGTGCGAGTCATGGGCTTTATTCGGTAATAAATAAAATTAAGCGACAGTTCTTCTGGCAATGTAATAATACGATTTAATGAGGGGACGGCAGACCGACCAGGCAGAGGAAATGAAATAATTTCGCATTCACATTAACATAAATTCCGTGCGAAATAAATCAAAAATAATTTGCACAAAAACGCGGGGACACCAAAGAGCAGCAGTCGGCAACAAATCAGTTTGAAATTTTAATTTATTCGAGCGCAAATTTGTCAGGACATTAACGGGACGACGGCCGACGCCCGACGACCATGGGCATCATATCATCATTACCATCATATTCATTCGAATCGGGATCAGCGATGGTCCCTCGTTGCAAAATATTCGATGCAGTTAAGCTTTTCACACAGAGAGAAAGTTAGATATTTTGATATTTCTATACAATTTGTGCTCTATTTAAAAGTAGATTTTTTACACAGAAAATAAAAGCCAAATAGTATCTGATCATCATGTCTTATCATAGGAATAAAGTATACATTTTCTGAGATACTTTTCATCAGTGTATAAGGCGGGTTGCATGTTCAGGAATCGGGTTGCCCCCAAACTGAATGCTGTATCCACGTGAGCAGCATCTGGATAAATCGAAACGAGCCTGCGTCTGCCATTGTTCACATCGTTAAGTGGCGCTAACGTCATTGACGCCGGTAACGCATTTAATATTGACATGTGCATTACGCCGCTCCCCGTCTGTCTCGCCGCCGAAATGGGGGATTCATCCGCCAGCCAGGGTGTCCTCTCCCGGATGGATGGAAAATGGCCAACGAGGTTTATGTGGCCATCAAGGCCGGCCGAGGAGGAGGGGATCGCATTGATAGCCATGACGATGACTTTGCGGCAGGTGAACGGAATAAGGAAATCGCTTTTGCGGCTCGCTCTCCCACTGTTCGATAATTTCGACTGCCCGTCGATATCCGTAATTGAAATGAATGTTTTTTTGGGGAATGGCGCTGCCGGCATTCGATTAGCGATTAAATCGAATCAACGCTGGCGAATTGGCTTTAATTATATACTGTGGTTTTCGGTCAATCGTATTGGTACTATAATTTGGTAATGTAATCGGAATTATTGATAATTAATCATGGTTTTCAGTAGCGTTTATCGACTGAAATTAAATAATCACCTGTAAAATTCTAGCTTTCATATTTTTGGTTACTTTTGAATTATTGAAATTATGTGTACCCTTTTACTTTAAATTCATAAATTGTAATATTACTTTGGTTAAAAAATAATCCCCATTTCGGAGTCCTCTTTAATTATTTGTCTGCATTCAGAATAATATTTTTCCCCTTCATCTTAGTTCGTTACCCTTTCGGAAAACCCCCAACTTTTCCGCCTGTTTCCGTTTCTTTTGGCCATTTCCCACCGTCGGCGGGGCGCCGAGGTGAAAAGGGGGCGTACCAGCTGCCTACGTCATTGCAGCACGTCATTAGCGCTGATGAGGCAACGGCAACCGTTGCAGGACCAGGAACAGCCACAACAACAACAACTGTGAACCGAGGCAAACAGGATGGGGGAGACTCAAACTCAAAGTCCTGGCGTTGGTGTGGGTGGCAGGGGCAAATGACATTGCACATTTCCATGTGGCAGGCCATGGAATGAAAGCTGGGCGGCAACGGAAGGATAAAGGAGCAAGGAGCAGGGACCAGAGGGCGGGCTCCGCTAGCGAAACACGCAATTGTCTGACGTCGTGCCAAGCTGGGAGGGAAATTGACAAAATTCATCAGCAACAATGGCAGGCGGCGCGGGTGGCGGGATTTCCAAGGGGGCCCACTGCGTATACGTGATTTTCCGCCATTGTCCACTCATCCCACGCTCACTCAATCTCTCTCTTCTCTTCTGTTCTCCCCTTTCGCAGACCTACTTCACATTCGATTCACGCGCCGAGCAGCAAACCGAGGTCTATCTGCGATATGGCCAACATCCGGAATTATATCCAAATCGTCGCGGCGAAGTTGTCCAGGGGTGAGTATAAAATGGCTTGCACAAAACATGGCCTAAAAGAGGTTTCCTTTTTTTTTTTTTGGCGGGGATTTTGTTCCTTTTTTATAACTGGAACGAGCGGCGCGTTAATTCAATTTTATTACTGAAATATTGAGTGAGAGGGATCGGATCCTGGCACATTTCATAATCATATGCCAGACGGGCAACAGAAGGTCGCATTAAATTGAATTACTTGTGCTTTCTGCACTGCGGCAAAGCATAAAATTCGCGGGATAAGCAGGGCAAGGAGGGGGAGCTTATGCCTGAAGGATTCTCTCCTTGCTTTCTTCTGTTTTTCTGCTGGTAAAAAGTCGGCAATTGAAACTGTGGCCCAAAAGGCATGGAGAGGAATTCATTCCGCCATTCTGACAAAAATATATACAACTTTGCAGACATTAAATTTTATTTGATTCTCGTTTTGGAGTTGCCACGTTTTTTTCCTTTTCCATTTTTTCATCCTGCTGCCAGAGGCTCCTAACTTTTATCTTAATAAAATAAGTTGCAAGTTTTAAGCAAAGATTTGGCGGCAAGTACGAGAGGAGGAGCGGAGGCGGGGACCTGCTAGATTTACTCAAATGATATTTGTGCATATACTCGTGTGTATGCAGAGAGATGGCTGGGAATGGGAAAAGTCTCTGCGAACATAAAGTTTCCAAGTGGGTGTATTTTTTTCTGTCTCTTTGGAATAAATTGCAATATAATCTCTGGTAAGAGAAATATGAAGAAAGCGAGCAACATTTTGAATTGAATATAATTTTTAGGGATTTTTCGTTTCCTTTGTGGTTAAACCTTTTTAAATTCCTCATTTAAAAATGCTTAAATTTCAATGACACTTAAAATCTCATCAATTTAATAACTAAATTAAATAAGGAATAAATTGTAAAGAGCTTTTATTAAAAATCTCTTCAATCTCAAGCAATTCAATTCAATTTATTGAATTGCTTCATCTTTTCGAGGACCCTCTCAAACGCATTCCCTGTCAATCTTTTTCGACTTTAAATAGCATCAAGAGAGCTCTGGCGCTTTAAGATACCATCAAAAAGCGACCATGTCCTGCCCCCTTTGGGAGATGGCGAAATTCCCGATCCCCCGGTTGTGCCCACATGGCCAATATGATTTTTATGCTAATTTTGCGGTCACGCGCGCATCGACACCAAAGCCAAAACCCAAACCCAATTGAGGAGCCAAAACCAAAGCAAATTGCCAAGGACGCAGAGTTCAGGCGGATGGGAAAAGGAAAAAGAACGAGATTTGGATTGGGATTGGGATTGAGAGAAAAAGGGAATAAAAATGGTAATCATATTTACGCTAGCTTCGCCTTTGAATGATTTTCCGTTTGTTTTACTTAAACAAATTGAAAATTATACGCACCAAGCTCGAAAAGAATGAGAATTTTACACAATTTTCGGTTGTCGAAAAAAGCGCAGAGAAATGAGAAGCGAGTGAACAGAAATTTCCAAATCAGTGAACACAATTTTCTGGCTTCCTTGACGCAGTCTGAGGAATGGGCCGAAGGCAGACCCAAAAAGTTCCCTGGATCATTTAGGACGCCTTCTCATGGGGGGAGGGAAACATTTATTGCGGGTTGAGTGATACAACCAATTTGAAACAAATTAAATTAAATATTTCCATGCCTCTAATTCGATGATTTTGTATTGTTTTTCCCCTTCTCTCCATTTAGGTCCTACTGTGAGCGTGAGTATCGGGATTGTCGCCTGCAGACCTGCTATGTCCAGTCACCCGCATATCCCGGCCTATATCCTCGGGCCCTCAACTGTCGCTACAAGCTGCACACTCGCCAGCCTTACATCAAATTGTATCTGCAGAATGAACAGTTCGCCGTGGATGGCCAGAGGTTAGTTTTAAATCAATTATTATAAGTCTTTATTTTTCTATGGAAATAATATTTTGCATAAGTTTAAAGGAATTTATTTTATTAAAAACAATTATTGTTTGTTTTTATAAGAAGAAAAACTATTGTCTTTCTGAAGAAAAAACGTTAGAATGTAATTAAAAGCTTATTGGAAATGTGTTTTTTCCAACTCCTTGATATATAATTAAACAAATTATATTATCATTTAGTTCTTCTATCAAAAGTTAACCTATTGCCACAAATTATAAACCAACAGATCAGAAATCGCATTTATGCAAATTTATTTCCACCTCCGTTTTCCTGCATTTTCTTTTTTGGTTTTTTTTTTTGAACGAAATTAGTGTTAAATGCAACACCCTGTAATTTGTCATTTTGGCACGCCGATTGCACAATCCGCACAGACAGGCGGACAGAGACAGACAGAAAGAATTTGCCGAAAACCCTTTTTCGTTGTTGTAATGCATTTGGCATGCTGACAATGACAATTTGACAGAGCGTTCGTCGCAAAAATTGGCACCAATTTGCTGGAAAGCGCTGGCGACATGTCCTTGCAGCCACGGGTATCTGTATGCGTCACTTTTGGAATCTACGAATCCGAATCGGGGTCCGTGTCGCCTCCATCTGTATATCTGCGTCCCTGCCTCTGCATCTGCCTCTGGCTCTGCCTCGGTGTCTCTGTGTGTTTGTGCCTGGGAAAATTGGCTAAAGGATTACGTTTTGAGTGAGGTTGCCCTCGATTGTGGCTAAAAGGGGGTCGGTAATATCCCTGCAGCATGCAGTCATGGCTTTCTTGTATTATTAATGCCAAAATGATGAAATTGTCGAAGGAGCGGAGGAATGATGTCGCCCATCCTCAGCTCTTCCCTTTAGCTCTTCAAGAATGCCTTTAAACTGCAGAAATTACATCGATTTTTGAGAGGGGTTTATACTCTAAGAAATATTTGAAATAATCCACAAGAAAAGATATTAAAACATGCAGGAAATGTATCCTTATCGAACTTCTTTAAAGGAATATTTTATTGCATATTATAAAGAGATTTTAAAATAAGAAATCTACTTCAGGAGCAACCCACCTTTACCCTTTAATTTTTTCACCGAATTTTCAATTTGGAATCAAACTAAAGCCCCGCCTGGCCTTAGTTCCATTTAATTCCCAATTTGCCATTCAACTCAATTCTCCCTTGACTGGCATTTCACCTGCCGACCATTTTCGACTTAAATCAGAGCTTTAATATTTTATGACTGCCTCCTCGTCGGTTTTCGGCATAAATACCCCTTGGACACGCCAGTCCCTCCGCCTACGCCTCTGTCGCGACAAATACAATTTACATTTGCTTAACCGAAATGACCTTTCACAAAATATATTTGCTTTATCATGGACCCATGGACCCGGGGTAATGAGGGTAGGTCAAAGCTCTTTGCTGCGCCCCGACTCCCTCCTGGGGCCAGGGATTTTATGGTCGGGTGGGAAAAACCTTCAGCTTTTAACACTTTGCACATTCCCAGCGCCAAATGGCCGGCAGAAGTGGCCAAGTAGTATCTTAAAGCTTGTTTGATGTGCAAATGCGGGGAGTCAGCATATTTCCCTTCGCATCGACTGTCGATTTCGAGGAGGACTCACAGTCGCAGTCGGAGTCGGAGGAGTCCTCTTCCCAGCAGCACGTGCAAGTCGGAATTAGATAAGCAACATTCAATTTATTTTTATAGATTCAATTTGAATATTTACCTTTTGAAAAGTCGAAAGAGGCAAAGAGGAAGGCACGGCGACACGACAGACGCATGTCAAAGTTGCCTGCCAACTTTGAGTTGGGTTCTGCGCCAAACCCTGAAGGGGGTGAACAGGCGGCGGGGGAAAACTCGGGTCTACAATCCCCCTTAAGTGTGCATTAATTTGCAAGTCTAAGTTACTTTCGGTCTGCAGAAAAGGATTAGACAAACAAGCCCCTGGCAAAGAGCTGCTAATCATGGCGGCAAGTTTGGATTTTAAATGGTTCCTCCCAGATCCAGAGGGAGAGAGAGAAACGAGGGTGTATCTTTCGTTGATTGAAAGTTACTCAAATTATGTTTACTTTGAGCAGAGCTCGTAAAATCGTTTTATTCATTCGATATCTCTTACAGAGCGACCAATAATAAATTTAAAACACTTTCTCTCTATCTTTTCTAACCTATATTCGGAGAAACAAAATGAGAAACTTTCAGGTAGCGCAACTAAAGAGAAACTCTCTCGATATCTATCTGTTCCTTGGTTTGTACCTAGAGTTCGAGAGAGATAAATAACAGCTTGATAAATATAAAAATAATATATAAATTAACAGAACAGAAATATCTCTTTTATATTATATTAATTTAAGTAGAATCAATAACATCACTCCGTCCCCGTAAATAGCCAAGAACAAAATCAATAAGTAGGCAACTCACACTCTCTCCCACCTCAACAATCTACATAATCCGCCTTAACTTTGTATAAAGCCGCCATAAATCCAGTTCATAAAACCCGACCGACCTGGTTCGCAGCTCCAGTTACAGTTCCCCCCAAAATGGATGCCAACTCAGCTGAAACTTGCCTCGTGTGGCTGGTCTGCTATTTTATAAATCACTTCATTTTATTGCACAGCAGCTCCTTTTCCTTTGGCGGCTGTCAAAAAACAGAGCCAAAGAAAAAATACGAGTACAACCCGCAACAACATTCCTAATTTCTTAGCGAATATTTCTGCCATCACAGCAGAAAACTTCAGCAGGGCGCCTGCCAAACAAATGCAAAAGTCATCGAGTAAAAAAGTTTTTTAATATGCCAAAATTATTACCAGTCAGTTGATGTTTTTTCCCCCTCGGCCATCGGCTTTTTTGATATGTGGCGGCGCACAGCACAGAGCGGGGAAAAAAATAAAAGAAACTTTTGCCCCTCCAGACTAAACAGTCTCTGTGTCCCTCTCCGCTCCTGCCCGTTGTAATCAACTTTCGGCCCAACAACGCATTTATTATCAATAAGTTGGATTAGCTCTGTGCAGACTCCGAGGAAAACTTGCTGACAAAGTGATTAAATTGACTGAAACGAACTGACTAGCTAATAGAAATCTATCTATCGGCTACATATACATGGATATAGATACAAAAGTTGGAGCTAAAGTTTTCCTTGCTAACTTTCCAGCGAGAGAAAAAAAAAGGAAGGAAAGGAGATGTGGGAAAGGCTCGAAAGAACTGTCAATTAAATTGCTATTTTTGTTACAGTGACCGAATCTCATTCAACTGCCTTTGGCTCGCTCCCCGTTTGATTAAAGTTCAGTTGGTAATTGTCAAAGTTAGCTTTCAATTAGAAAGTTCACGCACAGGTGAGAGGCCGAGGCGGCGGCATTCCATTTGCCTTTTGAACTGCCCGCCAATCAGTCTGCTCCGCCGGCGAGAAGTAAAATTGTGAATCGTCGGGGAGCAGGGACATAGGAATCCCAGTCAGCAGTCATCAATGGCCGGGCACAAAGGTCACTTTGTCTGGCCCCAATCAGGGTTATACTATGCCGACCAGCCAGACGACTGGCCCGGCAAAAAATTAAAAGCATCCACTCGACGACGACCGTCCGGGGCAAGAAATTAGAAAAGGCTTCAAAACAGACGCTTTAGATTTTCCGTTTGCCATTTTTTCACTCTTCAGTCGGCTGCGGAAACTTTGTTTTTTTTTTCTGCCAGCTTCTCCTCCTGCTCCTCCGGCTAGCAAAGTGCAAATGAATGTCATGACCATGGGCGGCGGCAGGACAGCCTGTGGCCAGTCTGGGGCTTCCTTTTAGTTATGAAGCTCACAAATCATTTATTCAAGTCCATTTAAAAGCATTTTTAAGGCATAAAGAGCGAAATGTTAAGTAATTCCTTTGAGACGACTTCGAAATGCTTAAACTATGTTTAAGCTTTAAGTTGGTTTTTCCTCGTAATAAAATATTTACTATTATTGTGCAGTTTGCCAATAACTTGCCATAGAAGACCGATCAGGGAATTAGTACTGAGAAATATTAAGATTATTAAATGAATTTAAAGGAATAATCCGATTTAATAAATAATTGCCCTCATTTTCTGTTATATTCATCAACTCACTCATAAATATTCTCAGAAAATACAGCACATGTCGTCATGCCCCAGAGAACCCCAAAGTACAATTTTCACATTAACCCCTCCCTGATGACCCCGCCGACTCTGCTTCAGTCGCATTTTTTCACGGATTTTTCCGCCAGACACTAAAAGCTTCAGCACTCAGTCAGTTATTCAATTGCCAGCCTTACTCTTTATTCATTCGTACTTTTCTTTTTTTATTTTAGCAGCCGCCCTTTATTTTCTTCTTTATTTGTGGAACGTGAGTTTTTTAATTGTTCAGTTTTTCACAAGGATATTTTTTGTTATGATTGAATTGTCCGGCAACGGATAAATTTAATTTGTCCTTTCAACGCGCTTCCCATAAATGGAACAAAGGGAAGAGCCGGTTAGTAATCAAGCTGTTGCTCAAATTGCAGATGCGAGAATGTGATGACCTGCCCCATCCGGCCAATTGGCTCCGGTAATGAGCACTGTCCCTACGACTGGCTGGCGGTCTACGATGGACGCGACGAGCACTCGCCCCTCATTGGGAAATTCTGCGGCCTGGGCAAGTTCCCATTCAGCATTATCGGTGAGTAACTAACGGCAGGATAACGCTTAGCCGTAGCGAGCCCTCCTAAACAATTTGCATATCCGTACCACGGACAGGCACATCACAATACATGTATGTGGAGTTTGTGACATCGCCGGCGGGTCCCTTGCTAAATACGGGCTTCCATTTCAACGTTGGCAACTGGCCAGGCCATGTGGAGACGGCGGGGATCAAGCACGGCGTCTGCGATTGGCTCCTCAGCTCCGACTCGCTAAAGGACAGCAGCGCCAGCGAGGGCATCTTCCTCAGCATCGCCCACTGGTATCCGCCGAATACCTCCTGCAGCTATCACATCAAAGGACATGTCGGCGAAATTGTGCGCCTTTATTTCCCCAGGTAAGCATTAAGAATTCCATGCATTTCATTGAGCATCCGTCATGAATCGGCGCCCGGGCGTTATGTAATGTCTGTCGATTTTGTTGGTTTTTCCATCAATTTAATTTAAGTATTTGAAGTATCATTCCACTTGGGTTACAGAGGATTATTAATTATAAAAGAAAATATATATATTCTCAACTTAGAAGTCCCTTTACTTTACTATAAATCTTCTTATAAACAATCCCTACATTATCTGCATAAAGGTGCTGTTCACCAGTTCAATATCAAACGCATTTGTAGAAAGTTTGCTCAACTTTTACTTTTAATCAAAAATCACAGAAAAGTTGCAAGTTCCTCTTTTAAATTGTCCTGTCTACGAAGAGCCGGCCCCAACTCATCACTCCCAAGATCGGACGGGTCACCACTTGCCGCCTCTTTGCATTCGCAAGTTTTTCCATTAAAATTTCCATTTTTTGAACCAGTTATCCCTGCCCGACAAGGACTATCCAAGTTGATCCCTCCCCGCAGTCCCAAATCCGTTTTGGCCGGCCTTTTGCGCTACAAGTGCAAAGTTTTGCGGCTATGTGGGAAGGCGCTTGGCACTTGGCTTGGCTCCGAACCGATTTCATCCCTCCTTTAAGCAGGACAATCCTCGGGCTTGCGTTCTATGCTGTAAGCGTATTTTAATGAAATTTTCCGCAAAGATTTATGTGACATTTTAATTTAACGTGTCGAGTTGGAGTTGCTCTTTGTTCGCATCCAAATATATATATATATATTTATACGTTGTTTGTGTGGTGTGCCTGGGTCTGGAATGCGGCAGAAGTGCCTGGAACTTTTCGGCCAAGTGTCGCATTGATTGTGCATTTCATTTTGAGTATTTTCCACTGCATTTCCCGCACGCCGCCACCGCCGCCACTCTGCGAAATATTTTATTGTGCTGCGGTTTTTGGCTTTGCATGGCCAAAGACTATGGCAAAGTTTTCCGGCTCTCTCTCTCTGTGACACTTTTAGGGCACATTGATGGCTGCGAGGAAAATGGGATAAAGCCGGAAGTTTTTAAACCCAAAAAGTCGGAAGGGATCTCTTATTGCAATCATAATTTAGGACTTTGAGTTGGTCAAGTGGTAAACAAGCGGTTATGGGTTTAGGAAAAGTATTATCTTAAGAAGAATACACATAATTGGTTTAGGAGGTTTAAACTCTCTAGAGAACTTATTAGGAAATATAAGAACTGCAGCATAAGGTATTAAATAAGTGCATAAACCGAAAACAAATACTAGCTCTACAAATATCAACAGCATACTTTTAGTTGCTGAAGGTTTAGAAATAATGCCTGTAGAGATTTAAAAACAGTTCTTTACAGTCATACAAACTGGATTTAGGATCAATATAAGCACGTCATCCCATTTTTACTACAGTTTTGATAAATATTCATTGCAATATTAATAAACCAAATCTCTCGAAGAGTACTTTATATACTAATCCCTTGAGAAATGGTTTTGGAATCAAGATGAACACATAAACCCATTTTTACGACGGCGCCCTGTAATCCTTTTTTCCACCAAATCACACCCTTTTATGCTATTTCTCCGCTGTAATCTCATGTCCTGCATTTACACAAGTCCGCATCGGGTAATCCAGCTGCAATCGCAACTATTCTGGATTCCGGAGCACCTACTACACTCCTCTGCCTCTGTATCTGCCTCCGCCGCCGCCTGAAGAACCTAAACAACCGCTTGATGTTGCAACTGTGTAATTTATGCAGAAATTGTTACCGAACATTGCCAAGTTTTTGCCCGGAGAACGGCTAAAGAAAACGATGTGTACGGGGCAAACATCATTGGAGGAGCAGCCATGGAGAAGCTCGACAAGATCGGGGTGGCGGCTGCGGATGGGGTTTAAAATATCAAACAAGTTCTTGCCAAAAGATAAATATTTATGTCCACCTACGGAACGAGGCAAAGCCCAGGCAGGAAGGGAGCAAGGGCTAGCAGCATTGCAAACTCATTGTTGTTGGGGAAAATACGGGAGGAAAAAGGAAAAGCTGTGGGTGGCTGTTTGGGGCGGTGGAAAAGTTGTGCGCACGTTTACACCGATTGCCATTAAGAGTTCAGAAGTGGGCAACATGATTGCGTGATTACAGTGCACAAAATGCAACCGAACAGGGTAAGCAATCGAGGGAGAGCCATGGCGTTGCGTCGGTTTTTGTTTTTCGGGGGATGGGAAAAGTTCAAAGTAGACGAAAAATGCAATGGAAAACTCACACACCGACACAGAGCACAGCACAGCACACGTAGCATTTTTCCTGCTTTTCTGGCCAAGTTTTTGCCTTTTTTTTTCTGTGGTTGTTGTTATTGCCATTGTTGTTGTGGTTGTTTCGGGTTTGTTGTTGGGTTCTTGCTGGCCTTGTTGTTCCTGCCAACTTCACTCAAGTTGTAGCTAACGGCCGCCGCACCAACAACATAAAAAGCAATAGCAAGGCAAGGACTTTTTCAAGGATACAACATTTGGAATACTCTTACAATCTTTCTCAATATCTGAATGTATATTATTTGGAGCAATTTAACATTTTGTAGCATTCCCCTGGACCTTATCTAGGCAGCCCTGCCTTACACCATTAGGAATAGCCTTCACAGAATTGTAATTGCTTAATTAAGGCAAATATTTAACGAATATTAAGGGCTAAGCTCAGTGATAAATTTACAACAAGGAAGTGTCAAACTTCTCAGCAAACTTTAGAGCCCCTTCGCAAGGATATACCAACAATTGCAGCCCATTAGGAAGGTTTTCTCGCAGTCCTCTTCGTAGCTGTCAGTTTACATTTACCTCGTCCACCTCCCTCCCTCTAGAATGTGAGTAGGAGTTGCTGTCCTGCTGCTGCCTGTCGCAAGACTACCGAGTACCAAGTCCCGAGTCTCGAGTCCCCGAGTCTAGACGCTGTCGACATTGTTTCCAACAAAGTTGCTCATTTAAGTAACATGTCATGGCTTTGCTTTCGGCTTTTGGTTTTTTGTTTGCCGGGTCTTTGTCTACCAGCTACCTCTACCTACTATCCACTACCTACTACCTACTATCTACTATCCACAGCGATTTTTTCCGAGTGAGCTGACCAGATGTTGAACGGCTACAGCTCCTTGAGTATATTGCACTTAAGTTTTCCTTTCGGCACTCCAATCCATTTGCTTGTTCGGAGCACACACACTTTTCCCAATAATGTTGTTCGATGTGGGCGAGGGGACTATGTACTAGTTTTACTAGCTACTAACAACTCATCAGCGTCTGCTCTTGTGCGCCATTATCCGATAGATTGTGTTACTATTGTCCATTAATGTCCACTCTCATTTCCCATTTTCAATTACATTTCCTCGTTACACTTTTGTGTGTCTCGAGGGTGCAAGGATTTAAGCTTTACTCTCCTTAGGTAGAGGTACTATACTACTTCATATTTTTCTATATAAAGCGTACATCCCATTATGGAATATATCGCTAATAAAACCAACTTTTACTGCAAACTCCCAAATACGTAGAATAGAAATCAATTGTAGCGATCTACTACCTTTTTTCTCCTGCCATTTACAAGCTTTTTTCAGGCTCTATTGGATGACAGAAAAAAAAGACGTTACAAAAATCCGCTTGAAATGCACAAGACATGGCACATACTTGGGCTATTTATAAGCCTTATGGCCACATAAACTGACGCTCTGGGCTTTTGGCCACGACACCAATCGACTCCCATATGCACATAACCAGGCTAACCAGTTGACAACAATCCCCCGCGACCCCAGCAGGAGCAGAGACGCCACCACCCTCGCCGAATAAACTCTCCCACTGAGTCAGCATAACGAAAAGCTCGGACTGGGCGCTCGGAACTAGGAGCATACACTGAGGGAAAGTCAGCTTAGAATTAGGTTCTCTTAGGTCCAGACTTGATAAATCTTATTAAGAATTTTGTAAGCTATAGAAGGAAGAGGAAATTACTTGAGAATGTATCTTAGAAATGATTTATTCATGTGACATTGAAAGCTGAGAATGTAAAGCAACTGAAACCCTAGTACATCCTATAGTTAATAACACATTTTTAAACCTACAAATATTCTCAACGATTGATCAAGACTATCTCTTAGATAATTGGCTGTAGAGACCCTTAACTATCCACTGATTTTCCTCTGTGTATAAACTGGAACTGGGCTAGGCTGCAAACGGATTATGAGGACATTCCGCAGGGTGTCGGGGCTTACTTTTCGACGACGCGTACGTGAATAACGGTATGGGCACGTCGAAAAGCGGCAAAGCGGGGCTGGGCTCCAAGAGTCGGTGCAAAAAAATAGTAACTCTGCTCCTCTATTATGAATAGTGACGGGTAGGGGGAGAGAGAGGAGACTCACGGGCATAAAAAACAAGAGAGAAACCAAATGAAATTTGTGCCACACTGCTGCCTGCTGCCAGATTAGGGGGCGTGGCAGCCCCCGTTTCGCCCCCGCTTTCAAAACTGCTGATGATGGTGATTTTTCTCGGTCTGCCTTTTATTTTTATTCCTCTTTTTTTTTTCGCTGTGCCCCAACTTTGTGTGAGTTAATAAAATGTTGTATTATGTCATATTTTTGGATGGAGCCAAAATGTAATTGCATAGACTGTATTCACCGCACTCTGAATGGCGGCTATATAGAGGGATATATGCATAAAGGGCTAAACAGGAGTCGAGTTATATAACAATTTGTGGAATTTGTGGTATAAGTTCGTCAAATATGAGGGACCCTCCTCCTCTCTGCTGTGTGGCTTGTGTTGGTTCGGTGAGGAAAATATTGTATTACGCGTTGGAATAGCTATTTATTTATTTGAGAAAAACTGCAAACTGCAACTATTTTGAGGTAAATTTAATTATAATATATTTTTCGCTTTTCCACTGACCCAAGACGACCTTATCCCCATTCACAGTCTCGTCAACTGCCAGCGTAATGCAGGAAAACTGCAGAAAATTGGCCTTCCACATCAACTCCTTTCAAATATCCTTGGCTGCCCCCCTTCGCGTCCCTGCTTCCAGCCTGCCACAAATACTTTTTGGAATGCAATTTGATGGGGGGACAGGGGGGCTAGGGGAAATGGGCGCTTCACGAAATGCAACTCACATCGCGACCCCAAAAATCCTTAACGAGGCTACGTGTGTATGGCGACACAGGCGAGATTTACCTGTTGGCAGGCGGAATTTATATTAAATTGTAGGACCTACAGACGCGACCAGAATTGTGGCCTGGCAGAGAGCCAGCCGCAAAAGTGAGGTGTTTACCGAAGCAGCGCCTTACGATCATGGTTGGCACTGTTACACGAAAATATTTATCCCAAAAATGCAGGATTAAATTTAAAGATTTAAGGGAATAAATAAAGACAGTGCTGCTGGCCTTTTTAATGATATTTTAAAGCTTACAATTATGTCGACTTATTTTTCTAATAATATGAAAATAATTTAAAAATTCACCTTCATCTACTTCCAGTTTCCGGATCAATCGCATTGAATCTCCCATCCTAAAGTACGAAGGCGACTGTGGGGAATCCCTGACGATCTACGACTCGGATCACGCCGATCCCGCAAGGATTATCAAGACCTTCTGCGACACCTTCTCGCGGCCCATGGAAAAGGTGGACTTTGTGAGCACCAGTCCCTCGCTGTACGTTCAGTTCGACTCGAAGACAGGCAGTTATAGCGGCAGCTCACTGTACTACTGGGCGCACTACGACTTCTTCAACAACACGAGATTCGGGGACCCGGTCCCCAATACCCTCTGCGATGAGGTGATGTATGCCTGGAAGCATCCTGGAGGCCGCCTGCGATCGCCGCTGAATTCCTTGATCTTCAAGCGAACGGGCGGAAGTGATGTGCGCTGTCAGTACAAGTTTGTGACAGATCGAAGGCTCTATGCTCGAGCTATCATCGAGGTGAATGCGGTGTCCTTCAAGGAGCTGCCGTACAACAGCAACGCCTGCACGCGCTGTCACGAGGAGCGAGTGGACAAGCTGGTGATCTGGGAGGAGCGGGACAAGTACCAGAACAACCTGGCCTGCTTCTGCGACAATATACCGCGAGCGGTGAGGGTAATCTCCTCGGCGGACCAAATGAATCTCGAGATGATTGTGCAGGGCCAGCATGCCATTACGTCGTACTTCAAGAACCCGAATCCGCTCTTTGAGGCCACCTACGAGTTTGCTCATGGCCCTCTGTGCGGTCCCATTACCCTGGGGCCATCGCCGGACGGGGAACTCGTCTTCCCGTATAAAAAGGCCTTGGCCATGGTGTCGGGACCAATGGCTCCACCGGAGCATCATTATCGCCGCGAGAAGTGCATCTGGGAGTTGAAGGTGGCAGCCCAGCGGGATCTGTGGCTGAATCTGGAGAAGGCTCGCTTTGCGGATCGCAGCTGCGAAAGTGCCAAGATCGAAGTGTATCTGGCGGGGCGCCTGGAACCTCGCTTCGTGGTCTGTCCGGAGAATATATCCCTGGCCAGGGACTTGCCCATCCTCACTACAGCCGAACTGGGGGCCACGGGCGCCGACCAGGAACCCCTGCCCGTGCTCATCCAGTACACGGGCGACGGTCAGCCGGGACGCAACATCTTCCGCTTGGTTTGGACCGAGCTCTTCCACCTGCCCCGCAATCCCGACGGCAGTCTGGCCGCCTCTCTGCTCCAGGACGGCGGCTGTGACTTCCGGTGTCCCGGCGACACCGAGGTCTGCATTCCCCGGCATTTACTCTGCAACGGCATAGCCAATTGTCCGAATGTGACGCATTCCTCGACGCTGGCACAGCTGACGCGGCACATCGAGTGGAATCTGGAGCAACTGGGTCTGCTCCATCATGCAGGGGAGTACCGGCAGCTAGTGCTGCACGACGAGTCCCCCGAGATCTGTCTGCGGCGCGATCTCAGCGAGCTTCCGTACGGCAAGTTGGCCCTGATTACTCTGGGACTTTGTCTCATGTTCGCGCTGCTCTTCGCCATCTTGCGAAGGATGTGCAGGAGCTCGCCGAAGCAGCAGGGCAGGCATCACCTGCAAGAGGATTACTAAGGATCAATTGGTGGACATTTCAGAATGCTATATTCTTTGCAAATGTTCTGCCCAAGCAAAGAGAATTTTGTATGACGCGCTGACACATGTTTTTCTTGGCAAATATTTAGCTAGTGCTTGGTTTTAGCAACGACAATATATTGAACAAGATGCGTAACGCCCTCGAATTGTTCGGTTTTGTTTTAAGGCAGGCTCTAGAGTCTAGATGCTCTCTTCATTGAATAGCCAAAGAGACAGCGCAATTCAATAGTAGTCGTGTTACTCATCTTTTTCATTATACAGTCTTGCGTTTTAGTAAATTACTTTTAAATGAAATTATATAATTTGTTTTTGTTTTAAAGATTTACTTGATGAAATATGCGAACATAAATTAATAATATATTTTAATAATCCGTAGATCAAAGAATGATTTTCTTAAGGCAATATTTCAAGAAATATTTTTATTTCATATTTACCTTGCATTTCAATGCAGAATATAATTCTTTTGGGGTTCACAACGATGCCCCACCCAGTGCACTGCCACAAACCATTACCAATTCTTCCCATTTCTAAAAACTTTAACTCATTTCAATACACTGAAAATTGAATAGGAATCCCCCTCTTATAACTATGTAAGTAGATCTGCCCAATCAAGTCTATAACTTTCGCTCTACGTGACAACTCTAATGAATATTCATTGCAAATAATTGTACGATAAAAAAATATAAAAAAAGAACTCACAAACATATAAATGTTTTTAAAAAACACACAAAGGAAAGAAAATAATGAAGTGAATAAATTAAAACAAAAAAAACATGGAAAATTGTCACGTGATAATTGTTGAAACGAGAGAAAAAAGAAGGAATACTTTAAAAGCGGCATAAAGCGACTAGTTTTTAATTAAGGTAGACGGAGACAGAGACGACGACAGGTAAAAATGACAAAACCAAAGCGAAAACATTTAATTCCAAGTAATAATAATAATAAACAATTGTTGGTGGTTTTTATTATTAGTTATTATATCGATAAAAAACAATATGAATAAATTGTACTATTATTGGCAAATTGTCAAGCAAAAACCAGGCATATATACATACATACACATATATACATGCATATGTATATAATGTACGATATATATACAATACATAGGGTATATTTTTTGCACATAGATTTACCTAGACCGTAAAACTATAAATTCCCCATAATAAAGGCCACAAATTGTGGCGGGAATTTTAGAGAAACCCCCCTCTCTCTCAACGGAAAATTGTAAATTGAAACCAGGAAATGGTTCTAGCGTGTAAGTCTATATAGAATTAGGTTCTTAAGAACTAAGACAGTTGGCAGAGCAGTCGATAAGGCGAGAAATCAAGGCATTGGTTCCCTTACTTCCACGCATAAATTGTTAACAGAAATCTCCCACACAGAGCCCGTTTTAGACTCCTTAAAGGTACAATCGACCCCCAATAAGATATGTAAAAACCACAAAGAAACTTGTAAGCAGCCATGCTCCAGAAATAAATAAATAAAAAAAAAAACGTTACTGAAAAGACCCCTAAAAAGGCATTAAAACCGGAAAATTTGGAAATTAGGACACATATTTTAGTGTACGTCAGAATTAAATGTATAAATAAAAGTACGGAAATAAATAAAGTGAGAAATTGATAAACAATGACTTTCATTTTGAATGAATCTCCTATCGCCTGTTATCGGAATGCAACTCTGTGCCGGCGAAAAAAGTGGTGAAGAGAATGCAAAAACTAGGAACAGAGAAAGTGAACCAAAAACGCAGAATGTTGCCAACGTAAGGGAACGCGAAATAAACCACCTCATCGCCGCTTTAAACGTCAGCCGGCAGCAGCCAAAAGCAAAGCTGGCCAACGAACCTCTCAAATCCTGTCAAACGCCGTGTGTCGTCGAGCTGAGCAGAGCTACGCGAGTGTGGAAATTGTTTGGAAATCTGTTGACCAAAAAAGCAGTCGAAAGATCTTTGGCTTCCCACTTTTCTTGGTTCTTCATCTCAAGTTCTAAACACTCTTTCGAGTGCCATGGAGCGATTCGGTGTGCCACGTGGCAAGCGGCCCAGGGTGCAGGTGTCGCTGGACGAAAAGGAGCGAGCCATTGCCCGCATACGCGGTGGTGAGACCAAGGCCGGCATCTCGCGCGAGCTTGGTGTCCCGGAGTCCACGGTACGCGGCTGGGTCAAGCGGGCCGAGCAGCGGATGGCCCGCGAGGCGGCGCTGCAGCCTGTTCCAGGTGAGTCTGTGTTTGGGTAACAAAAAAAATACCTTCCTTTTTACAATAAAATATTCCTGCAGCTACCAATGCCTATCCCTCAATCCTGGCCATTGCCTTGTCCAAGCCGCACCTTACCATTACTCAGGCACCGGCGACGCCTACGTCCTCTTTACCAGAGCCGCTGAAGCTGCCTCTAAAGCGGAGCATCAATGGGCATATGTTGCCACCACCATCGCCGCAGCCTGGTGCGCCAAATATTCTTCAGCATAGAGCAGCTCCTGCTGCTCCCATACCCATGCCACTTGCTGTGCCCATTCCCATGCCCATTCCGGTGCCTTCATTTGAATCCACGGACGTTGAGTTGCAGGTTCTGGGATGGCTGCATATATTCAATGCCGGCATCCTGAACTTCACCCTGATCGCCACGGCTGCCGTGCTGCAGGCTCGATCCCGTGGCCTGTCGGATTCTATACCGCTCTGGCAGATCATCAGGGATTACGCGGACGAAGCGCTCTGTAATGTGGCAGCCAACGGTGGCCGCTACATCAGCACCGCGGCTCCACCGATCAGATCGACGCCTCAGGTGGTAAAGATGGCCACCAGCCCCAGGCATCGGCAGGTACGCTTGAATCGCAGGAGCAACACCAAGGCGCCACTGCGCCTCCACATCACCGCCGAAGACGACGAGGATGGCATTTCGGAGACCGAAGGGGATCTGTGATTGCATCGCAAGGAAAATGTGGGCTTATTATTTGAAAAAGTGTATTAACGAATTATTATTAAAGGTTTAATTGATCAATCATAATGGATTTCTTGGGTTTGAGGGTTACGATATGGGGCAAACTACAATTTAAGGAAACATTCAGGGAAATCATGGTATTTGCGAATTTCCAAATAATTGGAAAATATATATTTATAATATATAAATACTCATTTTCATCCACATTTCCCAAAAAATATAAAGCCCTGTTAAACATTCGTTTAGAGATGGTAACATTCCAGTCACATGTAAATTCCGGATGTCACATCGAAAAGCATAAATGGTCTATCCATCTCTATTTCGTATATTCAGAACTAGAGGTGAGCAAACATGGAAAAATTCGATACTGTAGTCGGAATATCCTCAACGGCCACAAATATTGTTTATATCTACCTTTCTGTCTTATTAAACATAATATCAATTTACAGTTTTGTTCTTTTTTTTTTAAGATAAAAGATGAGATCGATTTAATGACATTCAAACTAATTTTTAATTAATGAAATATTGTGAATGCTTCAGAGCCATGAGGAAAATTTTAATTGTACAGACTTGGTCACACTTGAACTCCTGCAAAGCTACACAGTCATAGCGTCCCTCAATTGTGCTAATTGTTGTTGCAATTAAAAAAAAACTAAATATGAGGCGTAGCACTGGAAGTCTCATCCCGCTAAGAACTGACCATTCAAATGTTAATGTGAGTTATTCGCTACGAGGTCAGCAAATAAAAACCATTCGGAAAATCTTAAAAAAAGGTTTCTTTATAAAATATTAAAATAATGAGCATACATAAGTAATAAACAGTTTCCAGAATGCTACAAAGAAAATACTTCCCCAGAAATGCTTACAATAAAATAAGCAACATAGTATGATATTATAAATTTATGGTAATATGATATTATTACAGGGACACCCCGCTGCTCGGCCGCAGGCTCCATCAAATCTTCAAGCAAATAAAGCTGAGATTTCGACGAAAATGATCACCACTGCCTTTGACAAGACAGAGTCCATTGAGGACAACAAGGAGAACGATGATAATTGTGGAGAGGATGTCTTCTCTGGTAAAAGAACGAATTTGTTTATATCCACAATTCACCTTGGACAAGAAGCTGAGTCAAAAGACACCCTGAGCTCTCTCAAGGTAATAAAAAGCAATACCTAGAGGGATACACAGATAAACAAAGCCCTAAATATAGCCCTAGCAGCTTCACTAAGTAAATATGCATTTGGACTCGCCTAAAGCTGATCTCAATAGTGGCTTCGCGGGCCTTATCGATATGCAAATAAACCGAAATGCTGGCCGTCAATGGGATTATGTTGTTTAAAGCAAATAATTGCATTTTAATTAGCAGCGAAATAAGTGCGATAATTGGCCTCGAGCCGGATTCGGGATTCGGAATCCAGGGCTCCGGTCGGTGAATCGGTCGGCGCTGTCTCTGGGCTGGGATGTGGTCATGGTGGAGTGTATGAATCAGATGCGGCTGGCTTTATTAACCATATTATTATTTCATTTCGATGCGTGTCATGCAAATTTCTGCAGCTCCCCGACACCCCGCTGCCTTTTGAAGCTGTCTGGCCGGGTCTGGTCTGCCTTTTGGCCGTGTCACGTAATTAAGCGGTTTTATTTGCGGCTTTGCCGCACATTAATTGGTCATGTTAAAT
Source organism: Drosophila kanapiae (assembly GCA_008042475.1). NCBI lineage: Eukaryota > Metazoa > Arthropoda > Insecta > Diptera > Drosophilidae > Drosophila > Drosophila kanapiae. The sequence goes on along the minus strand of VNJM01003482.1, from coordinate 245,455 downwards.
GTAAAAATTCATTTTCGCAAAAAAATAAACGTGAAGCGTTTCCATAACTGAAATATATTGACGTTTTTTTCCCTGCTATATATATTTCAGCATTTATGAAAATGATTCGCAGTGGATTATAGATGAAGTGGACTGTGAACGTTAGTTGTGTTTTGTCAGGCGGCGGCGTATCTCTATCTGGATCTGAACGTTTTTTTATCTTTTTTTTGCCACTTTGTGGATTTAATTTCTCGCGTATTGTCGGAACAATCCGACCAATTAGTGTGTTGTGACAAAAGCAATTGGAGAAGTTGTCTGCGCTGCCAAGGGTTATTCAGTTAGACAGCGTTTCAATATATATTTTTTCCCACTGATTGCACTTTGTTAAGTGCGTTGAAGCAATCAGTGCTGTGTCTTTTAATTACTGTGGCAGTGATAGTGCTTTTAGCAGGGAGAGAAATATATTGGAAAACAATCAATTATCATTATAGGTTATATTTTCTGATCATTATTGCCTTGAACTGAATTTTATTTAAATTAAACTTGCCTTACAGTGTTCTATAAATTGCGAAACAAAGACCAGTCTCTACCCCAGAACTGTAATAGGAATCCCTGCTAATTGGCAGTCTATACCAGGATATGCGTTTCCCTTTCCCAAGCACTGGCAACCGCATTAAGTTGGCCAGCATCTAGGCGCACCTATCACCCAGGAACACCCCAACAACAACCCTCCACAACCAGCCACAAACACAACCACAGCGAAGGGGCCCCGGCTAAGCCAGTGGATATGGCCAAGGAACCGGCCTCGCGATTATCCACACACAGTTCATCGAAGGCGAGAGAGTGGCTTTAACATAAACTTTTTCCATTTTCCTTCGTGGCCATAAAAAATATGGATAAGGGACAGGACGAGGGAGAAGCAGCCTCGCCTTGGCCCCGATGTTAGAGGGAGATTTGGGCGCCGGCCTTTTTCCGGATTTCTTTTGCGATTTTCCCAATCATTTTCGGCATTTTAATGCATGGCAGGGCGGAAAAGCCTACAAGGCACAAAACGGCAGCTCCTGGAAACGTGTATCAAAGTTGATTATCGTGGAATATTTTTCAGCATGGATTGAGCCAGAGATTTGTGCTTGTGGCCTGACCTGATTTGCGGCCCCGAGAAAAACCTAAGCCCTGGGATTTTCGCCTAGATTGGCCTCCCAATCCCACCTGCTGTTCGTTGGCCAATAACTTTCATGATGAACTTGTTGAGGAAAACTCCCAGCTTCCGTTTGAATTTTCTTGTCCTTTTTTCGCCTGTGTGCTCTGCGTTAGATGTGGGTTTTGGGGGGAAATGCAACTTTAATGGCCACGAAAACAATAAACGCTTAATGGAACACGGGGCCAAGATGCGACGTTGGCAAGGTGCTCGGAATTGTGTGTTGAAACGGAAGCGGAAGCGGAAATCATATGGCAGCGCGGCACTCGAACGCCCCCACACGTCTACAGCTGCAGCTGCCATAAAGGTGAATCGCTTTTATGTCCAGCGTGGGAAAGGGTGCAGTGAGGAAAATCGAGTGTAACTATGAGATTTCTGTCCCTTATTACTACTACTACCTTTTTTTATAGGTAAAGTAAATAAGAAAATACTGGCCAGCTATAAGGTAAACATAGTTTTAAAGTTTGCTAAATAAATTTGTATAATAAAATTGATTTAAGCCACATCCCTTGTTTCTTGATCATTTCTACCAAAATATAATTCTTAAAATAATAGCAAGTACTTCGTTTTGAGTGTAAAAAAGCGTGGAATAGCGGGCAAAACTTCCGCCTCCTTTCGCACACAAGGACCCCAAAATAAACGCATTAGGTTTTCGGAATTGGAATTGCGGTTGCAGCTGCCGGCAGAAGCCGAATGCCCAACAAGTCATAAATCAAACACGTTTAATTAAACTTTACGCACGGGGCTTCCCCCGCCAAGCACCTTCTCCCTCACTCTCTACCCCTCCCTTTTCTGCAGAAAGAAGAAACTTTTTGACTCGGCCACTAAGTAAAAATGCAATTAGAAATGCCAGAACGCTGCAGGACTCGGAATGGAAAGCGGCGATCTGTGGAAATGGCCACGCCCCTACTGCCTCTCCCTTTGACTTTCGGTCACGTGGCGGTACGTGCATAACGATTACTTGCATTGCCGGAATGGTAAACTCGCCCCAAGTACCCTCAACTTTAAGGTACTCGAGCATTCGCAGGCGGTGCTATCACCTACCTACCTAGATGTGGCTGATATTGCCGCCAGCTGCTATTCGGTTTGTTAAGTGCGCCAAAAAGAAATAAGCCAGAAATTCGGCAATCACGTTTAATAGCAACTATATATTTTTGGGGGTTTCGATTACAGATTTTCGTTCAGCGATTTCGGAGGACATTTAAAAGGAGAAGGAAGAAAATTATAGAAAGGGGCATTAGGGGTTCAAAGGGATGCTTAGAAAACAAAATATAAATTTAAATATTAAAATCCTTCTTTAAATGAGTCATAAATAGGATATTCTTTGGCTATAGGGGTAAGTTCTACAGACTCTCACATCCCAATTGTATATTTCCCTTGATTAATTATTATAATCTAATAACAAATTAAGAGAACTTTGTTGCATATTTAAATCCCCGCTCCCATCACTTCAGCTCTCTCAAGACAATCAAAATATTTATAAAATTGCTTAAGGAATCCGATTATATAATGAGTATTCCGCAAGTTTCTTACGAGCGTTCGCTCCGCTTCCATTTCATTTGGTATTTCCCAAAAGAAGCCACAACTTGTTAAAAGCCGCACACACAAATGCACTGGCAGAAAATGTGAATTATGTGGCGGACAAAATGTTTTCTCGCCACCTTCTTCGCCTTGCAGTTATCACTCGCCACTCAGACCGCATCAGGGTGAAAGCCACCCCAAAGTCAACCCGAAAACACCACCTAAACCACCCAGCCGCCCACCGGCTGTCATTGCGAAGGAAATCACGCAATAAACTAGCGGCGAAAACAAAACTTTAACTACTTTTTCCGCTGGCCGCAGAAACTCAGTGGGAAAACTTTTTTGAAACAATACAATTTATATTTATGCGCCGAGGCGACGGCGATGACAATGCGGGATGGGAAAAGGACGGGGCTGGAAATTGGGGAAAACGCGAGGGTGTGGGTGAGGGGAGATTGCCCCGACGACTGACCCAGAAAGCGGGGCGGCCAAAAGAAAATGCTGCCCGGCATTCTGGCAAAGAGCAAAGAGGAGAGCCAATGCAGGAGAGTTTATTTTAAGTGTTGAAAATAACTTGACCCACTTTTACACACTCTCTATCCCCTGGCCCGGCCAGATCCTGGTGTTGATAACTGTTTTTCCGGCCCCCCCCCTCCTCACCGAAAGTCCCGTCCTGGAAAAGTTGTCCATGTCCATTCGGAGGGCTCAATGTTGAACGAAGCTTAGTCCGAAACTATTGCCAAAACTTTATAACGAATTAATTGCATTTTAAGGGCATGCAAAAACGAGGGTTGCAAGATATATTCAAAATTTTCATTCAGCTCAGTGAAGTGTAATGGGTTTTATTGTTGGGTCTGTTCTATATTTTTGACTTAAAGCAGGGTCTGAAATGACATCGTTAAAATCTAATCACAGGCCAAATTCTATAATTTGAACCAGGGAGAAAGGTGCTTAAACTTGGGAAATCTTTTAGTATTTGGAAATAGTGTACTGATAAAGACACTGGCAATGTCAGAAACAGCTTTATAATAGAGCTCGCTCCTGGTATTTTATAGACCTACAAATTAAGACCATTTCACTTAGCAATGTTTGACTGTTTTGAAAAATAATTAACACGAGTATTTAAGGGGGCAACATTTTCATAATTTTCATTCCTGTTTATTGCTGTCAAAGGGTTAATTAAATCGGTCCGAAGGGAGACGGGACGAGGCAAGGCGCTGTGGCGTGTTTGTTTGCGCAACAAACTTGCCCAGCTTGCTAATTAGTTACCAAAAGAAATCGTATTTGTTCTCGTTTTGTGGTTTCGGCCATGTCACAATCACGAGCGCACACAGCCTGCAATCGATACACAAAACCTTGGCCAATTAACCCCATCCCAAGGACCCCACTGCTCCCCCGGGGGCTCCTCCAACTATGCAGTTCGAACCCAAAAACAACACAATCCAAGGACGAAGAAGTGGCTGGCAGTGAAGGAAGAATGATGGAGTAGAGTGGAGCTCATAATGACCCGCAATCCTTTCAGTCCAAATGAAAATTCCCCAGCCGTGCGTATAATTGGAATTAATACCAAAAAGCTAAGGAATATCGAGGAGAGCGGGGGTTAAGCAGGGGGACGTCGTGAGTGGGTTAAGCAATCGAATAGTTTGTGTGCCCCTCAGGACAGAGTTAATGGCCAAAATCCAGCTTGGGGGCCTACCCCCGCCTGACTTACTGGCCGAAAGCTTGATTAAATTTGATTTGTCAGCCGACAAAAGAGGTCTCACTGCACGGGGATTACTGTGCACAGGGAGAAATGCTCTATTAGGTATTTTTCAAAGAATAAGAGAAGGGCCACACTATACTGATCTGCGATCAAATTGGAAATTATATTCAAATTGGATCCCAATTGGATTTTATAAAACTGCCCTGATAATTTCTCTCAATGGCACTGCCCACATGTTTGTGTTCTTGTGTATGTGTGTGTTGTGTGTGGTAGCTGATGGGGCTTATTGAAATTATCTGGGTTGAATTAATTCGCTTCTGCTTCGGGGCCGAGTAAATATATTATGATTTTTGGTAACCCGGGAGCACTCACAGGCATACAAGCATACGGCACATACTTATTTATGTATTTATGTACACACATATAATCAAGAAAATCACCTGGCTGTCTTCCATTGCCCCAAGAAGTCTCGCTCTGCTGCTTCTTCTTCCATGCACGCCATCGGCGTTTTTGTTCCTCCTCCGCAACGTTCGAAAACACATTTGATTAATAGCTTTTAATATTTAATAACTGTTAAGGCATGCGGCGAGCAGTTAAACAAACAGAGAAACACTTTTCCAGGCAGGCGTTACGTAATTAAAGGAAAAAAAAACATTTTTCGCGGAAAAAAACGCGGACCGATCGATATTATTAGCAGTGCTGCCAGATATCTGCATAAATCCGATCGCCAATGGCGGTAAAAGTGGGCAGGTTTTTAAGTGTTGAACAACGACTGCGGAAAAGTACTTCGAGGAAGTTGTTTATTTTATTTTTTCCTGATTTATTTCTTATTTTGTTTACCAATTTAGGCGCTTAACTTATGTTCCTGAATTTGGTTAATGTCTTTCTTCGACCTTATTCTTTAAATCAAACTGAACAAGCACCAGAACCTGCACTAAAACATAGAAAAAGTAGACTAAACTCGTTTGCTTATTGAGAACAAACAGACCGCAGACTTTGTAGGTGGCGGGATGACAACGGAGATGATCCGAAAAGAGTTCCAACTGAAAAAGTTAATGGTAAGTTAAATGGGAGAGTATACCTGTTATATTACCTTTAAATGAAAGTCTCTCTTCACTAGTTCCAGGTCACTGAATTCTCGCAAAATATTACTCATTTCGCGGCCACTTCTTCGGGTAATGTCGTCCACAATATTCATAACAAGTATTGCACTCCAGTAATGCGTAATCACCACTAATTGTCCCAGGATTTTCGTGTACTCCGATGTTTCTATGGAGTCATTGCCGAACTGGACGCCATGGTATACCAGATTTACGTTTGTCACAAACATTTTCAGCAACAAAAGGGCTATTTGCAGGTCAAATATGCGAAAAACTTCGCGCACCAGTCTCTGGTTCTCGCAGTAAAGCTGGAAGAAATTCTGCAGGTCTTTCAGAGACATCCTGGACTTACCTCCGGACAAGACTAACGAGTTGCGCTCTTCGTGGTGCAGTGAGAGAGACAGATCCTTAAGGGCTAGATGCACCCGCTCGCTCTGCCAGTGCAGGATCACCAGGATAGCATACAAGCCCGCTGTCATAGCGACCACATAGGCAAATTGAAGGCTGTGAACCACAATCATTGTGGCATTGCTGAAACACTCATCCGTAACGATTCGCGTAAGGACCAAAGTGGCCACCAGGACACTAAAGTTGAGAACGAAGAAAGACTGGCACAACAGCCGGCTAATTCTCTTTCTAAGGCGTGAGTTATCGCTGGAATGACTCTCCAGCCTTTGACACTTCTGGCAATGATCAAATATCCTTTTACACAATCCCAGAAGCTTCTTCCTCTTCGACCACATCATAAAAGCACCCGAAATCATGGCAAATATTCTAGTTATGTTAGTCAAGTTGAAGGCCCACTGGAGCACCAGATTCCCGCTCATGTAACTCTCGTCGTACATGTACTGCGGAAATGTGAAGGGCAGCAGGATCAGGAACCCTCCATGAAGGCAAACCGTGTACATAAGATATCCTCTCTGCCAAGAGCCCTGCAGGAACTTCCTCTTTCCCAGCAGAGCCGGCATCAGTCCAAAAGCTACTCCATAGACGTAGAAGAGTTTCAGCAACATGACTACTTCACGGGCGAGCGACGACTCACAACTGCCAAGTGGTTGATGGAAGTTCCTGCCGCTATCTTGGCGGAAATCTGATGACCTAATGGCATCGCATTTTATTAATTATTGGCGCCCGAAGATAGGCGAGTTGTACTGCTTGGCCATTGTCCATTTTTAAACATTAACCGGGCCATGCAACATCGTCCTCCAGTGGAACTTCTTTGAGCAGATTGCACATCAAGTTATGGCCATTTTCGGCTGCTATTTCTGAAACGCCGGGATATCATAAAGTTTTACAAGGAGAATATATAGGGAAGTTACACAGCGCACAGTGGATATGGGCGAACTAAGAGAGCTGCCAGGATAAGGTGACAGTCTACATATCCTTTTTGTAAAATATTTGCCATAAAAGAATGTACCTTTAGAGAGTTAAGTTATCCGCTAGAAAATAAGCTTTCAGGAAGCTTTTATTATGTACTTTCTGTCAAAGGCATGTCCTGTAAGCTTCCAGGAATTCTGTAGCCATAAAGTTCGTTGTAAATAAAAAAAATTTATGGAAATTTAAAGGATTTATTTAGACACCAGACAGCCCGAGGAACGCAATTAAACACAATTTAAATTTCTATTAAATTCTAACTATATTTTCCCCCTAAAAACCTTGTCCCTCAGTTAAGCCTGCGTTTTGTTCCTTACCAAGTGCGTGAGATACTGATGCTGATAGTTTGGCTGTTGCTGATGGTTCAAATCGAACTGCATCAGGATAATGACATTGCTCAGGATCGAGCCTATATAACTGAGGCCGGCGGGCTTGTCCAACTCCACAAGTCCGCAGATTTTGTAGACCAAGTGATTGCGTCTTAGCTGCATTGAAAAGGCGTCCAACTGGAGGGCATAACAATTAAAATAATTGAGAATATAGAGTAAGGAAATACACACCTCAATTTGAAGCTTCCTGCTAACCCTTGGAAGATCGCTGAACTCTTTCAGGTGCTGACCCACATTGTTGCAGGAGCTCACCACCCTATCCAGCATGTTCATGAGCATGAAAGTTCCCCAAGCATTAAAGACAATCAATCCATTGCCAAACATCACGCCCCAGCCACTGCTCTTGATGGTTTCATTGCTGAACTGGACGGCGTGGTAGAGGATATTCATGGTGGTCATGAACATGTTGAAGAACAAGACGGCGTTGGCCAGATTATAAAGGCTGAACACTCTCCTAGCCAGCTGTATGGTTTCCAAGTGCATTGCGGCTATGGTGCGCAGGGTTTTCCACTTCCTGCCACCCTTCTCCTCGTGCAGAGCGGATAAAGCCAGGTGGATAACCCTGAATTGATGATCTAGCAGTATGAGCATCCCATAGAAGCCCATCTTGACGGCCAGGAAGTGCAGGAAGTGGGAGAGCCTGGCGGTCAGGGCCAGCAGACTGTGCTTGTTGATCACACTCAGCAGTTGGAACTGAACCACAGTAGAGCAGAAGATGGTGGAGTAGAGCACAATCACCTTCTGGCGCATTATCCTGGCCAGGGATAGCTGGAGCTCTCTGAGTTGCTTCTTATCCACTTTAAGCTCCATTACTTTCATATACCTCTTCCAGTAAATCAGCGAGTCCTTGCTCAGCTGAATTATGTCCTGGCGCTTCAGCCAAATGGTTCCATAGCAGCCCAAAATGGCCAACACACGCAGTCCAATCATGGCGAAGAAGTTCCACTGGAGGATGATGTTGTACTTAATGTAGCCGTCCAACAGTTCCGTGGGCAACATGAAGTAGATGTTGAAAAGTAGGAAGATGCCTATGAAGAAGCTGTAGACCAGGTAGGTCCAGGTGACCTGCTCCAAGCGAACGTTTTTGCGGTAGGAACGAATCTCCAGGGTTGTGCCCATCAGACCTAAGAGTACGGCGTGATAGTAGACCAAGTTCAGCAAGCGACCCAGTTTCGGATGCAACATGTTCGGGTTAAGGTCGCTGGCTAACTGGACAAGCTTTGAGCTAATTAGCTTAAAGTCTGTCACGGCCCACTGGGAAGGCGATAAGTTGTCGACGGGGCCATCCGATTTCCGGCAGGATAGCGAAGCTTCCATCGATTGCCCAGCAGTTGCGAGTCGTCCTTTGTCCGTGGCACACATGTTGCTGAAGTCCATATACCTCTACGTATTAGGCTGCGGCCTGATGCCCGCTCCTCTGGCCAAAGGAGTGTTTCTTCGCGGAAGGCTGCTAAGATTCTATCTCATCTACACGGCCTGCCTGCACGGAGTGCATCTGCTCCTAGTGCCCATCATATTTTCCCGCTACATGTACCAGGAGAGCTATATCAGCGGCAACTTTGTGCTGGAGTGGATCTTTAATCTGACGAGTGTAAGCCGGATCTCGGCCATGATTTCTGGCGGAGTTATGTCATGGACCAAGAGGAAGACTCTCCTGAGATTGGGTAAAGAAATATTGAGTCATTGTCGGAAATGCCAGCAACTGGAGGATGCATCAGGGAATACGCACCTGGGGAAACGGATTCGAGGATTACTGGGACAGCAGCTTTTTGTGGTCAACTCCACTATCCTGGTGTCTTGGCTGCTTCTGATCAGAATCGAAACGGATCAGTGTTTCAGGAACATGTCAATGATCGTGGTACAAATTCTGCAATATGCCTATGTGGTCACCATGATGGCGGGTCTGCATTTCATACTTTTGATCCTCCACTGGCAGAGTGAACGGGTGCGTCTGGCCACCAAGGATCTCTGTCATATGCTGCACCACGAAGAGCGTAGTTCCCTTGTTTTACCTGCTAACAAAAGCAGGAGAGCCCTGAACACTCTGACTAATCTCTTCCAGCTATATTCGGAGAATAGAAGTTTGCTGCGGCGAGTTTTCCAGTCATTCGATGTCCCCATATTCTTTTTGTTGCTGAAAATGCTGGCGACAAATGTGAATATGTTCTACCACACTGTGCAATATGCCAATGGCTCTATAAAGGTATCAGATTACACGAAAGTTCTGGGCCACTTAGTGATAATTACTCATTTCTGGAGTGAAGTATTACTGATGAATGTTGTGGACGACACTACCCGAAGAAGTGGCTCCCAAATGGGCGACATTTTGCGGGAATTCAGTGATCTGGAAGTGATAAAGAGAGACTTTAATTTACAGGTAGTATTCCAGGTAGTATAAGCTCCGATTTAACTTACCAACAACTTTATTTTCAGTTGGAACTCTTTTCGGATCACCTGCGCTGTCATCCCGCAACTTACAAAGTCTGCGGTCTCTTTGTTTTCAATAAACACACGAGCTTAGTATACTTTTTCTACGTTTTAGTGCAGGTTGTGGTGCTTGTGCAGTTTGATTGGAAGAATAATTAATATAAAAGCAACGCCTTTAGTCGGGTTCTTGATAAGCAGAGATAAACATGAGAATAAATATTGAACCAATATTATCCTAAAACTCTCTTTTATTTCCGTTTAAAGGGGTGAAGTATTGACTCTTGTTTGGCTCTTGATTCCGCCTCAAATCGAACTGCATCAAGATTATTATGTTGCTCAGGATAGAGCCGATATATCTGAGGCAGGCAGGCTTGTCCAGTTCTACGACTCCACAGATTTTGTAGACCAAGTGATTGCGTCTTAGCTGCATTGAAAAGGCATCCAACTATAGAGAGAAATCAAGTAAATTAAAGAAATTAAAGTAAGGCAATTCTCACCTCCCTCTGAAGTCTCCTGCCGACCTTTGGAAGATCGCTGAACTCCTTCAGCTGTTGACTGACATTGTTACAAGCGCTCACCACTCTGTCCAGCCTGTCCATCAGCATCAGGGTCCCCCAGATGTTAAACACAATCAGTCCGTTGCCGCAAATGATGCCCCAAGTGTTGGACTTGATGGTTCTGTTACTATACTGGACAGCATGATACAGGATATTCATGGTGCTCATAAACATATTGACAAACAAGGTGGCATTGGCTACGTCGTAAAGCCCGAACACTCTCCTAGCCAGCTGTAGCGTTTTCAAGTGCATGCCGGCTATGGAATGCAGGGTTTTCCACTTCCCTCTGCTCTTTCTCGCATGCAGGCTTGTTAAAGCTAGTTTAATAACACCAAATTGATGATCTAGCAGTATGAGGATTCCAATGAATCCCATTTTAACTGCCACGAAGTGCAGGGAATGGGAGACTCTGCCAGTTAAGGCTATCAAACTGTATCGGCTTATGACACCGAGCAGTTGGTACTGAACCAACGATGTGAAGAGCAGGTTGGAGTAGAGAACACACACTATTTGCCACATTATCCTGGCCAGCGATAGCTGGAGCTCTCTTAGTTCTCCCCTGTCCACAGTCAGCTTTATTACTTTTTTATATGTCCTCCAATATATCAGCGATTCCTTGTAAAACTCTATAATATCCCGGCGTTTCAGAAATATGGTTCCGTAGCAGGCAAAAATGGCCATCACTTGCAGTCCTATCTGCACAAAGAAGTTCCACTGGAGGACGATGTTGTACTTGATGTAACCGTCCAGCAAGGCCCGTGGGAACATGAAGTAGATGTTCAAAAAAAGGCAGATGCCAATGACAAAGCTGTAGATCTGGTAAGCCCACGAGACCTCCAATCGAAGGGTTTTCCGGTAGGAACGTATCCGGAGAGTGGTGCCCATCAGGCCAAAGAGTACGGCGTGGTAGTGAACGAAGATTAGGACGCGACTCAGTTTCGGGTGCAGCATGTTGATGTAAGGGTCGCCGGACAACTGGTCTAGCTCCCGGCGCGGAAAACTAATAATTAATTAAATGCGATGCCATCAGGTAATCAGATTTCCGCCAAGATAGCGGCGGGAACTTCCATCCACCGCTAGGCAGTTGTGAGTCGTCCCTCGCTGGTGGATGTTGTAGACTGATGCCTGGAACTAGTGAAGACTTTCACTTAAAGGTACTATACCAGGTATACTCTCCCATTTAACTTACCATTAACTTTTTTCAGTTGGAACTCTTTACGGATCACCTGCGTTTTCATCCCGCCACCTACAAAGTCTGCGGTCTCTTTGTTCTCAATAAGCAAACTAGTTTAGTTTAGTTTTTCTACGTTTTAGTGCAGGTCTTGGTGCTTGTTCCGTTTGATTTTAAGAATAAAGTCGTAGACAGACCTTAATCAAATTTAAGAATATAAGATAAGCGGCTAAATTGGTAAACAAAATGAGAAATAAATGAGGAAAAAATAAAATAAACAACTTCCTCGAAGTACTTTTCCGCAGGCGTTGTTCAACACTTAAAAGCCTGCCCACTTTTACCGCCATTGGCGATCGGATTTATGCAGATATCTGGCAGTACTGCTAATAAACTCGATCGGGCCGCGAGTGTTTTCCGCGAAAAATGTATTAGTGTCTTTAATTACGCAACGCCTGTCTGGAAAAGTGTTTTCTCTGTTTGTTTAACTACTCCCCGCATGCCTTAACAGTTATTAAATATTAAAATCTATTAATCAAATGTGTTTTCGAACGTTGCGAAGGAGGAACAAAAACGGCAATGGCGTGCCTGGAAGAAGCAGCAGAGCGAGACTTCTTGGGGCAATGGAAGCCATCTTGATTATATGTATATATGTACATACATATGTATGTACCTAAACACATGAATACATATGCATGTTCCGTATGTTTGTATGCCTGTGAGTGCTCCGGGGTTTCCAAAAATCGTAATATACTTACTCGGCTCCGAAGCAGAAGCGAATTAATTCAACTCGGATAATTGCAATAAGCCGTTCAATACAACACACACATATACAAGAACAAGAACACACACACGTGTGGGCAGATCACTGCGAGTAATGTAATTAGGATCCAATTTGAATATAGTTTCCAATTTGATCGAAGATCAGTATGGTGTGCCCCTTCTCTAATTCTTAAAAAAATCCCAAAGGTGCATTTCTCCCTGTGCACAGTAATCGCCGTACAGTGAGACCTCTTTTGTCGATCCTGAAGCGCCAGGAAATTGAGCAAGAAGGACTCCCTAATTTACTAGAAGAAATATATATAAATGAAATGAAGCTTAAAGTGGACAAGAGGCAACTCAGAGAGCTCGAGCTATCCCTGGCCAGGATAATGCGCAAGAAGGTTATTTCCTTCACTATCAGCATCAGTATCTCACGCATTTGGTAAGGAACAAAACGCAGGCTTAAATGAAACACAAAGATTTTTGAGGGAAATATAGTTGGAATTTAATATAAATTTAATTTGTATTTAATTTAGTTCCTCGATAGATAGTTTAGATAGTTTGTATCCCAAACATACTTTATCTATTCATAGTAATCTTTGCGTCTAAATAAATCCTTCAAGTTTTCTATAATTTTTATATTTACAACGAACTTTATGGCTACAGAAATTCCTGGAAGCTTACAGGACATGTAGATAAGAGCCTTTAGCAGAAAGTACATAATAAAAGCTTCCTAAAAGCTTCTAATTTAACTCTCCAAAGGTACATTCTTTTATGGCGAATACTCGACAAAAGGATATAAAATTGGTCTGAATTAATATAGCAAAGTTAGGGCGACTTATGCTAGAAAGCTTATGCTAGACAATTGCAGAAATATTGCATTTTATAAGTAATGTAAGCATTTTAATGGAACTTTTATAATTTAGAGAGTTTCTAACACTTTATCAACCATATATCTTGTAGGCTATCTGGCCGAGAACCATAACGTTGTTGATTATAGATTTGGTCATCTTATGGACAGAAGAATTACTCATATCAAAGAAACCAGCGATATGAAGACGTCGCACGCGCCGAGGCTGTAGCTGAAGCTTCCGATTTAGAAAGAAAAGAGATATTTCCAGCTAAAAAGAGGTAAGGAAATGTATTTTGAAAATATAATTAAATCCTAAGAACCCACCTGTCTGGAGAACATCATTTCGTGTCTGTTTTTAAGCCCATTTTCCAGATCATTTGCATACCAAAGCTTACCCACTTTATCCAAGAGCTCCAGCCACTTGGTGCGATTCGTCTCGAAGACGGAAAACTGCATCAGGAGCTCCGCGTGATGGGTGAGGAATAGGACCCCATACAAAATGCCTTTGTACAGATAAAAGTTCTGGTCAAAGAATAGGTAAATCCACAGTCGAAACAGGGTGGCTATGTTGAAAATATAGGTTGTGAGCAGGTTAAATAGTAACTGCCATTGGAACAATTCCAAGAGCTCTCGGAGAACTGCATCCAGGTGGAGACAGCGCCTCCAAAGTCTTTGCCAGGCGGGCAATATGTGCCTAAGGCCCATCTCCCTGGGGAGACCCTTCCGCTTTGGCAGAGCCTCTAGATCCTCGATCATTTCCTCCACCTTTTGGGCCATATTTGTCAGCAACCAGTTCCCTGCCACTCCGACCATGTACACGGTCAAGTCCACATAGATCACCAGCAGGAGCAGTATTAGGGAATAGACAACGGCGGCCCTATAGTACGGAAGCAAGGCCTTCCTCAGCTTGGAGTTCCCTTCACAGTGCACAACCGAATCCCGTGCGGCGAGCTGCTGGGTGAGGAGCAAGAACCTCGAACTGGTCAGCAGGACCTTCCACAAGGTCTTTTTCTTGCAGTCGTTGCCTAAGGCGAAGCGGAATCTGTGGAGCATTCCCATTAAGTCATTTGCCAGGCGCTGCAGGCGACGTCTCTGAATCCAAACGCTGCCCATGAGGAGCACTATGGTGGACAGCTTCGCCAGAGCCACCACATTGTAGACCACTCCGAACATGCCCATATTGGGGCACTTGTAAACATTACCCGTGAGCAGGGTCAGGGCGATGGGGAGGATCAGCAGGTAGGCCACGTTCAGGAGGAGGCAGTAGATCACAGTGGGCACATGGTTGAGGACGAAGCGCCGCTCCTTGAAGTTGTAGTGGAGATTGCAGAGGCCAATCAGGCGACTCACTTCGAAGAAGATACGCAGTAGGGACAACTCAACCATGTTGCTAGAGGCTTTAACAGGAACTGAGGGCTGGAATTGCTTGCCAATTGCAAACTAAGGGGTCCCCTGGGAACTTCTCAAAGGGATAATTACGGAAGGACATGCAACAGGGCATTCGGTTAAACGGAATCAGTTTACCCTTGACCATAACCCTATTTATATAATGAAGGATCTCTATTAAAGTCAAGGATTTCTTTTTTAAAGCGACTATCCGCCTTTAAGGGGTTATGACACTGCATTGGGTTGGACAAGAGTGACTCTTTACACTGATAAAATGTTAGGAAAACAATTAAACAAAAACACATTTAAATAATAAAATGTGTTATATTTCAATTTGGAACAAAATCAAGGTTACTTATTAGCTATTTAAATTTAAAAATGAAAACTCTAAAGACTTCAAAGTATTTTACAAAAATAATAAGTAAATAAGGGACAAATAAAAACTAAGCTACTAACTAAATAGGCTGCTAAATAATTTCAAAGTGCATAAATTCGATAAACAAAGATAATAATGATCAATTCAGCTTGCTAACTTAAAACTAAATAAACGAAAGAATGGCTCGAGCTTTCCAAAGAGTATTTCAAGTTCCAACTCGGTACTTATCTAAAAAATGGTTTGTTTATTCCCACTATCTCTCTCGCCTCGCAGTTCCAAAGTGTTTTCTCAGTTTGTTTGGTTTGTTTTTATCAAAATACCGCACGGTTAGTTGGGGGAGGAGTCGATGTGTCGCTTATCTTTATAGGTAGACGGTAGTAGTTGTCGCTTTAAAACGTTAGCCTATGCAATATAACTACCGCAACGAATTGATTGATGCCGAATGAAGCCTTGTCCTACGCGTTAACTAGAAACTAATTGTAAATTCAAGCACATTACATAAAAATCACACAACAATCTCGCGGCACTCGCTCTGACTTCGTTGTAGGTTGGGCTGGCTACTAGCTACTATGTGGGAATATACACGCAGTTGAGTCTGTATCTAGAACAAGGGGACTCTGCTATAGCTATAGAACATAGGACTCTTAGTTAGGTAGCAGAATGTAAGAGGTGCTCACACCTGGAACTCAGGCCCACCTTAATCCAGATACAGCCCAGATCAAGTGGAAGGATGATTAACATTCCGCTTGCTTCAGATTTAGCACAATTGACTACTACAGCTAAGTAATTAACCCCGTTTGGTTGTGGCCTCTACGCCACAATGTGACTGTTCTTGTTCAGATCGGTGAGCAGCTCCGCGTCCAGATCCTCGGCCTCCAGCAGATCATTGCAGGCGTCGCCGTTCAGCGAATTCGGAATGCTAGTCGAAAGCACCATGCCTCGACCTCCGCCGCTGCCTGTGCCAATGGAGATGTCATCGGGCGGGGAGTTCCGACGCCGCTCGCGTTCTCTCACTATATGCGGCGCCTCGTTGAACTCGTCCAACTCGTCCATGCCTGCCATAATATAAGGTATAAGATCTGGGAACTCCTCTTGCCACCTAAGCGTTACTCACCCGCATATTTGGTGCCCGCAAGGAGCAGATATTGACCCGCTCTGTGCGGCCACAGCAGGCCGGTCATCACACAGTAGGCCATGCAATCTGCCGAGTTGGTGATGCCCTGCAGCAGCTTGTAGCGCCACATGGGGCTGACCTGCAGCGCCACAATGGCCACAATGGGCAGGTAGATGAACCACACCAAGCTCGAGGCGCCCAAGTGCAGCAGGAAGTCCAGTTTCTTGCTGGAATGCTCGTACTTCATGGTGTTGCGCAGTTCGTACAAGAACCACATCATAAAGGAGGTTCTGTGAGGGGAGAAGAGATCGATTAGGGGGAGTTTGGAGGTCGTAGAATGTAGGAAACCCACCGCAGAATCAGGACTATCCAGCCGGGCCAGGTCTGGTACTCGTCTATGTCTGACACCACATCGACCTCCGTCTGTAGGAAGGGAAAACATTTAATTAAAGTAAAGATTAAGATCCAAGAGTAAGCTGGCAAGAACTCACCCTATCCCAGATGTAGAGGAACACGTGGAACGCGCAGTATGGCACCCAGATGGACATGAGTATGATCCACCCCGTCCTGCTTATCTGCTGCCTCGTCACAGCCCAGCCCTTGGCCAGCAGCAGCAGGATGAGCATGAAGCTGGTGCGGCTCAGTATGTCCAGCACATCGCCCGCCGCCTGCAGGCGCGGTTCGCCCACTCCATTGGCCGCATAATGGATCAAGTGGGCGGTGATCAGCGCCAAGCTGACGAACTCACTGAGCAGGCTCAGCGTAAACAGCTTGGTCACCGGATGCTTCTGCCGCCTCACCGCGTAGATCTGCATGGGCAGCAGCACAATGTAGACGAGCAGGAAGACGAGGTACATCTCCAGCAGGTTCTGCTGGTCGTACGAGTACTGGTAGGTCAGCGGATGGGCCGCCGAGTGATTGGGATGGATGTTCACCAAATGGATGTCGTAGTTCAGGGTGTTGAGGAGCTTGCTGCTCTGGTTACTCAGCCGCGGGAGGCTTTCGTGGGCATGCCACTGGCAGGTGGTCTGGTTCTGGTAGCAGGCCACCAGGGAGAGGTACCAGAATCTGCAGGAAGAAAAGGTTTATTATTTAATATAAGTTTATTTCAGTAAAGGAAGTTGAAAAAGTTTATCTTTTGTTTTAAAAACGATAAAGAAGGGAAAATCGACTTGTGGCCTTTTGTTTATTGTTAAAGCTAATAAGACAATCGATTTATCTTGACAGAAAGTCAACGTTGCTAAATTTATTTCATAAACAGATAATGTCCGTATATAAGAAGGTTTTTTGTTACAGGGAAAACTTTGTGACTTAAGTTCAGAGCATTTTAGAATGCAGGAAAAGGGGAAATATATTCAGACCCACCTTGGTTCCGCCTCCAGATTAATGACATAGGTAAACTGTGATCCTGGCATCACATTTCCCGGCGCATCCTCGTCGCTGCACAGCTCACCCTTCGGACAGGGGACGTGCCTTAGAAAGTCCCTCTTGGCCCGCGGATTGCAACGGGAATCGTAGGCAATCCTCTGCAGGCGCGAGAACATGCCCGAGCAGGCCACTTCCCGGCTGCGGTTACTCCGATTCCCATAGAACTCCACAAAGGTGCTCCTGTCCAGGACAACCAGAGTTAGGGGCGCCGCATACTTGTCCGGCGACGTGACATTGCCGTATATGTAACCGTAGGCGTTCCTTCTCTGCGGATCCGCCTTGTTAAAGCCGAACTTGACCAGAAACTGGAAGAAGTCGGCCGTCTGGAACTGTCCGCTTATGTGCGTGGCCTCGCTGCCGGGCAACAGGAAGAAAAGCAGGGCAAAGAGCAGGCCCAAAAGGGAAATCCTCCGACGTGCAAACATTTCGTCGCCTCTTATCAGTGTTTTTTTAGCCACTTCTTCACACTCGCCTTCGTCGCCGTCGGTGCCTTTCACTGCCGTCGCCGCTGACTCCATTGCCTTGGTGGCACTTTCTCCCTTTTGCCAGGGTGGAGCTTTTCGCATTTCTCTGCAGCTTGCAACGCTCTTTATTTCGCCAGAATCTATTTTTGTTAAGTTTTTTGTTTTGTGGTAATTTCCACAAACCCCCTCCCAAATAAAATCATCGATAGTATATATCGATTTGAATACTTCATTCTCTGGAGTGCGCCGGAATCGATTATTCGATTAAAAAACACTCGTATAGGAGGCGCATAAATAAGCGAAGTTTCAGGTTTAAGGTTGCGGTGAAATCGTGATAGTAGATGGCGTGGTCTAGACGCATTGCGAGGTTTAATGCATGGAATCTATCCTAGCTTCCAACCACTGTACCTGAAGTTGCGGTATTCACACGACAGATGGCGCAGATTGGGCTTGTATCACAAAAAAATAGATTTTGAAATTAGAAAAATGTTTAAAAATATTTTGATTAAGGTTAAATTTTGATAATCAAACAAATGGATTACCTTGCATTAAGTAAAGTAAAAATAAAATTGTATCTATTATGAAATCAACCCCTATTCCAACTTATTCACACATTATCAATGGTTTATTATGGAAATTTATCAATTCCCTAGTGATTTTCGGAACAAAAACCTGCAATTTTCTGGGATTAGCTATAACAATGAAACCCTCTTCTAAAAAAAGAAACTTCCAGTAAAGCAGTTTCCACTTTCAATGCCAATGGCAATTTTTTAACAATAAATTTCAATAATTCCGTAATTTATGCGTTATGAGGAAATGAGGAACGACGACACCCTTTCAGCAGTTCGTTCCCCCAAAAAACACTTCAAAGTGCAAAGTTTGGGTCTTACACAGCCCCAAAAAAATCATCCCTTTCGCTTTTATTCATTTAAAATGCAGTCCCCGGCGATGGCGAGAAAATTCTCGTGTGGATTGTGGTTTTCCCTCACCATTTTTTCTTTCCACAAAGGTGCAAAAACACACACACACATTTTGACAATTCCTTTGAGATTTGGCGAGAGGCGGCGGGAGTTTTGCATAAAAAATATGAAGCCATTGAAATGTAGATTTCGCCATTGTTACGCGATGAGAACTTTGATTCCTAGAACAGATCAAGCGTAGCTTGGCAGCCAGTAATATTTTCTCCGATGACCCAGTTACTCGACCATTTGCCACTCATTTATTGATGACGCGACAGAATCGAATGAAGAGAAAGAAAATGCCAGCATAAATTCATGAGCTTTCTTAACTATAGTTTTTCGGCATTTATTTGTTGACAGTCACAGTTCAGTCAGTTGTGCGAAAAGTCAAGACAAATACACGACGAAATGTGATTGTCAGGGGAGCCGAATCTGGACTCAAACTAATAACAGGGAATACTGGCTAAAAAGAACTAGAGAACTTGGTAACTTGGCACTTGGAAACTTAAGAACATAAAGTTTCTCTCATTAGGAAGTGGTTCCTTTTAGTTATAAAACTATGTAGCTTATATCAAAGTAAAGCATCTGCTTTATTGTTATTTACAATTATATATGTACAAGCCCCACTGTGCCATATTTCCACACAAGTAAACAAAGGCTGGCTTCAGAGCTAAATAACTTGCTTTCCACTACAAAATTATTCTTCAAATATTAAGCGCACACACACACATAACATGTGAAACAAGACGGAAAAAGTTCATTTCAATGTCTGGCGACGGACGAGCCCAATAATAAAATCCGACAAGGTTAGCAAAAATACAAAAGGAGCTCAATTTGTCGTCGTCCTGCCTTTCTCCTTTCGCCTCCCCAGATTTGGAGAAGCAAACAGTTCATGTTCATTGAAATGCCAGCAACGAAACATGGACAATGAAGGTTCAATGATGATGAGGTGGAACAATTTTTGGGGGCTGCCTTGGGGACTGGTGGGGAGAGGGGCTTCACAAGTTTTTCGGTATGATTTTCGCCAACTTTGCAGAATTGTATTTTATTATTGATTAGGCGAGAGAGCGAGTTCGCTCGCGTCGCTGTTTATGTTTTGGCCAATAAAAAGATGAAGCCTGCAGTTGGCATGATTAGGCAGTATTAAGTCTAACAAATCGGAGAGATATGGTAGACTATATATGGGATTCTTATAGACGATATAACGCCTTGCATATGACTGGTTTTTAATTCTTAACTTACTATTGATTTTGATCTTTATTTTATATATACTTTTAAAACCCTTTCCTTGGTATATTTCTTTAAGGAATGTGTTTATTTTTAATTCATTTTTAAGTATTTATAAGTTCTTATATATCAATTATTCTAGTAAACATTTAATACACGTGCCATACAGTAGGTTTACAAATAAAGACATAAATCTTCATTGCTTTATAGAAATGAATAGGAAAATGTATAGAACCAACTCCATCGTTAAGTTTACTTAGCTAAGAACTTTATATAATATTATGAAGCTCATAATTATATAAATAATTATCCTAAACCATTAATCAATGAAAGAACATTCGCCTCACAAACCGAGCCGTGAAATAGTAAATAATTTCCGTGAAGCTCAGAGCGCTGCAGCCCAGGAAGAATCCAACCAGGCCGCCAATGTAAACTGAAATCCGAAAATAAATAGGAGAAAAGTGAAAAGGCCCCCAAATAGTACGAAAAAACTTACCCAAAACATCGGCGAAGGAGAAGAGCACATCCCGCCGGAGTTGCATTTTGGGATAATCAATTATGCCCCATTGAAGATTAGCGCCCAGGAACCAGACACGCGAACGCTAAGGGAAATCCCAGGAAATGTTTAAAATAGAGGGGAAATATATATATATCTAAGGAATACTCGTAGAGATAAGCAGATAACTAACAACAAAAGCAAAATGAGAACAACATCATCATCGGCATCATCTGCATCTGCATCATCGTTCTGGTAACAAGGCAAAGTAAGCAAAAATTGTTATTAAATGTAAAAACTTTCGCCGCACACACACACACACACAGCGCGAAAAAAAGTTAAACACAAACTTTCGGTTGGCCGCGCCGCCCCTTTTCCGAGCCCCCGAAAATAATTGCATATTTCAAGGCGCCCAGCTCGTGCAACTTCTGCGCTTATTATTTTTTATAGCCCCGGACTACAATTTTGATGTTTGTTTAAGGCCAAGCGCTCCCGAAATGTTCGCTTTGGCTATTCTCGCGGATTTCCCACAGTTTTCCGGGCATTTTTCCACTTGAAATGCGCGACGCAGCGGCGTCTGCAGTTGCCACTTAACGAGCACTAGATGGCGCTTCTGTTTGCCATAAACATTTTTACAGTTAAAGTTTACTTTATATTTATTTCGTATTTTTTAATAGCGGATTCGTCGTTTTTTCCATTTATTTTTATTATTATAAGCGGGCGATATTTGTGTACTTACGTAGGACTGCACAAAGAAGTTGGAATCATCGCAGTTGGCCAAACAATTGCAATTGATTTTGTATCTGTCCGATTTCAAGGAGATTATTTCGCCTAGGGGGGTTAGAGTTATGTTTTTAATCGTTAACAATAACAAGGAATGAACATTGAATTTAGAGAAATTGAACAGTGAGAGAATGAACAAAAAAACACTGAGTACAAAATGAGTACAATATGAGAGAGAGAGAATTGAACAAAGAGAGAATGAACATGTAGATAATGAACATAGAGAGAATGAACATAGAAAGAATGAACATAGAGAGAATGAACATAGAGCGAATGAACATATGTAGAAAGAATGAATGTAGAAGAAATTAACCAAGGGTAAATGAACGAACATACTAAAATGATTGAACATTATGTGTATTATCTTAAATACTAATACGGCCTAATTTCTATCTCTAAGAGTGCCTTTCCCTTCTCATTCTTTGCCTTATTTTTGTAACATATGGACTGTTTAAAAAGAAATCCCCTCCCTCTCATTAATTTTCAACAAGTTAGTTCCAAAACATTTATCCAGCTTATCAATGTCAACCTGTCAGAGTTATCTGCTGTCTGCTGTCCACACGAAAATTACTTCCGCCATTCCAATTACGCAACAGGTGGGCTGCTTTAGCCTTGACTTTTGACCATTACATCCCGCCCCCCCAAGAAGGACAAAAAATTAAATTATGGTCACGTTCTGAGAAATTTCTATCCATTTTTTTCTACGAACGAAAAATTCAAATCGAATTTCCGGGGGCTGGCTAAATATTTGCATGTTTCTGGGAGGTCGCTGGAAGATGGAAATTACTCACGTTTAATTTTGACCAGGCATTCGATGCCCTCCAGCCCGCAGACCGGCAATTTTCGTCCGTTTCGCACTGAAAATAATAAAGTATAAAGCTGAAAAAATAGGGAGAGAGCTTGGCTCGAGGAAGACAGATAATCGGGCAAAAGTTGCCACTTAAACTACGAGTATTTAAACATTTTACGACCGAATTTGCGCCATAAAACTGGGCAGCCAGGGTCCGGCGCATAAAAGTTAACTTTAATGGGTGGCCAATTAAGTGCAACTCTGTGTCCCGAAAATATGATTATACCCACAGCGGTTCCGGTAGAAGTGCGGAATGCAGCCGCAGACCCGCAGAGCGAAAAACATTCTGCACTCGGAGAGGCAGAGTCCGAAGCTGTAGATGGGCACCGTCTTCATGTCCTCGGCCTCGTAGTTGAAGCGGCAGCTCCGCTGTTTCGTGTTGAACCTTAAATCAAGGAAAAATCAGGTTAAATCAAGGAAATAGTAACTAAATGAACAGCTAACTCACGCTCTCGCCTCCTCATTGGTGTAAATCTCCAGGGCTATGAGCTCCACCGTGGTGTAATCACTCTCTGGAAAGGTATATCTCTGCTTCGATATACTGGGCACATCCCCAGCTCCGTGAAAATACACATCGTAGGCCGTGGAGAGATTAATGATCTGGGCGTAGATCTCGCCATCCAGCGGATGGACTGTGACCCGATCGCCATGGTCCAGGATGCTCCAGTCGCCGGAACGCCAGTAGCTGCCAAAAAGAATAGAAAGCTATTAAATCCGGGCAAATCCCAAGTGACTTCTTACTCACTCGAAGGAGTTGTAGCGGGCCACCAGGGAGTTGACTGAATGGCAAATGCCAAACTCCGTTTGTGTCTCGTAGATGAACATTTTGACGGCGGCGCCGCTGCTGATTTCCGGCTCGAAGGGCCATTTCAATTCGTAGAGCAAGTCCAAGTACTTGTTACTCGGTATCCCATACGATTTGTTCAGCGGCAAAGTCTCCAAGTTGTCGTAAGTGAGGCTGGCAAGTTTCACAATAAAATCACGGAAATCCTCTTGATCCTCCTCGGACTCAAACTGCTCCGGATGGGCTCTGGGATTGGGATTGGTTTCAGGGGTTTTAAAAGAGATTTCAACACTATTTCTTATGAACAAATTTGACAAAAATTTGTAGAGGAAATGAACATATGCAAAATGAACAACGAAAGAATGAACAGAGGAGAGGATGAGTGAAGGAATGAACACAGAGGGAATGAATAAATAGAGAGGGAATGAACAATGAAAAAATTAACAGAAAATGAATTATGATAGGACAATTATACAAGTGAAGAGGGAATATATTCCCTGTAAAGAGAGAATTTATCTCCTTTCCCCACTTACAGTATATACTCCTCCACTTTCAGCTCGTCGATCCTCTTGTGGGGACACACTGTCAACGAAGGGAAGCTCGTATTCCACACCAGCTTGTTCCGATCCATGGATATAACCATGGGCGAGGTCTGAAAGCGATGCCAGGTCCTCTTGCTCAGCGAGATAATGCTGAATAAAGCCACGCAGATGAAGGCAAACCAGAGCATGCTGAGGGAAAAGTAATATGAAATCAAAGAATTTGAAATGTTAAAAATTGCCTAAAAATGCGGCAGAGTCAGACATGATATATGGGATCTAGGGAAATAATTCGCACTGCTGTTGACTGTGCACTCTGGCATGGGACATAAAAATCTATTGCGTGTAAATTTTTGGTGTAAGCACCATGCGAAATATTCGCGACGAAAGAATTATGGCGGAGTCAATGAACGCATCAATGCCTTTGCAACCCTTTGCTGGTATTTCCTCCATTTTTTCCTCTATATGTTTGTCTGCTCTTTGTTTGAGGAAGGAGCACCGCAAACAAACTGGCAGGAAGACACACCAGACACAAGTCGCCAAAAGTCCTTTGCTGAATTTTCCATTTGCTGGCGAATGTCTTCGCCACAATGACATTTTGATGCCAGCAATGGCTCATAAAGCTCTCTTGCTACTCCTTGGCTTTTAATTTTCCCCAAAACATTTTCTTCCAACCTCTTCTCTTTATTATTTTCGCTAGGAAGTCCCTCTGGTATTTTTTCTTTTTATTTTTGGAATTTTCTCCTCTGACAGTTGGAGTGCTGCTGCTGCCGTGCTAACACCACAAAATTCCTTTTGGACATCACATATGACAGACTCATTGTCATTTCCATTGCCATTCCCACACCATTTCCTCCGCTCGTGTCAGTCTGGCCTGCAATTTATGTATTTGCTTTGTTCATCATCTCGCCACTCATATGCATACAATTTGTGCGTGAATGAGGCCCAGTGATGCATGTTTGATGCCGCAATATGCCATGAAAGGGTGGCTTTTCTGTTGGATTTCGTCTAAGAGATTCTGGATTCTAACATGCCTCCCTGCCGCTGGAGCTATGCGATTGAAAAATGTGTGATAGAGGATAAGGAATGTCAAAATTCGGCAAGCAAAAGTTATTAAGATTTAAATTGAAAGATTTAAAAGGGATAAACATTATGAACACTAAGTAGTTTCTACAAATTTCGATCTTATACCCTTTCTTTTAATAGCTTAAGCTGAGGGCACTCGAATGCTCGATGCCCTGCCATAGATTTGCGGATGGCCCCCCGAGGACACCCTATAGTACTTTATATAGTAATCCAGTGCGTTCTACGCCGCTGCGTGTTTTGCATTTGCATTTGCTGTTTTCAGTTTTCTGTTTTCAGTTTCCAGTTTTCGGTTGCGGATTATGCAATCGTGCACCTGTCGCCGGGCCGTGCCGGGGTGGCCCAAAGCCATAGTTACCATATCAACGCTTGTGAAATTGAGGTTATCACATGTCAGCGACACAGACTCTTTCTCTCAGGTTTATGCATTTTCCCTCCCGCCACAGCCCCGCCCTTGTTTTGTGGGGTTCCTTTCATGCGGAGGAGCTTTAGTTTTTCCAGGAGGGAGGAAGGGCTTAAGTCTCTGCTCTCTGGATGGAGTTGTTCCTGTTCCAGAAAATTTGTGCGTCACAAGCTGATTTTTTGTCATGGCAAAAGCATATTTTCCCCGCTCCCCTTTTGCATTTTTTTCCGGGTCTCAAATAAATCCAAATTGTGCCAAGTGGAATTGGTCAAAGAAATAAATAAATTTCCCATGAAAAATGTTCTACAAATGCGACCAACAAATCATTTTCATGAAAGCAAGCAACCTCCACCCCGCAGGCGTTGCGGGGAAAGTATATTAATTAAAGCTAAGCTCTTGCGTGACCTCCTTCTTCCTTGCGGTGATGGAGCTCACCTTTGGCTCCGGAGGAGACCCTCTCCGAGTTCCTTGGGCCAACACCTGTCAGTTGGGTTTCGTTTCTGGCGGGAAAACTAACAATAATTGTAATTGAGCCTCATGATTTTTCGGGGGGGAAAATTCACAGAGCACACAGCGGAAGCACTGTGGAAAATAATGGCAATCATTCAAATAATAATGAAGTTTCTGTATTCTTGATAAATTAATTAAATAAATAGAGTAGTGAGTAGAGTTACTTCTATTTATCTCCCACGAACGCTTCCTTTATTCTTTTTTTTAATATAAAATCATAACTGGTACATACAATAAATTATTCAAGACTCTCTTCTGTACGTATTAATATTTAAATTTCTTGTTTCTTGTTAATTAAACTCTGATTCGCTTTCTATATCTCTCAGTGCCTGGCTTGGCCCTGTCCTTGGCCTGGCTGTTATCCACTAATTAACCCTCAGTCGGCCGCCCTGACAGATTCTCCCACCATCCACCCTCCACCTCAGCCGCATTCGCATCCTTTTCCTCTTCTCCTTGTCCACTTTCGGTGGAGTGTTGCCAATTTAAGCCTTGCCAGGGCCGAAACAGGCAGAGTATTTCTCTATTTTCCCGTCTCTTTCTCTCGCTGTGTGTGTGTAATCCTGTTTGTCATGTCATGTCAGTTTTAAGGATTTATTGCACCGCACAAAAATATAAATTCCAACGAGATCCAGGATCCACCTTCCCGCATCGACCGCAGCGAGCGGCGGCGGCAGCGGAAGAAGATATGTAGAAAAATGTATTTCCCTTGGAGAAAATCGTGTGTGTGCCTGCCTGCTGGAGGGGTGAAAATCACGCACTTCCTTTAGTTACAGGACCCCCTCTCGGAATCTCTGCACGTGGCCATAAGGCAGTCCTTTTTTAAGTCCTCGACTTATAGTTTTCGTATCGTTTTAGTTTGCACTTTATGGTTTCGTAGGTAATCCCGTGTAAAAGTTAAACCTGCGGTCGCCTCTCCGCCCGTAATGAGGCTTTGCTTTAATTTCCCTTGTAAATTAATTGAGTGGAAATGTTGACTGAGCTCCCGTTGTGGCCGCTTAGCCAAATATTTGATTAATAAGATCAAGGCTTCCAAGGAGAAGCGGCAAGATTTTTGAGGTTTTTGGCAGCTGAAATAAATTACTTCCTGATGTTGAATTTGCCACAATTTAATTAAAGAAATTTGAGTTAATTTTTGGTTGGCTTTCAAGGCTGTACCAAGTAGACTCTTCACCTAGGATAGATTCCATTTGGTAACCTTTGTTTTTCCCTGTTATTTTCCTCGTTACACGCACTCCCATTTCGGTTTCAATTCCATTAGCTCTCTCTCATTCAAATCCCCTTCAAAAGACTCACCGTTCGATGAAATTCAGGCCCAGTTTGGCCAAATAGATGAAGCCGTGTATGGAGGATCCCTGCAGGAACTCGATTATGAAGGCCTGCACTTTGGCCAGACAGACGACGCGCCGTCTCTCCCGCTGGTTACGTCGATCTAGGACCTCCTCTGGCTCCGGCTCTTGGTCCTTTGGCGCTGGCGGTGGTTGCCACAGCGGCGGACGGCGAAAGGAACGAATACTCCTGGTCGTCGTCCTGCCACTGCGTCCCAGCTGATTAATGGCCACGTCCTCGTCATTAGCTTTCGCAATTGTTTTGCTGCCATTGGGATTATGCTGATGCCTTTGCGCGGTGCCGGGAAAAATCAGGAGTCCAGGTCCCGACCCC
The DNA here is from genome assembly GCA_008042475.1 of Drosophila kanapiae. Taxonomy (NCBI): domain Eukaryota; kingdom Metazoa; phylum Arthropoda; class Insecta; order Diptera; family Drosophilidae; genus Drosophila; species Drosophila kanapiae. The sequence goes on along the minus strand of VNJM01003482.1, from coordinate 218,364 downwards.
CTCCCCTTATCCTGCGGCCTCGACGGCGGTTCCAGCGATGCCGTCGAGGAGGTTAGCAGGGAGTCGCTGCCAGAGGCGGAAGCGGATCCCTCGTTGCCATCCCAACTGCTCCTGCGAGAAGGAGATGTTGTTGTCGCTGCTGTCGGCGAGCTGTCGTTAATTTTCAGCTGCATTTTCCCCTCCTGCAAGAAGGGATGTTCAAGTGCAAGTGTTTAGAAAATTAATTAGTTAAGCAAATGGTGTGGAAAAGGAAGTGAGTAATACTGAACTTTCTTCTATTAAAATGTACTTATTTCTTGTACCAAATATTTTCTTAATATTTCGATATTTAATAAACATTTTATAAACAAAAATCAAGCAATAAATGGCTCTTAAGCTCACCAACCCACTCTGCTGAGAGGAGCCTTCCAGTGACAGTAATCCCCTGTCGATAGCACTTGCTGCAGGACAAAAAGCACACACTGCATTACAGTTACAGTGAGTGTTTCACATGTGTGCTCAGCCAACTCCCCCACTGATTGCAGGACAAACTTCATAATTTGTCCTGCTGCCCCGCCGAGCATTGTAACATGGTTAAGCTCTGATTTTTTATAGCCATCCGCACACGGCCTCTGTTCGGTTCATTAAAATATAAATACGTCGCTTTAAATATGTTTTTGCGGTGCGGCAGGTTGCAGGACACGGGACAAGGACAATAATAAATCATCATCGTTGGAGATTTTAATGCGCTGTAAATTATGCCTGATGGTGGACGCAGCAGCAGTAGCAGCGGCAGGCAGCTCGGGCGAGAGTAAATCCATTGAATGACACGAAATGCAATCAGTGTGCGGGAAATGGCAAGCTGATGACCCAGGGATCGGCGGGCTATATCCCCCGGCATCAGCCTCATCATCGTCATTGTGGTCGGGCATTAACTTAGTTAAGGATTTTCATTTACGAGTGCCACTCGGCCGGTGAAGAGATTGCTATTAACTCGGTAATTGGATGGTCCACATTATAAGAAGATAGTCGCTTGTATTAATCGATAGGTTTTATTTCTCAATTTGTAAAATATTCATCAGGTGTAGCTTTTGTTCTTCAATCATTTCGAGTTGTCGCACTTAAACTTGAAATTGAAATAAGATCTGCTTCTTTTGGGTTTGTAGATTCTTAAGTTTTCCTTCCTCCGATTTTTGCTAGTTTTTCGCTGTCTTACCAGGTACCTTGACACTGCCATGACCTCCTTGGATACCAAGTTGTACCTGTGCACCAAGTGCATTCGCAGATTTCCTTGGAAAGATCTTTCCAAGCAGGAGCACCGATGCCCACGCTGTCGCCTGCCCCTCAAGAAGTGCGCCATCTGTGATAAGCGCTTCGAGCCGCGTGAAAAGTCGCATTTGTACTGCAAACGCTGCGATTTCAATTTAATCAAACACGCTGCCGTGCAGCCGGCCTGGAAGTTGGGAAAACCCGAGGTAGACTCCGATGGATATGAGATCAGGGATGGAACCTCCGTCACCGAACGCTGGAAGAATATCAAGAATGCCGCTGGCATATTTGATGAAGAATTCTCGGAGCCATCCCCTTCGCCGTCGCCATGAATTAGCTTGGAAATAATTCCGGTGGCTCGTAAGGGATTTTTTGCTAAGAGATTTCAATAAAACAACTAAAAATGTGATAGATATATGTCTTTCCCGCCGCATTGAGCAAAGAAGCGATCAGTAGAGGCCAAAAAGTAGACCACAATCGAACAATTCCCCAGCCAATAAGGCGCCCCAGAGGTTGCCTCGGCTAGATGAGCTGGACACACATCAAAGGCTTCGCCGGAGAGTGTCCAACTGCGTCCTTAAAACTGGATTAAAATTTCATTTAAATTTGCATTTAAATGAGCGTCGAACACTCAAAGTAAATGACCCCACCAGTTGGCAGGACTCTCTCTGTGGAATCCACTCCACTCCACCATCCAGCCAGGGACAAAAGGTCCAGACGCGAACTTGTGTTTTCCAGACCCAGACATGGGCGGAGCACCACCTCTTTTTCCTCGGTGCACATGGGCAGCATTAAAAGGTTTTTTCTGCGAATGCGAAGGCGACTTTCCCCAGCAGTTGATTACCTTTGGCAGTTGATATCGGGGGTGGAGTATAGGGTATATATATATATATATGGGAGTGCAGCTTAAGCAGCCAAGCCTGCTACTGCCACATTTAATGGATATTGTTTAAAAATGTAATATTTTGCAATTAAATAAAGGCATTTGCAGTGACCCTTGGCCTCACCCACGGCGACCTCAATTTCGACTCGATTGCCAAACATTGCACATGCTTTTTATTTCCCTTTTATTTTTGTTAAGGCTGCATGTGCGCTGCTGCTGCCTTTTGCATGTTAATTAATATTGCAGAAACGCTTAAAGGACATTTTAATTGGCCTTCACTTTGTGGGTCCAACGAATTGTTATTGGCGAAAAGGCAGAGACGAAGAGGAAACAGGGCAGATCTGCAGGCTATCGAAACCCATTTAACTCAGGACTTAACCTCCTCGGGATGTAGCGAAGACAAGCGTAGGGGAAAATCGAAAAATTAAAGTCCAGAGAAAGGCTTAAGTTATAGAGAATATGCCTATCAGAAGGAAGGATAATAATATGGTTAAACATAAAGAGAAGAAAAGAAGGATTCACACTATAATTAAATATTTCTTAAGAACTTACAGGAAAGATGGTTATTTATTATTGTGGCAGATCTTATAATCTTGAATTAACAAAATTAGCTATAAATTTATGTACTTTATTTATATATAATAAGGAACTGCCAAACAAAACCAATATTAAGTTATAAGCCATCGATAATGGGACAAGTAACCGCACGTATTCGCAACCAAAACCAATTCCGATCAATTTATTCAGTAAACTGAACGAACAACGACTCCTTTTAGCCAGAAGTTTGCCTCGAAACTATTGCCGCTGTTGTTCACTCGTTGAAATAACAAATTTTCCAATTTATTTCTTGATTTATTTTCACGCCAATTTCTTGGCTTTCGTGTCCGCCCTCAACAGCAGAAGCAGAAGCAGAAGCAGCAGCAACAAACATGGCTTGACATTTGTTTATTTATTTGGCTTCATGTTTTGTCTTGTGCCATTCCTCTTCATTGTTTTCCGCAGCATCTTACCCCCTTTTTGCGTGAAATCACGAATGAATGAATGACTGCCCCGGCAAACGCCATGAATATTCATGGGCCATGCCACCAGACACAACACGAATAACCAGCGCAGGACCAACAAGGAGAAGGAGCAAGGGCTGGGGCACAGGCAGGGAGCTCCGGGCAGGACTACAACATACAGCTAACTCAGCTTGCATTTCCGCTGAATGCGGCAACAATTCGCAGAACCATTTTGCTGTCCACGGAGCAGGAGATGCTCACTATACCCTAACGTGTGGATACGGGTTTTCAATATATTGAATTACTATTATTTAAGGAGCTAGGGATGTTACAGAATATCTTCATAAGGGAATACTGCTAGAAAACTCTCTAATTAACTAATTCTTATTTCAATTTTTTAATAGAATTCCTAACTGGATTTATTTGAAATTTGCCGAAGAGGAGATTGGAAAATCCAGAAACAAATGTGTATATCAGCCTGCTGCTTAGGGGTAAGTAACTCATTAAATTACAGCAAGCTATGAATTTCTACCTTAAATTATAATTTAAGCTCTTAATACAGAGCATTTTCCCTTCGCTCTGATTTTCCCAATCATTTTCTTAGTCGCTTCTCAACGCTGCTGGTGCGCTGCTGTTGCTCGCAGATGTTTTCTTGGCAAGATGCTGCAAATTGTTTGGCTTTTAGTTGTTGCCATTCGCTGGTGTTATTGTTATTTGCGCTATTTGCACAAGGAGAGAGCAACAGAGACTGGGCTAGGGAGGCAGTGGCTCCGAGTGGCTCGGTTGCAGGTCGGTTGGGGGTTCCTGGTTCTTGGTTCCTGGTTCCTGGTTGGTGGTGTCAGCGCCAGCCAACATTTTGCGGCTGCATGTGCAACAGTTTCTGTTTCGCCAAAGTAGGCATCGAACAACAGGAAATTTAATTAAATGCAGCTTCTCTCTGCTCCCCCCTTTCCTTACTCTCCTTGGTGGCAAATGTTGCGTAAATGTTGCGAATATTTTTCCCTGGGACAGACCGCAGATTTACCTTTTGCCGTCGCTTTCGCCGTTGAATGGTCTTTCTCCCTGCTGCTGCTGCTGGTCACTGCTCCCGGCTAAAACGCTGTTCACTGTTACTGTTACTGGCCAACTGGGCGCTTTTGGTTTAACTGCAATCAGTCCAGCGCCTGCACTTGACTTTTGTTAAGGGTCCTGTACAGTCGAAAAAAAAGAGGAGATCAAAGGATAATAAGTTTCGGAAATATTAGGCGAGGAAAGAACGTTTAAAGAACTGTATTTCTGGCATTTAATATAAAGTATTTATATGTTATCATTATACTACATATTTCCAAGGAGATCTAGCTGCATACTGCAATGTATTCTTATTTTAATGTTTTTATTCGTAAAAATCTATTAAAAATATTTTAAAAAGATTTTTGTTAGCTAAATTTCCATAATTTTCAAGCAGTTGAGTACTGAGGACGAAACAGTCTGCTTCTACATTTTTCCCAAAATCTTTGTGTGTTTTTTAAAGGTCTGCCTTTGCTATCTTGTGTATAAAGTATTTCCTCAATATTTGTGTGTAAAAAATAGTAAACGAATTCGTTCTCAGTGCACTCATTCTCATGAGAAACTTGGCAGCTGCTTCAGATTTGGTCACTCGCACTCGGTCTCGCTTTGATTACCCGTTTGGACAATTTGGCATTTGTGGCCCGCAAAACACGTAACCCCGGTTCCGGATTTTGATTTTGATTTCGATTCTGGTCCTTGCTCTGGTTCTGGGCAGCGACTGCTGATTGTGTTGTTCCCGCTCTCAGATTGTATTGATTTTCCTCCTACGAACGCTAATTACTCGCACTAGAGCTCGAGTGCGGGTGGAAAAGTCGGCAGCTAGGTGGCAGCTTGTTGGGTAATTGTGGTCAGATAACCATTCCGAGGATTGGCTATTGGATTTATTTTTGTTGGGGAGAAATTAAGGCTTAAATGGGTGTGAGATTTATTATGGAGTTTTTAGAGGAACTCTGACATTTTTCAAGGGTTTTATTCATACAATTATTAAAGTATTTTAATATAGGGAATATCTTTATGAATTTCCTAGTTAAATACTTGGCAATGTTTCATTAAATATTTGTTAATTTTATTTATGGAAACATGGAGTCTTCCTTAGTCTTTTCTCCTTTCCAAACATTTAATTCCTTTGCCATTCGAACTCAAAACAAACAAACATATTACTGCAGAGACTCGCCTCCTTCTCAAAAATAAATAACATTTATGTGCTATTTATGGCTCTGCGATGAATCACAGACTGAAGTCCTTCCCCTTCTCTGCTCAGCTTTAATCCAATCAATTTGATAACGCTAAATTAATCATATCCCTGCATTCAACGGAAAACCAAGCAGAGTACATAATTTTGGAGAGCAGAAGGAAAGGAGCAGCTAGCGCCACTCCATTCAAGGATGTTCGATAATGGCGCAAACACACACACCGAGAGAGAGAGTATAGACCATTAGGGCGATTCCGCCCCCAATTTTCCCCTCTCTTCGATTTTGCATTCATCCAAGTTTCGGGATGAATCAAAGCTTCTCCGGGGCACTGCAGCTGTATAAATTTTACATTTGTTTCCTTTCAATTTAACAATGTGTACCTTCGGTATTGTTTTGCTTTTTAGCGGGCAAAAAAACCCCTCGTCTTGGCCATTTCTCTCATTTCTTTTTCGCCTGATTTCGCAATATTTATGATTAGCAATTTATTATTCATCATTTTCGAGTGTGCAAACACACCGCCGAGGGTAGCCCTGATGATGGGCTGTAATAACTCTTGTGAAAAGAGCTGGCTGTGCCCCACCATTAACTTGCACTTAATTTGATTAACAAAAGCCGATGTTTACATGCGCCGAATGCGATGGAAATCTATCATAGCTCCGGCACAATGGGAACTCCAAGGATATGCACGTATATCCTTGCGAGCTGTGCCTGGGCATTGCGATAGGGAGCTTAGTTTGCTTTTATTTATGGAATAATTGGAAAAGAAGAAAAGAAAGAAATAAATTGTTATATTTGTATTATATTTTGTTAAAAAAAGGTAGAAAATCTGTGAGATTTAGGAAAATAGTTAATTTATTTAAAGACTATCTTCAATGTAAATTTTCAATAATATTCTGAAGAACCCTAAACACTAAATAATGAAAAATACATAATGTCTCTTAAGTCTTAACCCTTTAAATGGGAAATAGAAAATTGAGGAATAAAGTCGTAGAAGATATAAGGTTTTCCTCCTTAGTTTCACTTGCAAACTTTTAGCCGAGCGAAGAAATCACCGTCTTTCAGCTCGAAGAAACTGCAAACTGTCAAATGCAAATGTCTCCGAAGTAAGGAAAATGAGTAATATGAAGCTGGCTACAAGAATCTCGAAGACTGGGAAAATCCCAAACTTGAGAAGGAGTTTTTTGGGAGTGGAACAAATCGCAGCACATGTCGGCATTAGCTTCAAATTACGCACAAGTGCAACAGCAGGACAACCGGATATGGGCATACAAGGACACCCAAGACAACCAGCAGACCCGGCAAAAGAAGTCCAGCCGGGGGGCGGGTCCCTGGCAAACAGTGGCAACATTTTATTGATGTTAATTTAATGCAGGAGAAATAAAAAAGTCAACGGCGGCGGCGGCGGCCGTGCAACGGAAATAAGAAATGAAACGGAGGCAACGGCGAAATAAAAGATTTGCATATAAACACACTCGAAAGATACACAGAACGAAAAATATTAGAAAATTAGTTAAAGTTTCTATCCTAAAGGAGATTTTAAAGGAAGGTTGTCTCTATTTTTATTCCAATAGAATATTAATGGATTTTTTAGTAGGCGCGATAGGAGAAAGAACAGGTTACGTTGGCGAGGAAATTAACTACTGGCGTGTTGTGTATAAATTTATAATGAAACTTCTTATGATTTCCGAACATGTTGAGATCATTTCAAAGAATATATAATTTTTCTAGAGCTTTTCTTTCAGTGTCCCACATATTTATATGTATAGACATTTGCATAACAGACGTAGCCCCAGAATGGGAGCCGAAAAACTGTCATTGCCAAGGTTTTTACATCCGCTTGCCGCAATCATTGTCTGTTGCTGCTGCAAAAGGGGCGGCCACTTCAGAAGGAGGAATGGGGAAGGGGTGATCCTTCCTTCGGGGGGGAGGGGAGGTGTGTGGAACAATTCAATAATATTTATAGCATCGTCTCATTCTCGAAATGTCCGCGGCAACATATGCAAGTGGATATTGCTCTATTTTCGAGTGGGATTCCATTATAATATTGTTGTAAGTAGCGGAAAGAAAGGACTGGCAATATGGAATGGTTTACTGGGTACAGGAGGATATATATATATGCAAATGGAAGGGCTCGGCCCAGTTGACACTTTGTGCCACGAAATTTATTGGCATGTGCGAACAGACAGGACCCGCCGCCGCCGCCGACGACGACTGCAAGGATATTCCCGCAGACACCTCCCACTCTCGAAATCCACACACACATGGCCGAACATTTAAATGTAATTGCAAATATTTAAATTCAATGTGCCCCTTACCAAATATTGGGGCATTCAATTTATTGCCGCCATCGGGGGCGTTATTGGCAACGCATCTACATATAAGTAGTGTGGGGGAATAAGCGATTGATGGGCTTTTACGAGCCCCGTTCGGCATTCATTTAATGGCTCCTAAAAGGCGCTAATTATTTAACCGCATAAATCAGGGCCATTTTATTGGCCAAAGTTGTCCAAATGATTTCGAATTACCAGCAAGAAGAGAGTTCAATTAAATCCTGTCACATTCATTAACATTCTATATAATATAATCTATATAATGACGTCTTTATAAATGTTATTAACTAGGACTTACTCTTTATCTTTGTATCGTGGATTACATACGATTTGTTAAATATGTCAGTAGTTTCCCTGTTTCCCACTCGACTCGACTTGTTAATTATTGAGTATAAAATTTCAGTAACCGGCAAAAGTTTAATATTCTAAGGATGGGCGACGAGGAGTACGGTACAACATTGCTACATAAGGTGATCGCCAATATAACCACAGCTGCGCCCATTAAAAGCAATCATACCAGCCTGTATATTGCTCTTATTATAACCGCAATAGCTCTCATTTGTTGTGCCTGCTGTCTGATCTTCATTTGTTGCGGCTGCGGTTGGTGGTGCTGTTGCGATGAGGACGATTGGCGTTACGACCCCTAGTCTTCTTTTTTTGTATTTAAAATTGCCATGTTATTGAAACGTTTTGGCTAAAATAGCCTTGTTAGATTCCAATACCAAATACAACAAGTAATCATATATAGGAAGATAATTTAAGCTGAAGAAACCTAAGGATCCAGCTCCTTATCGTTGCCAGCTGTAGAAGGTCCGAGCTACGCAGATCCTTGTCTGGCCGAACGGCAAATAAATAAAAATGGTCATGCAATATTAATATTTATGCACAAATATTGGCGTCCAAGGCGTTGGGCGGTGGGTGGAGGCGCCAGTTTGCTTTATCTAAGTGAAATGGTGAAAGATTGATGGCTTGTGTGTGTTTGTGTGCTCCGCCACGCTTATATCAGAATTTATGGCAATCGGGGGCAGGGCGAGCGCTGCGTATACGCAATATTTATATTTATGTATTATGAATCAATGCGAACCAAGGAAGGGCCAAGGCAGCACGATGCGCACTAAAACAAAAGGATAACAATAACTTTTCGCAGCCTGCGTGACGTGGTAAGCAGGGAAAAAATAAGGATGCCCAAGGAACAGGCCCAGGATATTCGCTTTCTCTAGCTGCGGAAAAGTAAATGGTTTTGCAGCCCCGGCCGGGCAGAAAGGTCCATTGGGGCGGATTATGAGTGAGATTCTCTCGCCCAAGAAAGGAAAAAAAATAGAGGCTAGTCATAAAAATTGCATGAAAATGGGGGGCCCGGCCCGCCTCATATGTGCGGGGATTATCCCGGGCCCCTTAGTCCTTGGCTTGTTTATTTGTTTGGCTTTTACGCCAAAAATTATACTATTACAATCAAGTTTACGATTGCAATTCGCTGCCTTCGCTGAGTGCCAATGAATGCGATGATGGCCAAAGACGAACATGATCATTGCCGCTGCGTTTATCCCCCTCGATGATGATGATGATGATTGGTTGGGAATATACGCAGATACATTCAGTATATATTCGGCAATGGAATGATTGTCTTTCTGGGGAAAGAGCGGTCGCTTACGAGAGGAAATAGGAAAAGGAAGTCTCACTGAAATTCTATCTTCCTGGCATCTTTTGCCGCCTCAGACTCATAAATTCTTTACAGATATTTTATATATATCGTCTTTCCTGGCTTACTCCTTTTTTCTGTCGATTTCTTCCTCCTTATGCTAAATTGCCGTTTGCTTTTATGGATTGTTTTTACATTTTTTACAAAGTCTGATGTTTAATAAATACTAAAGAGATTTTTAGGGTTTTAAGTCTACGAAAATCAAAGATAGAAGATAAATTCCTGAAAGATTTCCAATCCAGTATACATTGTATTGCTCATATTACTTCAATACTGGTTGGGGCTTTTCCTCTATGTATCCTTGAGATACCCTTTAGTCACTAGGCTTTCTCTCCTCCTCATCCCTCGTTGAATTCTAATGTGGAAAAGTTGACTTTGTGCATTCGCGCGTTGTCTGCCACGCATTTAGTCCTGCCTTAGCCCTCTGAGACCCTCTGAGCTACTCCATCACCCATCGGAGGGATGCAGCAACTACAGCAACTACAGCAACCGCAGCAACAACAAGGACAACGACAGGATATGGCAAGTGGGCAACTTTGGGGCTGGCGAGGTTTAAATTGCCAGAGAGCTAAAAGGGTTGCCTGGGCAAACGTGTAGCCTTTTTTCCCCCCTACGACTTTTTATTTTTATTTTTCAAAAAAACATCGACAAGCGGCGCTTTTGACTGCCATTTACTTCACCTCCCAACCCCTCCACACTTTTTATTTGATTTTTTTTTTTGTGGCACAAAACTTTGCACTTTGACATGCAGCCACGTGTGCCCTGATGAGGGGGGAGAGGGAGGGAGGGAGTGCGCATAGCGGTGTGTCTAGGTGTGTATGTGTATGTGAATGAATGCCAGAGTGTGAGTCTTGCATTCGAGAGTGTGGATAGCGCAACTGTGTGGGTGTGAGGCAAGTAAGTGAATGAGCCTTCAATGTTGCCTGGGAATTGGCTGACAAACGTCTCTAATAGCCCCCAATCACAATCAGTGATTGGTGATTCGGGTAAGAAAAGGCTAAATTGATCAATCGGAAGGAGATATTATAAGGATTTCCTGCAAGAACCTCAGGGAACTCGGCTCTAGTGGAAGCTATAACTGTGTGATTTGGTATGTTAAGTTCTTTTCAGAGATGTGTGGTTTCAGTAAGAGAAGAATTGGTGGGAAGGAAATAGTATAGGAGCTTCGTTAAGGAACTTATCTCTGGTTAAAGTTAAAGCTGTGAATTTTGGTATGTAAGGTTCTTTTATTTAGTGTATTATTATAGTGGGAAAATAATTACTTAAAAGAAGATATTAAGTGGATTTCTTTTAATAACCTCAGAGAACTCGGCTCCTTTTGAAGCTATAGCTGCGATTTTTGGTATGTGAAGTTCTCTTATAAGTAGACTTCGTATTTATAAATATTTATTTTATAAACTTCAGAGCTCTCTTAGGTTTAACAATATTCTTAATTTACAATTTAATAATATTACATACTTAAAGAGATCGCTTTAAGGGAATTTCAAATGGTAAACATATAAGTTAATAATAACTAAAGTAGCCTTTTAACTATCTTATTTTCGATATAAATAACTGGCCATAATTACACTCCATACATTCATCACATTTAGTTCTTGACTCATTGTCTTAAATACATCTCTGTGGAGCAATCAGCATACAAAATACAGTCATTATAATCAGCAGCCACCCTTTAGTGCGGAGTCCTCTCTTTTTGGTACAGTAAACACCCCAGTGCACACGTGCGAACACTTGAAAAAAATAAAATCTTTTTGCTCGCATGAATATTTTAAAGCTTGCACCGCCATCACACTCAAATTATGATAATGAGGAGGAGAGGCGAGTGTTATTTCATTTTTTGCATATGTGAGGAGGGGTGTGTGTGTCATGGAGAGGAGTGCTAACGAGCGCAGGTACACTCAGGAGCTCAGGGATAAGTCCCCAGATCCCCGTTCGAGGGTTATACCAACCCAACCCCCTTTAGAATCGCTTTCGTTAATGCATTTCATTAATTTTTATACAATTCGAATGAGAGTATTGTGTGTGCTTCTGTTTAATGAGCACTCTTTTGTTCAGCCCCCTGAGAGAGGGTATGGCGAGACTGGGAGAAAGATCATTAGAAGTCACTTGATGTCTGAAAGAACCCCCCGAAGAAGGAAGCACTCTTGACTCTGACTTTGAAAGGCTTCAAAGTGGCATTAGTAGCAGGCAGGCTGCCACTTTTTATTCAAAATTTCTATACGAAGTAAGAAAAATTGTAAACAAAAATTCGATTAAATGCCAAATTCCACGATGACTTCCGATAACGCCACGGTGGCGGAGGGCAATTATGTTTTTGCAACGACCACGCCGGAACCACCTCTAACCCTGCAACTATGGGGCCTTCTGTTCATATTCCTTGTCATCATCTTGATCACGGTCCTCTGCATCACGTGTATGATCCTGCTTGTCCTGTTCGGCTGTATGAAATCCTTCCTGTGCATCCGCTGTCGTCGTAACGAATCGGATACGACGTAGCCGAAGCTCTATGTATTCCCAAGATTTGTATAAATCAGTAATGATTAAGTAAATATATTTAAATTAAATAAAGAAACTTGTAAATAAACGCAGAAGGATGGCTTGTTAGAAGAACAACAAGATGCTGGCCAGGCAAATTAGGAGTGAGAATAATAAAGAAAGGATACAAATAGTATTTAATAATTGGAATAGCAAGGCTTGTACTGTCAACAGGTTAAGCCAAGGAATTCATTTTTAATTATTTATTTGAAGAAGATTAGTTGCAACATAAAGGTTGAAGTTATTATTTGTTAGTACGCTGGGATTATCGAATCGATTCACATTTCTGGACAACTTGCATCGTTTCTGGACGAATATCTCCGCAAGAACTGAGGTAATTCCGGAAATTCTCGGCCAGACTGGCAGCAGTGTGACAAATGTAAACCGATTAGCCACAGCTCGGCCTGATTATCAGGATGGCAGAGTGGAGTAGAGATGCCTGGGACTATGGAATTTTCCACAGTTTGCAGTCTTTCCTCTGGGGACTGTCGAGTGCATAAATTCCGGGACGGAGGCAACTCCTGCAGCTGCTGCTGCTGCTGCTGCTGGCACGAAAGACACAAAACACTCGCTCGTCCAAGTCCAAGTCGTAAATGCACTCAGCACTTTGTCAGCTCTCAGACAGGAAATGCAGTTGCCATTTTTCTTTTATCCCTGCAAATCCCTCTCACCATCCTTGCCCCCCCTTCTGGCAAAGTCGTTCTGCAACTGTCTACATTTTTCACTTGCCATCCATAAAAAGTATCAGTTTTAGTTTTAGTTTTAGTTCTCACAAGGCTACAAGTCTCCGGCTCTGTTGTTCTCTGCCGTCGTCTCATATATTCGGTTTCATAATTTTTAGCCAAGTTTTCCTCATCCTTATATGTCCTTTATTTTTCCTTTTCGGCGACGGTATGACAAAAGTTTTCATTGCCGCCCTCGTCATACAGGGAAAGACCTTCCTCCAGCTGTGAAGTGCATTAAACAAGGCTTTCCCGCACATGATCTGAGTGATGTGTGTGTTTCGGAGATGGAGTGGCTTCAACGTGGCTTTATTAGAGTATGTTAAAAAAGTGCATTTATCGGAGGTGCAGGGAATGCTGGCGGCATAAAAAGATAATGTTTCGAGCGTATCGGAGACATTCTAAATATACATTTTTGGGTTTGTTCCCACTTGGATGGAATTTACTATCTTTATTATCACACCAATAAGGTATATCTTTATTGTTATTACTTTCACACGTTATTTTAGTTTTCTCTTTGGGTATTAAAACATGCGTACAGTGACAGAAATACTAACTACTCCTGAAATAATATACAATATGCTTAGGTCAGTTAGTTTACTTAGCTTTTATAATGTTTAAATAGTTAGATGACTTTATAACTGTTTCTTCTTTGATGTTTGCTTTTATTTAATATCTAAAAAAGTCTCTTATCTTTAAATGGTAGATTTTATGGCCTAAATCTAATCTGAAATCTCAGCTAATCTCTGATCTTGCCCAGCCACTTGACGAACTCCCTCAGCTTCTCCAATCTTCGGGGTCCCCCGCGTGTGAGAATTCTCCGCCAACGCCGCTCCACAGCCAAACGATCCTCCTTGTCCAGGGTCTCCGAGTGCTTCCTCAGCTTCCTGTAGATCAACTTCTGTAGCTGTGTGGTTCGGGTTTGAACTGTTCTCTTCCATCGATCGAAGCCACTGCGCTGCAGGCAGAGGGCAATAAGTTGGGTCTCAATGCTCGATGCCCTCAAGGGATCCCCTGTGGTATCCGAATCCAGATAGTCCCCGACGACACCATAGAAAGCGTGCAGCTTCTCCTCTGTCCTATTCGGATTCACAGCTGTGAAGGCATCGAAGTTATCCAGGTAGCCCATGAGAATGGTGTTCCGCGAGTCCAGGACAAGGAGGTCTTCCACGACATTATCTACCAGTTCAATGGCCTGTACTACCAGCTGATTGGTGATGGTTGCCAGGGCCTGCTCCGATTGCAAATACATGCGGTGTCGACTCTGATCTCCAGCCGAATATATCAGGCAGGGAGAGAGCTGTAATAATCGTAATTTTAATAAAGTTTATTGGGGGGGAAATTCTATATTTTTATGAATTTATTTCAGTGATAAAGTCAGGCTATAAAACCCTATAACTTACCACTGCCAAAAGCAGAAATAAATGGTTGTTCATGGTGATCTTGCTCGCTCAAAAGTCGGTCGTCTACTGAACGCACGCTTCTGAAATAACTCGGAAGCAGTGCCACTTCGTAGATAGTCTTATCTCACTCTGAAATTTCCATGTGGAATCGACGGCGCCTGTCCGAATTTAATCATAAATTTTATGATGATACATGACGGCATCGAGGAGTCGAATCAATGACGTTTCTTGTGTGTGAAGAACCCTCAGATAAGAGATAGGCTAAGGTTTATGGGATTTATAAATTCATTCATGTCTTGTGGAGGTTGTGATTCATGGAAATTGTCTGGCGAAATGTTCCGTTCTTCACCTTTTAAAGTGAACAAAGACATTTTGAGAGAAAGAAAGGGGCCACGCGAAACTATTCATTGCGTATACGCCGCGATGGCCCTGGTAATAGTGAAATAAAAGTCCACTTAGTCAGCAGTCAGAGGGAAAGGATGATAGGGATATGACGAGAGGCAGGACGTTCATTCATTGTCCCGGGCTTAGACCCTCAGGATCCCAGTGTGTGGGCTGTGATAAATGCCTGAACTGGGTCATCATGATGATGAAACTCAACGGGGGAAATAAAACGCCGATTGCTCCTCGTATCGGAGTTTCAAATGAAAGCCCTTATCCCAGACGAGAAACCACCATAAATGCCCCGCATTTGGAGTGGCCAACAACAAATCCCAAATCCCGAACTGCAATTTCAACTTTGATAAGCGAAGTTTAGTGGCACAAAAAAAAGAACAGAAAGGGAGATAGAGCCAACAAAAAAGCATCAACCAACCATATGACAATGTTATTAGCGTGGTTTTTTGCGATTTTCAGGGATTTTCGCGGGTTTTTTTTTTCTAGTGGTCGCTGCCATGGCAACTTTTGAGTGCCGCCGCCAACTCGGAATAAAAATCAAAAAATCCTGGTGGATATCCTGATGGATACAGGCGTTGACCCGTGTGCTAAAGCCTAATTGGCTCTATCTACTCTGCAATGGAATGTGTGTGTGTGTGTGGAAAAATCTGGGGAGGAACATAATCAAAGCCCCAAAGGCTGCGAAACAATTACTCCTTTCGGGATGCAAATCGCAGCAATGGCGAAACAATAACCGAGAAGAACGAACACCCCAAAACACAAGTGCTATAAATTGCCTCAACAACGCCTGCTGTTCTCCCTGCTTCTTGGTTCGTTTCTCGTCCTTTTTTCCTCACCCTTATTGCCCCGCCCCGTTGCATGCAAATTTCAATAACTTGAATTCGGCTAACCCTTCCGAGCAAACTGACACTGAATATCAAATATGAGTTGGAGCCACACAAATTATTTGCATACTTTCGGGGATGCTTTTCGACAAAAAACACGCGAAGCTAAAAACAAAAAAAAGAGGTGGAAAAACCTAAAGGATATTCGGAATAATAACGTAGACTATGTTGGAATACTCTAGGTATTTGGAAATATATATAAACCTACAGACTAGCTCACTATATTTCTATAATTAACTACAATTCTTGAAGTTAATATATCTCTCATAGTATAGCTAAATTTTTTAGTTAAAAAGCTCCTCTTAAATGCACACAACTCGCTTTAAAAGAGTAACCCCAAACCAGGAGAGGAATAACCCACAGGAACTACACAAGCAGACTCGCACATGTGGCGCGCTTTTGGTTTTTGGCGCTCGGCGAGGGGTAGGAAAAATCCTAAACAGGACTACGGAAACAGGAAAAAAAAAGGAAGAGGAAGCGCTACATGTAAGGGGGTGTAAACAGCAGAGGCAAACCCTTCCTTTTCTCCTTTTTTTCCATCCCGCACCGAAACGAGTTATTTATTGCATTTGCAAATTTTACACAACATTTTGCAGTTACCTCAGCGCGCCCCATAAAAGCCAGTGCTTTCTCCAGAAAGGTGGCGTTGCCGAAGTTTATCGCGGTAAAAATTGATTCAGTTTATACATGTTTTCATGAGGATTGGGGGTAGCTGTAGCAGGAGCGGAGCTGGAGCAGGACTCGTCCTTTGTGTAATGCGAGGCTGCCAGTTCAATGAAGCCCCCGTCCTCCCGTTGAGCAGTAAAATTGATGTGCAAATATTTTCATAAATTTGTATGCCAAAGTTTCTCAGGTGTCATGTTTGAAAATATCCCAGGATCAGAAAAAAAAAAAAAATAACCGAATTTCCATGAAGCAGAGGCAAAGCACTTGGCACTCTCTGGAAATTTGATTTTTGCGGTTGCAATGAATTTTTTGATTTTCTGCTGAAAAATTGCTGCGATAATTTTTGATAGAGCCGTAAATTCGTTGTGGAAAAAGGGGGATATGCATAAGGGGATTATTAAATTGGAGAAGTAATTTATTGGGAAGGATAAATATCTTTTTTTTTTGAGGCATTTGTAAATAAGGAAAGAGAATAGATTATCCTGTATTTCTTTATTTATTTATTTACATTACTTATTTCCTTAAAGTTTCCTCATTTTCTTATTTTAAATCCCATTCCCTTCTTTGGGATTAACTCTTACTTTCTGAACCCTTTCCCCATTGCAGAGTTTTCTCCCCCAAACCATAACTAATTCGCATGTCCTTCCGCTTGCCACTTATCTCTGGCGCTGGCTCTGTTATTTGGTAAAATATGGGGGTGTCATGCCAAATAAAAGGCGACCAATAAAAAGTGTGGCCAAGATAAGCAAAGTGGCGCAGACAAAACCAGGAAAAAAAGAGAGGGTGGGCAACCGTAACCAGGTTGGCAGAACAAAAAAGCTAAACAAAAGGTTTGGCTATGATTTAAGTTTTTTTTCCTTCTGTTTTCGCTCCAAATTGATCAAGATATATAGGTATATATATTGTCTGCAGGCTAACCTGGTTAAGTGCACAGTCCGGCTGTCAAGATAAGTTCTGGTTTTAGGTATTTGGTTACACTTTAAGCCCTTAATACGTACGTCCAACTTTTTTTTAACTTTAGTATTTCCCTTTCTTATTTCTCCTTTCTCTATATATTTTTTTTCTCTAAGAATAAGTATAAGATGAATGCCGTTGCTTATCTGGTTGGTGGTCACCGGTTTTCCTCTGTTCCGGCTTTCGTTGCCTGTCAAACGGTGTTTTAGTGCCGGACAGGCTACGGTTACGGGATACAGGATACGGAATACGGAATACGGATGGCCCCTGTCCTTTTTGTATCCTTGCGCTGAAAGCGATATGTCTGCACTGTGGGCTGTCCCTTGCTCTTAAGTCGGAGGGGGGAATGGAGGGATATCTTTCAGCCTGACAGCATCTTAACTAATATAATGCCCAATTTTCTGTGGTTTATGGCTTACAACTGTCAATGCCTCGTCCGACCATCCATCTAAGCGATGCGATTAGAGATGCTCGCGTGACACGGCGGCACACTGTGTTTTCTTTTTCAGACTTTAAAGAGTTTTATTTAGTTATTTCAGAAATATTTTTATGGAAATGCTTTAAGATATTTATCATTTATTTCTAAGGAAACAAATATTATAAATTTTTTAATTCCTTCTGTTGATTTTAATAATTTCTTAAGGGTTTCCTTTGGTATAAATTTGGAATCCCTCACTGAAGCATCTCCAGTTTCCGCTCTTCTGGCTTTGGTTGAGCTTTTTACGGGGATTTTGTCTATTTTCCGTTTCAAGCCATTGAAAGGTCGTTATTTAAATTGATATAAATGATATGTCCTCGGGCCGTGTGCTCTCTCTTTGTTTGGTCAGTTCCTTTGACATTCGGCGGGGCGGTAAGTGAATTTCAAATCGACATCAACGCTAAGTGACTTTGATTTATCATAGTGCATGAGTTTATTTACAAACACACTTCGGCTGGCTGGCTGCAAACAAAGTGTGCTGTGGACACAGCTGTCGCAGGATGCGGGTCGGATGCAGGCAAACAATTAGCTCAAGTGGAGCTCCTGATTTTCGGCCACACCACCACCCGCAATCTTTTCAATCACACTTAGGTCTGGTTTTGCTCGGCATTAAAGTTATTCTCCGTCGCTTTATTTTATTGGGCAGTTTGCGCATCTTTTAACAAATTGCAGGACATTAAGTTTTTATGTTCGCAGGCACTGGCTCCCCGTATTTGTATGTACATATATATGTAGTCTGTATCTCTTTGTATCTGCTTAATGGCAATTCGGGCAATTAAAATGCTACTGAAATCGTTATTCAGATGGCTATGTAGCTATAGCGGTGGCTATATAGCTGCATTTAATGGAATACTCAACGTTATCCTTCGATTTTCCTGCACTTTATGACTTATGAGAACGCGTCTTTCCGCCACGAATTTTCCCCAGCTAATTAAGCGAGCGTTTCCTCTTCCTTTTTTGTGCCGAAGAATAATGTCCAAATATTAATTACTCGCCATTATTCACACGCCTACATACAACAGCCCAGCCATGGTTACTATCGAGGAGCAGAAGCAGAAGCAGACGCAGACTCAGGTGTTTCCTTGATTCCCTGGGTTCGCTGGGGGGTGATGTTCTGGGGGTGGTTTTCCCGGGGGGTGTTCCCATATTTCATACCCACAACAAATGCCCAACAATCATTCAAACGCAGACACGGGGGATTTGTCGCCGTCTAAGCCGCGCGTTGAGTTGAACAACTCAATGAGTGGCGTCGGCGACGGAGTCCCAGTTTAAATGAAAGTGAGCTCTCGCTTCCAGGCATGTTAATTATTTAGAAAGCATTCAGATTTATTTACTTAATTCCTCAGTCATTCTGTTTGTGCTTTTGTTGTTCCACATTTTTTGCTTTTTGTTGTTCCAAAGTGTGTCTTTTCAAGCAAGTTAGTAATTGTTTTACCACCAGGGAGGGCCTCATAGCTGCAAAATGCAGAGGTAAGAATAAAATGGACACCTTTACTATATATTTATATTTTTCCCTATTTATAATTGTAGCATTTAAAATATAAGTTACTCCTGCTAAGAACTCGACTTCTGGGGACTTTATCTACCGATTTAAGCTGGCCTTTTATCCTCGGTGCCGCCTTAAATTGTATCTATTCAACAGGATTTAACAGCTTTGGCCAGGAAAAACCAACAATTCAGCACAATTGACTGGGCAGTAAATATTTTACTTACTTTGGTTTACTGAGCCACATTTTTGCGCCACACCCCCTTGACCCACTCTCTCTCTCTGCCTTCGTTTTTGCTCCTTTGTCCTTTAGGCTTACTTATGTGGGAGTGTTTGCTTGTTTCGCCACTAGATTTATGCCCTTTCTTGTGCAGTTTGGGCTCCCCAGCTAGTGCAAGGATATACAAGTATTTTATTTGTTTTACATGGATTTCTCTGCCCGCCAGATTTGTCGTATTTTATGCCACAAATAAGCCGCAAACAGCTGAAAGAAAAAATAAACAAAACAAAGAACAAGGAGCTGCCACAAAGTAGAGTTCATCTAAAGCCGAAATCCTGGATTTATTAGGAGCAGTTCCCTTTTTGGAGTAAAAGTCTGTGGGTTTCTTTTTAATTTCTTGTTTCTTTTTATTTCGCTTCATCGTTTCCTTCAGTCTTCGTATAAGAAATAACATTTTGTGGTTGCTGTGGGTGTGTCTATCATTTAATTAAATATTTTTGCGTATATCGTATTATTAATATTTAAATTTACGGTCGCCTGTTGGCTCCTATTTGCCCCTCCCCTGGCGCTGCTCTTTGCTCATATATGTTGTTTTTTTTATACACAAACTGTTGTTTTTTTTTATATTCAGATAGTTTTCTGTGGGTTTTTCTAAATGCGTTTTGTGCATTTGCTGCTACTGGTTTGCCTTTTGATTTTGCTTATTTAGTATACACGCTTTATGCTTTCCTTCCTTTTTTGTATTTTAGAAATATATTTTTTACACTCGCTCTTTGTGTGTGCTGTGCTCTCAGTGCGCGTTGTCGCATTTAATTAAATTATTCCTTTGCAAATGAAGGCCCGAAACCGAAAATAATAACAACAAACGAGAGCTTTGATTCTGAATTATTGCTTTTTTTGGGAAATCATTTATGCCTAAATCAATATCCGACGATGCATTTGGCTAATTGTTTTCCAAATGCATTCCGCACATAAATTATTTACAGTATTCGTACAAACACTCGACTGAGTGCTTCATTTATATACAAATTATATTAGTTGTTAGCTCAACTTTGAGTTCTGGCTCACTAAGATTAAACGTAAATGTAAGTGTTTTAATTTAATTTGTTTAGTTTTTCGCTTAAACTTGTTGCTTATATTGTCCTTCGAGAGATGTTTGCCGCTGAATTTGTAGGAAACGTGGGAATATATATGAGAGGCTATGTATGGGTTTCAAAAACGACCCCGTTTCCCTTTGGCAGTTTGGATTCATTCAGTTAGTTCTAGGCTCTGGACTGGACTGGACTATTTGGTCCCCATTTCGTTCGTTATTTTGTCTGCCAAAGTAGAACCCCAAAAAGCCCCCCTGCCACATTCAGCAGAAATCAAAATGACCTTTTCTCCTTCGTTACAGCTAATATATATTCAAATAGATATATATTTAAATTCACTTGTAAGTTGCTTAACCACTAGACGCTATCTAGAGTATTCGAATGATAAATGCCATTTTTAACTATGAGTTTTGGGGGAGAGAAAAAGTGTGAGTGAGACTTGAATGCAGTTAGCTTAGTGTTTCTTTGAAATCGTATGCGTTCTTAGTCTAGCGGTTAGTGTACGTATCTAATATATCTTGTATCTGCTATCTGCTATCTGCTATCCGTAGGTCATTAAGAGTATTTGTATGCTTGCTATACACGTAGACATATCCCTTGTTTCATTTGACGCTTGTTAAACTTTGTTGCGAGTTACCTCTGTCTCGATAGTTGACAAAAAAAAAGAACAAAAAACTAACGCAATCTAAACTGGAGAGTGTGTTTAGCAAAACAGTTTTAATTCGAACTCGGTACTTGGAAATTGTAATTTTAAATGATTAATTTATTTAATTTAATCAAATTAGCATCTACATCTCTGAAAAATCCTTGGATATTAAACATTTTGTTGAAAAATAAGATAGTTTAATGAATTACTTAAGCAAACCTTTAGGCACATTTCGAACATAAAATATATTTAAATATTCTATGAAAATATCCTGAAACACACCCAATTCCTCATCGTAATCTTCTGCTAAACACACCCTCTATTACTATCCTTGCTGCCCGTAATTCTATCTATCCTCTCACTTTCCCTGTTTGTTTTATCCTTGAAGTAAACCCCCCCTTTTATTTAATTTTTACTTTTCCAACTCAGAACTGGCCGCTGGCCTTGGCGCTCTGAACACAGCCCCGATAGTTGTTGTTATTGTTGTGGTGGTGGTGATGGTGGTGTTGGTGGTAGTTCAGTCCGACCATTTCCATCTCCGTTTCCGGCTCCATGTGGGATCCCTTGCGTCCACGTCATACGTAGACCACGTGTGGTTTTCCCGCCGCAGGTGGCACCGGCGAAGGTCCTGCCGAGGATGCCGTAGAGGAGTGATTCAAGGCCGCCGCCTGTTTCAGCTTGGTCATTGTGTGCGTGTCCGGGTACTCGTAGTGATCGAAGCGCTCGTACAGATGCTCCGGCTCGTCGTCGGCCTCCTTGACGGGCAGTTCCCAGTGGTTGAGGGCCCGATAGTCATTGGCTATGGTCTGGGCCTTGAGATACCGCTCCAGGTCCGATTTATCCAGCTGTGGCATTGTGGCCTGCTGGTACTCATGGCCAACTCCATTGCCCACGTGCGACTGGAGAGGCATGGCCGCCTGGTGGTAGTGGTGGTGGGCCTGCAGAGTCTGGGCATGATGCGGATAGTTGAGCGACATGCCCAGGCCATTGTTGTGGTTACTTCCGCCCAGCGTCATGCTCATGCCCAAGCCCATTCCGAGGCCACCGCCGGGATTGTGGTTCTGCAGGATGCGATCGTGCACATTGATGATGCTCTTGCTGGTCCTCAGCGGGCCCCGTTCGTGCAGCAGCTTCCTGCGTCGCTTGACGAACCGCAGGTAGTAGAGGACACTCACTCCGATCATGGTCACCAGGAGGCAGGTGATCACCGCACACACCACTGTCACAATGTGCGCCGGACAGGTGATCTCACCCTCGCTCATGGTGAGCAACTGCCTCCGCGTTCGCAGCTTATCCCGCCAGATATCGCAGCCGATTTGCTGGCGGTCCATCCGAAGGATGCCCGGGTTCCTGTTCGAGGAGGAGGTGGCCAGCTCATAGGCACTGGGCTCGGTGGTGTGCAAGGCATTCACTATATGCTGCTCAGCGATGTAGGCAGCCAAGGCAGCCACTCCGTCGTCCGTGGAGGCCACAGCGGTGGCCTCATCCGCCTGCTCCGAGTCCTCTCCATCCGCCTCCTTGGCCAAGGCAGCTACTGCTCCGCCTGCAGCATGCTCTATCGCCGGATCCACTCCCTCGAAATTCCCAGTCACAAGCCGCCAGAGCCAGAGCAGCGAGCAGTTGCACTGCAGTGGATTATCCCCGAGATATAGTTTCTGCAACTGATCCACCGGGAACTGGGCAGAGTACAGTGTCTGCAGGCTGTTGCTCTGCATGTAGACCTCCAAGATATTGGGATTGCCCTGGAACAATCGCATCGGAATGTCGCTCAGCTGGGGATTGTTGTTCAGGTGCAGCGTCTGCAGGTGTGTGTTGTCCACAAAGGCTCTATAAAAATGAAAAACAAGAAGATTTTAAGTGAGAAGAAGAAATAGTAACTATTAACCTAATAAACAATGTTCTAATGATATATATGAGACATTTAGAAAGCCAATACAGTACTTTGAAGACTAGAATCCTTTGAATCTATATCTATATCCCTAGCTTTTCTATTCAATGCTGAATAAAACCTTATCACTCTGACCTTTTCATTAATTTCGCAGTAGATTTTTCCCTAGTGCCTGCTCTAATTAGCCGACTGTCTGTTTTATATCCCAACATTCATTCGTCGTGAGGTTTTAGCATTTTTCGCAACTGCAGCGACAGCTCTCTGTCCTTTTAATTATGCACACTGTGCGATGCATCGGCGTTCAACTTAAATGCCAGGGCAATGAAATTCATGAATAACATACATACATTCAGTAGATTTCCCGAGGAACACACACATGACAGCGTCAGCTT
Source organism: Drosophila kanapiae (assembly GCA_008042475.1). NCBI lineage: Eukaryota > Metazoa > Arthropoda > Insecta > Diptera > Drosophilidae > Drosophila > Drosophila kanapiae. The sequence continues at coordinate 195,202 of VNJM01003482.1, read as the reverse complement.
CGACTTAAGCGACATGGATTTATTTAGCCTGCGTCTATTTCAACTTAATAAAAGGGGGAGGACGTGGACGAGCTGCAGCTGCAGCTGGAGCCTGAATGAATGGAAAGGAGGGCATAAAAAACAGGGGCTTGAGGAATTAAGGGGGCAGGGAGGAAGCTGACAAGGCTCCGTGTTATTCGAGCTCCGTGGAGCGTTGTCGTAAATCCCTGCCAAGTTAAGTCAACGCGCTAAGTCGCTGACTTGGAGAAAAGGATGCAGGCAGAGAGACAGAGAAAGCTGCCAGGATGCAGCCCAGGCAGGATGTGTGTGTGTGCAGTGCATTACCCCGATACCTAGGGCCCCAGGACCCTATTCTAGATCCCTAGCCCTGCCAGCAGACAGTCTTCGTCTCCGCAAGAAATAAGTGCAACGTGGCGTATGAGCAACATTGAGCGAGCAGCCGTCTTGACTTACTCCGCTGACACAAAGCGAATTTGTCGCCTTTAAGCGTTCTGCAAGCAGCAGCCAACATTTCATTTCAATACCCAGAGTCGACTCCAGCATTTCATGTTAAATGAACGCATTTATTGCACAAGCTGCAAGTTGCAGCTCCCAAGGATCCCGGGATTCCCGCATTGATTTGATAAGTGGCTGCATTTTGCTGGGCTCCTCCGAGGCCATAAGTTTGCTGCGAACTCAGTCGACTGTGGCTGCCACTTCTGATGAATTCGAATCGCAGACTGTGGCAATGAGCTCGAAAATTGTTTGTCAGCTCCAAAGAGAGAGCGGGGAAAATTCATTAGGAAGACTGATGACCCACGAAATAGATAGTTTTCGGCATTTTTCCGCTAAAATCAAACCAGGTTGGTGTGAAAATCCAAATTATTCTTATTGGAAATATATTGTTTAGTAAAAGAATCTTATTTACTTGATTTATGAATCATTTACAATAGTTTAAAGTTAACTTCAGAAGAAACATGATATAAAAACTTATAATGTTATCTAAAAATTAAACAAGGCTTACTATTATTATAACAAAATTCTTCATTATGATATGCTTTTTAAATTTTGGAGTTAAACTTAAAATATCTTATATTAAAGAACAGAAAACCCTTAACAAAATCCCCTTAACCCTTCTGAAATCTTCCAGACACTGTCCCAGCCAGACACACTAATCTTATGCCCACACATCCGCTCCTTTATTTACCTACCCTCAACCTCAACTCCACTCCAACCAACTATCTTTCCACCTCTCGAACATTCAATTTCATGGCAAGTTTAACATTTAACTTAACTACGTGGAAAAAACTTGGCGAAAAAACCTCAATTGCAGGCGCTCGTTCAACCAACCTACAAAAAACTGGGACTTTGCATTACCAAAACAAACTCGGTCTGCATACGACATAAGCCGAAATTTACCCAAAACAATTTAGCGGGTGAAGCCAACAACAAACAGGAGCGAAGGAGCAAAAAATAAATTCAATTATTTGTGCAAATATTATGCAAATAACCGCGCCAGGCGAAACGTGACATCTAAGAAAGTTTCTGCGGCTAGAGGAGCTCCACAGGTTGATGATTTACCTCTGATCGACCTGTTGGCGGGCCTAACAAACACAAACAAAAAAACCTGTGACAAAAGGATAAGGAGAGAGTATGGAGGAGGACTTCAGTCCCACCTTTTTGCTGTTTGGCTTTGGTTTTTCGGTTTGTTCCCCTCGCGATTCAAACTTCATTTTGCATGTTTCATGTTTGCGACTGGCTACCTCCCTCTCTAGCTTCCTTTTATTTTCGGGATCCTTCTGCTTTTTTTTTCAGGACTATTTTGTCTGCGTTTGCCAGCGTCAAACGTGCGGAAACGGAAATGGCTGCCATGTGTGCGTGTGTGGGCTATGCACTGGGGGAAATTATGAGGAGTTAAAGCTAGGAAAGAACTCTTAACAAGCGAAAATAATTTAATATAATATATATCTATAATATATATTTAATATAAATAGAGGCTGAAATTGCAAAGTAAATTTAATATTATTATAAACAAATGATGAAAAGTAAGCTAACTCTTTTTAATTAATGAAATAAGCTTTTATTCTATTAGAAAAACTTATTTTTACTTTGAAAAGTAGCTTAACTTCTCATCTTTACGATTTTATTTAAATTTAAGCACAATTTCGTAGCCTTTCTGTTAAACTATTTTCTGCGAGTGTCCTTGTGTGCGGCATAAATGTTTGCCTTGTTTCGTTTTGCTTCTTTTCCCCTTTTGGGCTCATATGCAAATTGTCTGTGTGTATGTGTGGTGTGTATAGTGTGTGTGTGCGAGCGAATCTGAATTGGAATGGCTCGAAATCCGATTGAAATGTTTGCTGTCCATGTTCGCTGGGTTTTCAGTCACGATTCCCAGGACTTTGGGACTTTACACACACGGCGTCAGAGTTCACTCACATCATCGGGCCCCCTTTTGGCTGTCTGGACAGTCAATCAGTCAGTCTGTCAAACAGTTTGTCAGTCGCTTTTTGATATAGTTTTGATCGGCAGTCAATCCTCTTCGGTCTCCCTGGCTCCCTATTTCCCACACTCAGCCGCAAATCCTCTTGCTCTAGCTCTCCATTCATTTGATTGACGTTTTTAACTACAACAAAATGTGGCTAAGCTCTGGGATCTCTCTCTTTCAGGGTTCATTGAGCCCTTTGACAGTCAGTTAGTACACCTTTTCGATTTTTCCCTGTTCCTGGATATGTTATCAAATGATATGGCCGCGCAATTCGTTAATGACATTTTAAACGTTTTTAAATTACGCATACGCCCCTTATGAAGTCCTTTAATTTGCCAGCCGAACGCTAGTCAAAGGGGCGTTGTAACAAGGACATATGTAGAAGAATGCAGAAAGGCTGTCTACTTCCTTATCGCCCCCTTAATTTTACATAATTATAGTTTATTTAACAAGAGCAATAAGGGAGGCAAGTCCTCTTCGAGGTAAAAAGCTTTAAAGGGTTTAAGTTCAATAACAAATAATTCGTGGAAACTGGGCAGATAATATCTACATAATAAGGATGATTATAGCTTCCCTTACTAAATGAGTTCTGTAAATATTTAATCTGTATAGCCTTCGATGTCAATACATTAAATAATTATATATAAGAGTTAAGCGTTAAAGCAACTCTCCGCCAGTTAATGATGGCAATTTGTCAGAGTCTTTTTTCCACTCTATGAATTTGTGATCTAATTATGCCGCAAATGCATAGAAAATGACTCTGTGTGTGTGTTGAGAGCTAATTATGCTCGTACACCGAATGACAACATTTATGTCACACACACTTGGCGTCATGTCCTCGTAGTCCTTGTTTTTATTTGCCGGCAACGACATTTGCCATGTTTCCCATTGAAAGGACAAGAGCGCTTAAAGTGGCCATTAAATTGAACTTTAAATATGATTATCAACCGGAAGTGAATGACTGCCATTTGCAGGAGTCAAGCGGATAAGAAATTGCAATTTTTTCCTCTGCATTCCCTTCCCTAATTACGGAAATATGTCAGCTTAATGAGCCAACAACAGAAAGGCAGGATAAACATGAACATAACGCTGGGCATGACCTTAGTTTTCCCTCTCCTTCAAAAGTACAATTTTCTTTTTTTGTTTTCGAGAAAGAGTGCCAACAGAAGAATGTAAACAACAGAGAGCTGAAGAAAAGACAGGAAGAAATTACGGAAACAGGAAAACATAAACATGTTGCCGGTGCTGCGGACCCCTTGGCCATATTTTTCCATAAATTATGAGCTGGGAAATATAATTCAAGGCAGTGGCAGTGGAAACTCAAGACCCGAGTAGCTATTATGCGTATTTACCAGGTTCCGCCTGTTCTCATCGTCCTGCGAAAGTCTAAGTCTGTCTGTTTATGCATATGCATGTTCCACCTCCCCACCTTCGTAACCCGCTGCTGCACTTGAATTTGAGTTGAATTTAAATAAAGTTAAACTTTGGCATAATGAGGCAACAACAATGCGAGGTGAGAGTGTTGGAAGGACTCAAGGTGAAGAGGAGAAGCTCCTGCCAGAGAAAGAAAGAGAGTAACCAACTTAATTAGCTCTGTTTTATTTTCAAGTGTTTCTGTTTAACGTGAATAACAAGACAAGTGGCAATTAGTCGGAAATTGCAGGGAAATCAGTAATATAATTGATGTTCTAAGTAAAAATAAATAATATATTTCGAGGGTCAGAAAGCGGAGTAAACAAGAATTAATATTAAGTACAAATTGGTAAATGTAATAGTACCTTTTCCCTTTAATTTTAAATATAAATTTCTCAATTTGTAATCCTTTAAGTAAAGCCTTGAGTTCTACTTTGAATTTGGGCGACATCTCTAATGGTAATAACAAAGGACATCTGCTTAAATTGTAGCCCATGTCCTGTGGAATCCTTTTCTACACCACAATGACTCCATTTCTAAGCCATTACAGCCAGAGCACAGTCCATTACACTCGAATTTAATTCCCAATTGTCGCATCCAACAACCAAAAGCCGACAACCCGCATCCATCCTCATCAGAATTCAGAGTGAGCTCCCCCCTTCCGTAAATTTTGGGGAGCATCCAGCAACCCCAAAGGACTGCCGCAGAAACAAATGTCACACATGTTGTTGTAGCCCCGCATAAATTTTAAAACAATTAGTTTCAATTTCGGAAGCCACACGGCCAAATAAACCGGCCAACACCTACCGACCGACCGAGTCCTGACTTTCTGCTTTGCTCGTATTAAGTCATGTTCACCTCGGTATTCCCTTTGAAATTCTGAAACTCCGCCTGTCCCCGAATAATTCCCGTCGAATTCGAAGGGTTGTTTGTTTTTCCCGAGGAATGGGGCATGGACGTGGTATGAAGGACGTGCTGCCGCCTAATGAATTTTGCAAAGGACTCGCTGGCGGTGATTGTTTAGGTGTAGGGTTTTCATAATGAGCAGCAGCAGCAGCACACACACACATGGTGTTGTGGGGGAAATGTATCCTGTCGCCCCATAAACTTGACTATCAACGTGTCGCCATCGTTGCTCCTTCCTGGCTCGTCCTTTTCCCAACCTATACACAGATTTCAGATTTCCATTAACGCATTTGCATAAATATTTACATGTCTGTCTCTATCTCTGTCTGCCCCCTTAACTTTAAAATGCTTCGCTGTTTCGCTATTTCCTTAAAGGAAAACCTGTTGGGGTGCGGGGAGAAGGGCTTTACATATATGTGGCAAGGTAACAATTTGCTTCGGCAACCCCTTTAATATTTTGCCTTTGCTCCCTTTCGGCAAATGAATTTTACATCAACTTCTTCCTTATGATTCCCCCCAAAAAAAGAAAACAAAATATATATTCACATAATTTCCTGTAAACAAAAAGGAAGAGAAAAGAAAAGCGACAGGATGTTGGGCTTAAGAAGAGAGGAATTTTAAATATTCAAGATTATTGGCAGCTTGGGAAAATTAAGAACTCACATTTAAGAAAACTTTGTACAACTTCGAGAGAAAGTTATTGGAAAATATTTAAGGGAGTATGATCTTTAATATATCTTATTGGTATTTATTATTTATTATTTATATTTTATTATCTGTTGTTAATTTTATATAGAGAATATTATATTGTTTTAAGCAACTACGAGCTCCAATAACTATTTCTGACATTTTAAAGTAATTTAATTAGTTTTAGGTATTTCCAAGGCCAGAAAATTAGCATTACTTCCCTAAGAAAATTCCTGGAAATCCTCAGATAGTTCCCTTATATTTATTTCTAGCCCTAAGATATAATCATATTCCGTATTAGGAATGCAAAACTCGAAATTCCACAAAATTAGCATAAGGCGGCAAGGATCTCTTTTTGTTCCTAAGTCACTCCAGTCAAGGCAAACACGGAATTTAGTTTGCAAATCAGTCAACGCAGACAGACTTACTACCCCCTATAGTATATATAGATGCTCTCGAATGTGTACAGATTGAGCAACAATTTCAACAGTCTGCGAACAATGTTAGGGGGATAAAAGTTTACACAAGGCTGCGACTGCGACTGAGACGGAGACCAAACAAAAGGCAAAAGCAATTACAAAGGCCAACTGTGGGGGTTGGGTGGGTGTAAAAGGGCGGTCTATAGTGGATAAGCTTCAGACACAAGACTTGGCCTGAAGAAAATCAAACGAAAATTCCAAATTAAACTCATTTAAATGGCATATGATGCTCAGCCTCGTCCTCAGTCGCTTCCATCGCCGCTTGTCATGTAAGTCATGTTAATGTCATTGTAAAGCGGCATGTTGCCCCTCTGCCGAAGGGGGCGTGGCTTGTGGCTATATAGCGGCTGCTGCCTCCTGCCTGCTTTACCTCCCTTGTCGGTGGTTGATTGACAAGAATGGGCGGAGTGGCAGTAGTCCTCGTCTCGGTTCGAATCGACTCGTTTCGTTCATTGATTTGATATGAAAATTGCCTGGAATTATTGAATTAACATATGCTCGAGTTGAGCTCAAGCATTTCCCATTTTCCCCCACAGGTCTGAGTGTGTGTGTGTGTGGCGGCATCTTATTACCAAAAGCGTATTAGGCATGATTGATTGCATTGAGCAATAATGATTTGTCTGGCGCTTAGTTCAGCAGCTAAAGGGAAATTTGCTTGATTGTTGTACAGCTACACAGAGGGAAATAAGTAGTAATTATAAGCTAAGATATTAAATGGGATAATTGGAAGCATGGGAGTGGCTACTTTTTAGGCTAGGCATCTGTTAGAAGGACTGCTAATAATTATGATATAAATGTAATTTAAAGGAAATATTTTGTAGAATTCCAAATACTTTAACTAAGTTTCTCTCAGTGTCCTTGTCTCTGGGCGAATTTATGTATGCCTTTTATGGGCGTTTAGGTCACGTGCAAGTGTGTGAAAGTGAATGGTTTGATTAGTCTGGAACTCCGAAGAAAGTACGTCTTCTTGGCAAATTGTTTAGACTTGCCATTGGAAGATCCTTTAGGATATTAAATGATTCATTTGCAAAGAGAGAAAGTGCAAATGAAAACAGTTAGTAAACATTTCAACCCTAAACCAGATAATTACAGGCTTAAGCCAGCTTAGAGTTGACTTTAAGCTCTCTTCGCATATGTGTGTGTTTGCTCCTTAAGTTTTTCAAATCCCAATGGCTGGTAAACTTGGCTAACAGCTGTCTTGTTTATTGTTTGCTCCTCCTGAAAACAAATAGTTTCGTTTTCATCTGACCTGACCCAGTTCCTGCTTGGGATCACCTCGCGAGATGGAGGGAGAGAGTTCGGTGGAAAACTTTTTCGGGCGGAGAGAACTTACCTCGAATCGATGCGCTGCAAATAGTCAAGTCGGCTCAAATGCAATTCGCGCAAATGAAACAAGTTGAGAAAGGCGACGGCGGGTAGCTGGGAAAAGCGATTTCCACCCAGGTTCAAATAGGTGAGGTTCGAAAGTTTCGACAACTGCTGGGTGGGCACCATCTGCAATAGAATGAAAATAAAATGGGAATGAGAACGGCTGAGAACGTTTTATTTGGAGTAGAAACTTTTCCCCTCTGCTCTTTGGGATCTTATCAAATATTAATGCTGGCCACTCAACTTTAAAAACGTTTTGCGGTTTGTAGGAAAAGGGCTGTTGTCCTTCACCCCAAACACAAAAAAAAGAGAACACTAAATAGTGCTAGAAAGAACAGAATAAAAAAAAAAGGAAACCGGAAAACAAGCCGAACAATCAATACGAAAGCGTTGTTTAAGCGACTGCAGCGGAAACGGAAACGCGCGTCATGTACTTCCTTTTTTGCTCCCTTTTTTGTGTTCAATCACTCGCCGGCTAACAAATTCGTCTCTAGTTGTGGTACCCTTGTCTTTGTAAAAGAAGAGGGTATGTTGTATTCTGGGTTAAACTATGTAACTTCTTAAAATAAGGAACATTTCTTGCAGCTTTCTCTTAGAGTAATAATAAAATACTTAGATATTAATCGTTGCCTTCTTTATAAAGTAAATTCATTCATATAAGTGTGTCCTTTAGCTTTTTAAGTAGATCATGATGTAGATCAATGAGTGATTTCTTAGTCGTAACAGCATCTATTTTTTTCTCTTTTTTTTTGGTAGGGCAATAAAATCAATCTTGCAACGAATTTGTTACAACTACTGAGACAGCTTCGAGGAGAGTGTGGCATGCATAAAAGAAAAGGTTCCCTTTCCCTCACAGGGAGAGGGTCAAAAGCTTTTGGCTGTAATTTTGGCTGCCAGTTGTGTTAACCTTCTAGTGCTCCTCATTCCCATCCCCTTAGCCCCTTTCTCTTCCCCTTAGCGTGTCGGCGGAAGCTACGTGCCAGGCGTCCGGACACGAACACACTCCGCGATAACGTAATGAACTTTTGGGTTAGCGGGGGAAAAACTCAGGGAAAGGGGAGCGGAAAAATAAAGGAAATTTCGGGGAGAAAAAGGAAGAAGGGAGTTAGCTACAGTGTGTGTGTGTGTGTGCTGGCCGAAAAGCTCATAAGGCAGCGAAAATGGTTGAAAATTAAAAGGCATTACGCATACGCAATGTAGGCCAAGCCGGGCAATTGTTTAACCAAATGGCAACACTGTTTCCCTGCACCCCTTTACAATTTTTTCTTCTTTTTCTTTCTTTCTGTATGGGTGGGTGTGTTTTTCATGTTTGCACTGCACTCAAAGGGAAGAAGCAACGACGACTGCTGGACGACTAATTAAAAGGCTTTTCCTCTCTTTTCTGGGTTTCCCTTTTCCATCAAGACCTCTACATAGCAGCAGGGAGCCGAAAAGGAAAAGGGGTAAGAAGACCCAGAAAAGAAAGTGAAATTATATTGACTTTGATTTTGCAATTTAATTTCATTTTTCCCTTTTGCTAAAATCAAATCGAAGTGAATGGAGGAAATGGGCGAAAATTGAATGCTAATTGGCAAGCAATTTAAAAGGAAACCCCCCAAAGCTAACTTCACCAATAGTTAGTTTTATTTAACAAAGCGCTCAGTCAGTACTCTCATCTTTTAATCATGCCAAGTTTCACACATGTGAAAATTCCCAGAAAGAACCCATATACACGTGGAATTTTCATGGAAATTTATAGAAAAACGATTTGTTCAGCTTGTGCAGCGGCACGCAAAATTTATGCAACACAAAAACTGAATGCACAAAATATGGCAAAATATATAAAATCATAGAAAACTTTATGCGAATTTATATTTTGTATTTTCTCGCATATTTTTGCAATTATTCTGTTTAATCTGTGAGGGAGAGATAGATGGAGCTGAGTGCAATAATGTTTGTGTATATTTATGCACTTAATGCAAAATCGGAGCTCCCCTTTTCCCTTAAAAACAACTGTTTCAACTCGTCCCCTCCCCCGCTCTTCAATCAGCAAATATTTTTGTTGAATTATGAAAATGTAAAATTGTGCATAAGTTATTTCGAACGAAAATGAATTTGTTTGTTCGGGATTTTCATTGGGGACAAAGCAAATGGAAAATGCATTGTGGGGAATGCTGAAAATATGCAATATTTAGAATAATCAGTCAATTGTGCGAAATATTTACACTAACCATTTATTTTGATTTATTTTCGCTTTTAATTCGTGTTATGGAAATCGAGAAAAAATTATTGTGGCGGGTGGAAAATTTAAATTAAATTTATTTAGCTGTTTCTGTTCAGCTTAAATTTAGATTTATTTGGTTTTTAACTGGAGAAATATTTAAGAGAGGAAGGAGTTATAATTGAAACATTTAAATGACTAATAATAACATGTAACTAACATCAACTTTTCTAATTAAATGTCCTGTTACATGTAAACTGATTCTGAGCACACTTCATAAATCAAATTCAAGCTTGGAATTTCACATGCTTTTTGAGTTCATGGTCCAGGCTGCAGACTCCCGCATTTTCCTGCATTTTCCCCTCTCCCGGAAAAACTATGCAGATGCAGACAACAATTTCATGCACTAGCCGCATGCCGAAATGGTTCTGGATCGGGTCGGGATATACATATATCCTCGCCTCTCCCCCTGTCTCTGCATAATAAAACAACAATCTGTCCAATAGGAAAAAGAATGCCATTTGGAAAATACCGAAACAGGTTGGCAGGACGCGAGGAAGGGGGCTGGCTAAAGTGGTTGGTGGGACGGTGGAAAACCGACCATATTTCAACTACAAAATGCCAAAAGGTATTTTAAGTAGTTTCGAACTGATTCCGAGCGCCATAAATTCCTCAGCAGCGTCAGCCGTTGCCGTTGACTACGCGCGGTTTTCCAGCTTTTACTGCCTGCCATTGCACCTGCTTAGGAACTCGGGACGAGACTTTAGCCATCAGACAGGACAACACACACAGAGCGCACGTTATACGACACGCACACACTTTATCCCCGTCCAAACGACCATAACTATATACATATATACAGGAATCCCAGTCGCACAAGGAGCCGGACTCCTCCTGGAGTCCTGGACTCGGCACGGCCAGCATTGCATCCATCAGTTTGCATAAACAGGCTGCTGATGTTGCAACTACAGGAAGTACAGGGAAAAATGTATTTCTACACTTTTTGAATGGAAATATTAACGAAGAAGTGAAGGTTTTTAGAACTTACAGATATTCCTCAAGAATTTCCTTCTATTTTTTTATTTTAAAATATTTATTTAAGCCTTTTTTCATGACACCAAAGAAGGTTTTATATATACTCGATTTCTTGGTCTCTTTATAATTTGTCTCTCAGTATTCAGTAGAAAATCTGCTGCTTTTCTCTCTGTGTCATGGCTGTCTGTGATTACATAAAAACGCATTTCTGGAGACTTTATCGTGCATCTCCCCCTTCATCTTCTGTGGGATAGCCGAAGGCAGGAGGACATGCAATTTCACCTTTGAGCAGGGGATTTGCACAACTCAACTGGAAGTAAGTTCCCTACTCCTTTTGCCAGACATTATCCTTGCAACCTACTGCTAACTGTGCTGTGTCCTAATGATTTGGTTTTGGTCAATTTAAAGACGCAGGCAAAGAAGGCTTGAAACTGAGGTGAACTGTGTTTCGATTGGTAATATTGCGAATAGTAACTGAATCTTATTTACTTGGGGAATTCATTTTCTCTCTGCTGACTTTGTGGCTCTTAAATACCTAAAATCGAAGGCTTTAAATGATCTTCCAGTTTAAAAATGTGTTTTTTATCTGAAATTTCTTTCTTTTCCTCCTGTCATCCTGTAAGTCCGAATTCTTTTGCCATTTAAGCTCTTGAGTTCGATATCTCAGGCATTCCTTCTTCCTCTTTTCTTCGATTCCACATCTTAGTTTCAGCTTTATCTTGACCTCGCTCACATTTCTGTTCACATTTCTTGCACAATTGTCTGGTCGTAAAGTTTAAGCAGCTTTAAGCTGGCTCAGTTCCCAGGCAACCAGGAGAACTGCTGGGAAAAACCGGGGGAAAACGCTGGCGAAATGGCCGAGGGCCTAAGCAAAGAGTGTGCAGCGGCAGCAGAAGCCGCACCCACAGCAGAAATCAGGCGGCACGGACATGTTTGCATGCATAAATAGCAGAAAGGACATGGCCGGCAGAAAGGACTCGAGTCGAGTGGCGAGTGCGTGTATCCTCGTCGGACTTGGACTGCGGGGAGTGTGTGTGTGTGTGTGTGCGAAGGGACAGCAACAACGAGTTATGGTTATTAATTTTGCGTATGCAAAATGCAGCTAAAACCCAGGAAGGACGAACTTAAACGAGGAGAAGTGGCGCAGGGCAGGATCGGGAAATCCGCTTTGGCAAAGTGTTGCTCACAGGATTTAGTCCTGGCAAAGTGTCTAAATTTATGAGACAGCCAAGGCAAGTTTGGCTGCGGCAAAGGTCTGGAATGTTTTGGCGAAAGTTCACACTTGGTTAAGTCAAGGGAAAAGTGAATTTAATATTAATGGGGGAAGCCCTTTAGGAAACCTCCCTTCTCTTTAGGTTATTACATTTAATACAAAGCTATTAATTCTTAACAATATTTAGCTCACAGTTAAATTGTTATCCGCCAAATCCAAGTGCTTCAGCGAGATGAGTCCTTCGAAGGCACTCACATCCAGCTCGCTCATCACATTGCCCCTCAGACTCAGGGCCAGCAGCTCCTTCAGCCCCTCGAAGCTATCATTCCGCACAAATTCCACCAGATTGTCGGACATATCCAGGCTCTTGAGGGAATGCAAATGCCAGAGATTACTCGCTGGAACGTCCAGCAATCGATTGTTGCGGAAGACCAGCACCTCCAGCGTGGGCATGCCCTTGAAGGAGTTGTCCTCCAGGCTCACAATATTATTGTTCGTGAGATCCAGCTCCACCAGCGAGGCCAGATCGCTGAGGGCCGTTGGATGCACTGTCTCGATCCGATTAAAGCTGAGATCCAGCAGCAGCAGGTTGGTCAGTCCCTTGAAGGCGTGCTTGTGCAATGAACTGACCAGATTTCGACTCAGATTCAGCGTTCTCAGCTCCGACTGGTACTCGAAGTTCTTGGATCCCAGAGTTTCGATAATATTCTGCGACAGGTCGAGGATCTCCAGCTTCATGTAGAAAGGCAGCGCATACTCCAGGTTACGTATCCGATTCAGGGTGAGGTTGATGTACTTGGTCTCCGGATTCAGTTGGATGGGCACATCCTCCAGGGCGGCGTCCACGCACAGAGCCCGACTGTTGGTCTCACCGCCCAGGCACTGGCATTTCGAGGGGCAGAAGGCCTGGGATTCCAGAGGGAGGAGCAGCAGCAAGAGGAGCAGCACGGGGATGGCTCCACTTAACCATGGCCTACTGCAGGTCCTTGCAGCAACTGCTGTTGTGCGGTCAGCCATTATGTGTGTTGACTCCTAGCAGGTCCTTCTCAAGTCCTTCCCTGATTGCTGTCCAGTTTGTGGTGCCAAAATGTTACCACCAATTCCTGTTGGACATCCTTAGGCTGCTACTGAAGGGGGCTGCTCTGCAAGAGTAATATTGGGAGAAGGGAAAGCAAGTTAGTTTAAATTCAACATAATTATTCCGGATCCAAATGGGTTTATAAGTTTATCATTTGGTGTACAAATGAATGCAAATATTTTATGCCAAAGTTAACAGCTACCTCGAATCACAGACTTCTGATAATTATCCATAAATTGGTTGAGGTTTTAATTAATAATGCAATAAATTATATATTGAAATATATATTGAATATTGCAGTTCGTTTAAGGGTAAATGTAAATGAGACGGAAATGCAATGTATCCTTGCGGTTGCAGCAGCTTTTTTTTTGGCTGAAAAAATAAAAATGCGCATTTCAAGGATGTAAAATAATAAACAATTTATAGGCAAGCATTTACTTTAATTTAATATTAATAAATCAATTAAGTCAGGAAGGTATTATGTTATAGTTATATGAATTCAATTCTCTTTTTTCGCTTTTTGAGCAGCTCAAGTATCTTTGGATCTTCCCTGGAAAATTAGCGTTTATTTTAATGAAGATACTTTTGCAATTTGAAAGGGGAATTTACTTAAAAGGACTCTCAACGACTGCTCGCTGCTTTTCGCACCTTTTTTTTTGGTGTGAAAAGAACCTGAACCTATTCTTTCTTATGTATTTTTTGGCTTGGAATTCTGGAAAAACTTTTGGCGGCACTGCAAGATTTATGTGCATAAGTTGGTAGCTAATATTTCATAAAAGTCGAGACGCAGACAGAGCCAAAAACTGAAGCTGAGAAATGGAGAACCATAGCCAGGGAGAGAGAGAGAGTTAACTTTTTTTGTGCTGACAACTTTGCATTCGAAAGTTGCTGACTTACCCAGACAGGGCCAAAGGGGGGTAACGGGAGGGTAGCTAGGCCCAAGTCGGCTGCATTTTATGGTTTATAAGTTTTGCATAATGCAGTCAGTCGGACCGTCTAATAGTTATGGCCATGATGAGCTCCACCGCAAAGGGAATAATAGTAGAAATAGAAATGGAATTCTGGAGTCGTGAATATTTAAAAAAAACCAACGGAAAATGCAGGGAAACTCGCAACAAAAAAGGAAAATATTATAATATTTTTTTTATGATATTGAAGCTTTATTAAAACATCATTTTAAGATGATATCAAGCTACAAATATGTAGGGATTTACTTTAATTTAACTACTAAAAACCTCAAGTTAATTTAAATTGGACTTCAAAATGTATTTTTAAAGCCAGCAAGCTCAACTTCCAGTTAAGTTCTAAACCAAATTGGTGGCCAGAATGCAAAACTTGATTGGCTGATAATATTTAAGTTAGAGTTGAGTATTGAATAACCTTCTTGCAACCCACTTAAATCCAGCTTAGCTCACATTTAATGCCTATATTTGAAGAGAAAATGCAGCCCAGAAATCTGAGTTTAGGGAAGCATACTTTTGGGCTGCCACAAAATCGAAATTTCTCTCTCTTCCCGAAAATCGCTTCCCTTCCTGCCTGAATCGCATTTAGCTGACTTAAATTACATATTTGCCCAGCGGCAACACTCAATTAAGTAATTAACAAATTACACAGGGAAAAGAGAGGATGTGCAGGCAGAGTGGGGGCACAGCTATTCAATTCCACTTGCGAGTGTCTGTCTTTCGGGCTTTGATTTGCATACAAAGGCACACACACACAATGCCAGCAGACTTTAACCCCTCTTACACTGCGAACAATGGCCCTAACTAGCTGTAAAACAAATAATAAAGAGCAAAACGCAAACTTTTGAGGTTTCATAATGTCAACAAAGAGTGGAAGCACACACACAGACACACAGAAAACGAGAAAGAGATGGAGAGAGTGAGTTTCCTGTGGTTCTGGTTCATATTTTACGCTTCAATAAAATTGGTGAAAAAAGTCCAGGCCCCTCCGCCGCCGCTCCTCTGCGCTGGGAAAAAGTGAAAATTGTGAAAAATTCACTCCCGTGTGAATTATTAAGTTTCACATGGCAGTCCTTGTTTTCTTCCTTTTGCACAAATACATATACGTTTGAGGGGGAGTGTTTCCCTCCTGCCTGCGTGTGTGTGTGTTTGTGTTTGTTTGCAAAAAGCACACAAAGTTTTTAATAAACTTTCGCACGCCAAGCGAACTCAACTTTGAACCCCTCTCCAAATAATAAAAAAAGACGGAAAAAAAGGAGGCACTGGCGGAGGCCTATAAGTGGCCAAGAGGGGGCTGCACACACACACACACAAACAGTCATGATTTCATTGTGGCAAATATTTTGAAAGCAAACTTGGGGGCGGGCGGCCCTGCTTTTTGGGGCTTGTCAAAGGCCGCCAACAAGTCGAAAGTTTGCGGCCTGCACTTTTCGATGCTCGCCCCCTTTGAGTGCAAAGGCCAAAGAGAGAGATCGAAGCGGGGCTGCTTTTAATGGGTTAATTAAATGAAAGCCAACTAGAACTTGGCCAGAGAACTACGGGAAAAAGTCAGGTAGAAGTCATGGTAGGAACTTTAGTTTTTAGTTGATTTTATCCCGAAAGCTGTTTAGAGGGTTTCAGATTCTTTAAGAATATATAGCGCGTGCTGAGGGGAACAAAAACAAAACATAGTTGGGAGAAAAAGCTAGACTAAATATAATATAAATTATTAATTCTTAAAGAAAATATTACATTTTTTTGGTTGCATCCCAAAGTCTCTTTCTTTTCAAGGCTTACAACTTTAAGCTGGCCATAATCTGGGATTTCCCCTTGCGGATTTTCTCATCTCATTTAGGCTTGTGTCTCTCTCTCTGTCTCGGCCGAGGCATATCCTGTTTTGCTCCTACTTCCGCCATATTCATTCAGTTTATGACTGCTGCTAAACCAAAAATCCAATCAACGAAGTTGTAGGTGCTTCCCAGGACAGTTTCCCCCAAAAACACACGGACAGACACCGTGAAATTCCACCTTCCTCTTCAGTTTTATAAGCTTCATTTAATTATATTGACATTGTTGGAGTCTGTATATATCTTCGTTTTTTTTTTTTTTTTTTTGGCGGTGCGGTTCAGGTGAGCTTGTTTTCTGGGAAAAAGAGAGCTCAAGGAGTGACACCCGAAACGAGGCGGTGTAGTATCCTCTTATCCCACGTTCCTCATTTGAACTTAAATGCCATAAAAATGGGAAAATAATGCCAAAGCGCGGCACGGAGAGGAGCAACAAATGCTGATAATAGAAATAGCGACGAGTTTTTCCCGTGGAAAAGAGGAAAAGCGAAGGAAGTGCAGGAGGAAGGACTCTGCGCGCCACGCATAAAGTTTGCACATAAATTTTCCAGCAAAGAGAACCGCTGAGCATGCCATTGACTTTAAAGGCCACAAATGGCAATCGGGGGAATTGCCGGGGTCACAGGAGACAGCGTGAGGAGGGGGGCTTACAGAGAATATGAGGTGAGGTCAGGGTTCGGAAGCTGGAAAAGTCGGGGAGCAATCAAAGGTGAAAAACTTTTGTGAACTATGCGGGGAGAGAGAGAGCGCACACAAAGTCAATATTAATATTCACTTAGGTGGCAGCAAGAGGGGCCGGTCCGGGGGTGGCACTCTCCCCTGACTGACAATGGCCAGTCAAAGGCAAAAAAAAAAGAAGGCAAATGCCAAACAAATTGAAAATGCGACGAAAAACGTGAGATGCCGTTGTCGCACTCCTCTGGCACCTCCACTGCACAGAGGAAAAATATATAATTCTTCTATAATTCTAATTTCTTAAGTGTTAAGTTCTATTAGACTTTACAAACTTCCGAGATTCGTTGGGTTCCCTTAACCTTAAGAAATTAATGTCTCAGATCTCATAACATTTCTTTTTGGTTTATTTTTTGATGACACTAACATCATTTACTATTTTTAAAATTACGTAAATTGAATCTTTAGGATTCGAATTTATTCCTTACTTTTTCCCAGTGCCACAACGTGCTCGAGTGCGTTTATTTTTATCAAGATTAGCATTTGCTCCTCTGCCACAGACTGTGGTGGGCCTCGGCCTCCGCTCCTGGTCTTCTACTGGTCTTTTCCCTGCCCCCTGCACAGACTTATTGGATGGGCAAACACACACAGGGCGAAATGCAAAACAAAGAAATGAATTCCCAGATTTTGCACGCACAAATTGTCTCCGGCGGCTGGCTGTGTTTTTCCCCGGCGTTTCGCCATCAAAGATGAATTGCTGTTGTCACCGCAGTGCAGTGGCAGCAGTTTTCCCAGCGCTTTTCCTAGGCTTTTCTGGCACCAGTTTCCATCCCACTTCACGCATAATTAATGCAATTGTGCTGGCCGTCGCTTGGCAGGCAAATAAGAGTTTTGTTGTGTTTAGTTTTTCGGTCAGACTCTGGTGACAAAGTGAGTGGTTCTCTAAGTTTGTTCAATTAGTGGCTGCCAAAAAACCAAAAACAGTGAAAAATATGTCCTGGCAAAGTGCAATTTTGGCAGAGAAACAAACTATAAATAAAGGTAAATAAATTAGAAGAAAACTGTAGGTTTAAATGTATAGAAAGCTGCATTTATTAATTATTCGTGAATTAAAATGAATTCCAGTATTTGTAAAAATTTTTAACTCTTTAATTCGAAAAAAGAAAAAAAAGCAAATAAATGGAAGAGGGAAAAATCCATCAACTAAAACTGCAAATGCTGGCCTGGGAAAATGTCAAACTTTGCGCACATGTGATACAGCACACTCGCCTTTGGCCAAGAATTTTAATTTAATTTAATTTTTCCCCTTTTTTTCAACACTTTGCTTGATTTGCAACACAAAAAAAAGGAAAGAAACTGGCAGTGGAGTCACCAGCAGCAGGAAAATGGCTTAATAACCAAGAGACCCGAGGCTCCGCACACACACATAAGATTATTTCAGAACGGGGGAAAAACTGCCGAGCATTTTCTCCTATTCCCTCCCTATTTTCCCCTCCCAGCTTTTCCACTGAATTTGCAGACGCCGTGGCAGACGCCAGACGAGACGCCATGCGGCAAAATAAAAACCAAAAATACAACAAAACACTCGAGTGAGGTATTTAAAAATATATATATGTATATTCCTTTCTATATATATATATATATCTGTCGCTGTGTATATATCATTTCGCCGAGTGGCCGGAGAAGTAAGAGAAATAATGCGACAATTGCATTAAGTGTAGCTAGAAAAAAAATAGGGAGAAAAAAGGAGGAGTGAGGCTGCCAAATGAAATATTTTATCTTTATATGCAGTTCCTCTGCTGCGGCGCACTAAATGTTTAAAATGGTTTAGAGATCCTTAACTCGTTTTTATTGTGCCATGTTATGGCCAGGATGAAGTTGAGTTAGCGGAGAAGTGGACCAGAGAGGCGGAAATGGAAAAAAAAGGGCGAAGAGGAGCTTAAGCCTCAGATGATATAGAAGCAGTTGCTGCACTCAAGACTTGGCAACTTTATAGCGGCACAGATAGAAGAGGATGAAAATAAAACTGCAGATTGGCCACATTAAGAGAAAAAAAATTAATGAATTTAATCAAGAAGAAATTTAATGGACACTTGAGGATTTTTAGGGAAAAGAGGAATGTTTTAGTAGTTAGTCATCACTAAGTTATTCAGCACCTAATTACCTCCCTTTATAATAATAAAAATAATTCATTCTAAGTCATTTCCTATTCTAGTTACCTTAAATTTCCTGCCACCCCAACTAGTATATATATTTTCCCCTTAAATATTCAAGCCTTTACCTCTGGAAATCGCTCATTCGCCGCATTGGCGTTCTTAAAATCGATATTTTTTCGGGAGTATATACATGAAAAAAGAGTACAACGCACTTTGTGTTTTTGGCTGCTGCCCCAAACTCGAAGCGGAAAAAAGAGCAGGAAATAAATGAGGCAGTTGGAATAAAAAAAATGTAAAAAAATGGAGGCACAACACACACAAAAAAAGCTAACTTTAGGCCACTGGCACAATAATTTGGCACGCAAACCTTTTTTTCGTGCACACACACACACCGAAATAAATAAAAAATGAAGTGAAATACATTTCGGGAGTCCAGAGTGTCCCGAGTCCGTCCGTGGTCTCCAGTCCCTAGCCCAGTGGTGTGCACATTAAAAAATGGCCAAAGTCAACGTGGAAAGGCACTACTGGGATATAGCTGCAGAAATAAGGCAGAAAATCCTTGTGAAAAAAGGGAACACATCTAGACTTTGGGGTAGGTCCCTTTCATAGTTTGCTTTGCGGATAAACATATAACAATTAGAGTCCTGCTCCGCTCTGTGACTTTGTTTTGTTGGATTGCCCCCTTGGGGGCCTGCTTTTTGGGTTGCATATGGGAAGTTCCAGGTCCAGTTAAATATTTGAGTAGATTTCATATTTAATTCACTTTAAGGGAGTCCTTATTTTATGCTCCTTTTTGGAGGGCTGTCTCGCACTCACACTCAGCGAAGGGCTATGCAAATGAGCCCCACAATTTGGGTCAAAGTTCAGGCAGTGGGCGTGTCTGTTCTCGGGGCGGATATTTATGGTGGGCCATATGTGGAGAACTGAAGTTGGACTCCAGATAATGTGAGTGGGTCAGGTCGGGAAAATATATAGCTCTGAGACAAGAGAATATATAACAAGTCGGAAAAGTCGAATTTAATGTTGCCGAAAATTAAGTTGTGAAAGGCAGAGGGGGACCCCGAAACTAAAATCTCTTTGAATGTTTCTATATATTTTTTTATATCTCTCCCTCGCTTGTTCTAAGTTCTGTCACCAATACATAAAGTCCGCATATTTTCAAAGGGTTAATATTATGTTAACCCCCAACCCCCCCACAATGCCAAATATGTTGTAAAAATTTTTACAGTCAACAAACATAAATTAATTTAACAAATGAACAGAACTGAACGGAAAAGAATCCCAGGAATTTAACCTGAGCACATAAATTTTCTTTTCACCCTCCTCCTCCTTCCAACAATTTTCCGGCGGGGAAAACAAATGTTCATTAATATGCCAGACACATCTAGAGCACGGCTCACAGCAGGGGGAAAAATGGAAAAGAAAATGAAAAAAAATAAAAGGGACAAGGAATTTTGGAAAATTTATTAATTGGCAGCTAAATAAGTGGCGAGAATTAACATGTTAATAATTTTATTAAAAAAGAAAAAGGGCTGCGACAAAAGTTGAGAAATTCGACTCTCAGATAAAAATGTGGCAATCTTTTGTTTTTTCTTAGAAAAAATGTCAAAGCATAAAGAAACCATGAAGGCTCATTAAAAAGGGAACCAATGGAACATTTAGTAGATTTAAAAAATTCCATTTAAATCAATAAATTACATAAATAATATTAAAGAATTCTCCCTTTCCTGCTGACAACATTTAAGGCCAGCTGTTGGCGCACAATTTCGGTTAAGTGTTCTCCAGCCACGCCCCCACAAAGTGGGCGGCAGAAATGGGTGGAGTTTCCAGGAGGGAAAAAGGAAGTAAAAGAAAGATCTGAATTCATTGCCTTTTAATTGCAGCTGGCAGCCAAAAACCAGAGAGAGATTTTTCGGAACTCATCGATTCTCGTAGGGCGTTTGACTGTGTTTTATTTTCCACCGCTTTTCTTTCAATTTTCACTCACACACACATATATATATATATATAAATTCGATTGTTAATTGAATGGCGACGGGCCAAGTTGAAATATGGGCTTGACTCCCTGCCACCTGTTGAGTTTAGACTGAGTGATTTATGGGACTAAGAACTGTGGCTTTTCAAAAGGGAAAATCCTAGCCCTGCGAGTTAATTTTGGTATGAAAATACTGATGGAAGAGGCTCCTTTTATTTATTTAAAAGCAGGCAAATCGATTAGGCTCACCACTCGCTATGAATACATGAATTTCCATCAAGCCAAGGCCAGTCCTTACCTCTGGTAAAAATAAATCAAAAGCAAAATCAATGAAAATCAATGAACAGGCCCGAAAAAAAGTGTTCACAGCAATTTATATTTATAACAGGGAAAACGGGAACCACAAAGAGGTTCCCCTGAAAATGGGGAAAATCGGGGAGGTAGGTTCCTTTCACACACGACGCCTATAATTGAATTATTTTTACGCATAAAATTTATTTATTCATGATGCTCGCATGTGGGATTCCCCTTGGACTGTAAAGGGAAGCACGTAAATGTAATTTAAATTTATTTAGTCAAAGCAGAGGCGGCATTGCCAGGGCAACACTGGCATATTTGATGGAGTAATATATATATTTACCGAATGCTAAAGGAAAATCGGCTTATATCTGTTACACGCTGAGCAAATACTTGTGAGTATTTTTTTAGAGACTTGTTGCTCACTTTTTTGCCCCACATCCTGCTGACTTTGACATGGATTTAATTAAATTTTTGTCAAAACTTTCTCGCTGAAGAACTAGAAAGCAGCGGAAGTGGAGATAGGGAGAAAGGGAAAGAGAAACTGTTGACTGGAGCGGAGAGTTTCAGGGCCCTTAAAGCGTTTTAGCAGCTTTACATTGTTTTGGACTTTTTACTTTTACTTTTCCTTGGTCTCCCCCAGTCCCCAGTCTCTCATTTCCCTATTTACCTTTCTGTTTTCCTCCTTGCATATTTTTTGTGCGGAAATGGAAAGAGCTTTTGGCAAATTTCAGAGCTCCGTTCTGGCATTTCCGTGTTGCATTAAAGCCAGCACCCACCCAGCCTTCTTTGGCCGAGTTTCAGGTCAGGAAATTTGATGAAAAACTTGTTTAAACCGGGGCCAGTCCTCAACAGGTGAGCGAGGGCCACAAAATTGGTTTTATATGGCATTTCCCGTCGAGTTGCGGAGGATGGGATTGGTAATTGGAACTCACCTGGCTGCGGATGGGACTTCGGATGACGATGAAGTGTCCTCCAGTGGGAGTCTGTCTTTCTGTCTAACTGCCTGGCTGGCTGATGGCAATTATAGCATCGCTCTGAAAGGAAAACATAGGAAAATCTGGGTCAGATAATGTGAAAAAGTTGAGCTCAGACACGGTCTAAGGGGAAGAAGCGGTAAAAACTCAAGCCTCTCTTCCGGTACAGTTGCCTATGCAACTGATAACTCCGATAACTTTATCGATTGTTCCAGCCCGCATATCGCACTCTCTCTCTCTCCCTCAATGTGTTAGCCACGTTAAGTAACCAATTTGCTATGAACTTTCGGCCTGTCAGCAAAGTTTTCATCACTGTCGGCCGGGCTAACAACTTAACTTAACTCAGATTGGACAAGAAGTTGCTGTTGCACACACAGCACATGCAACACGCTGTTGCACATCTCAAAAAGGCACGCATGCCTGACTTGCCAGGGTTGCAGAGGCAGTAAAAATTATTACAAATTATTTATTGTACAACATTAAAAATATAAGAGTTTGTTTCCATTTTAAAGTATTTTTATATGTGGTTTGATAATTATAAAACTCTGCTCAGTTTTAACCTAGTTTTTCCAGCCCTGATTTTCACTGCTAACACAACCCTTTCCCCAAGATGGGCACTCTAAAAGGAACGACCACAGCAAACAGGACACAATCAGGACACGAACTAATCGCCACATCAAAATGTCAGGTGGCATGTTATAGATTTCCTTGTGCTACCTGCAACACTTTTTGCACCAAGTAGCGGCAGCAGCGGCAACAAGACGTACTCCTCCTATACATATATGACCTCTTGTCAGGGGGAAAAACTTGCTGGTTGCTTTGCTGTCAGAGTTGGGTTTCCGTTCGACGGGAAAATGTCGGAAAACAGTTTGCCAAAGAAATGAGAGGAAAAGCCTCTACCCACCCCTTGCCATCCTTATATTAATGAGGAGCATATTCTCGCTTTGCTGCCAAATCAGAGTTACGACATCTTCGTTGGCAGCGAAGGCAGCGTGGCGTATACTTGATCTTGTTACACGCACAGCTAAATGTCAATTTATTTGCCACACTCGAAAACACTAAGCCGACAACAGGAGCAACATCCTTCCCCTCTCTGCTGGCCCCCGCTTGCGATGTAATCGATGAGCTGTGCGGTCCTTGACTGACTTCCAGGCAAAACAGGGCTCGGGGCCGACGACGCTGTCTGCTGTGAATTCTCTTGGCAATTTGATTAAAACTCATCGCCGGCAATCGAATTATGCTGGAAATTTATGCGCTTGAGCGCAACTTTTTAATGATTTTAATCATCATTTATTCTAATTACACCGAGATATCATTATAACGAGCGGCAATTGAAAATGTAACCACTTAGAAGTTGGTTTTGAGGCATTAATATGAGGCGGCAGCTTAAAGGGTTTGAGGCCTTGAAAATATGTAAAATAGAATTTTAAATAAAATAAAGAGGCAGGGAAATCTTTGGTTAAGGAGAATGCTAATATAAATTCATATTTTAATCAGTTTAAGCGCCTTCGCGCTTATATTGCATATATATTTACATTTTCTACATTTATTTACAAGTATATTTTCCCTTAAAACCCCAACAAGCGAGGTTTAGAAAATGTCAATAAAAGGCTTTTATTAACCACATAGATTTCCCTTATTTTCTACCTTATCCTTTATGTTTTTGTACCATTTCATGTACATTTTTCAATTTAACTTGCCCTTTTCATCGGCTTTATGGTGCCCATTGTGTCTGCAGTTCAGGTGCATTTTACGCCCTGTTTATGGAGGCGGGGCCCCCAGACGCAAAGAAATCCCCGTAAATTGAAAACGAAAGTTGGAATGCAAACACAAACACACACAGCAGCAGCAAAGGGAGGAAAAGCCAGGCAGTAAGCGAGAAATATTATTTTTATGTAACCTTCTATTCTCGAAGGCAAACCGCAGACGCGGTAGCCAGAGGAGGTCCTGTTTCTATATTTTTTTGTTGCCTCCCATTTCTCGTGCTGGTCACAGCTGACGGTGAGAACCCGAAAGTCAATAATGCCGATAGACGGCAAATAAAAATGCCCTTTTATTTTCCGTGGCAGTGGCAGTGGAAAAGGAGAGCCAACAGCACGTTCGTTATTGTTTCGGAAGGACGCAGACAAAAGGCGTCTAGGGTTTATTCTCGAAATGAATGCCAAAAGCAGCCACGCAGCAGAAATTTGGATCCAAAGGGTCCGCCTCGCCACCAGCCATCCTTTCGGCTATTAATAAAATACCAATGATGGCTTAGAGCCCTTGTGAAAATCCTTTTTCACCACCAGCCCAGTCGGTGTCCTCGGCAATTCACTCCTTTTTCGCCGGGTCCTTTCCCAACTTCTCGCCTGGCTTTGACTTTGACTTTGACTCGCTGGCATTGTGGCTTTGTTTTCATTTCAATGCCAGACACCGTTTGACCAGCGGCTACAGTTGCAGTTCCATTACGAGTGGCCAAAGCGGAAGCGGAAATCGCCGGACAACTAACAAGCAGCGGTAACAATTGGCGAGTCCCCAGTCTCCCATCCAATCCTCCCCTTCTCCTTTTCCCCTACAAAGTCAAAGTTAGCAGACGGATTGAATCCTCCCAGCTCTTTGATTGTTTGATGTCTCGTCTGCATTGTCTCTAGGATTCTTTTTTTTTGTGTGATTTTCCAGCGACCAATTGGCAATTATTTTAGACAAATAATTGCCCGAGCCGGAGAAATTGTTTGGGGAACGTGGCTCAACTCCCAGAGCCAGTTAACTTTTGTGTCTCTCTCGGATCGGGAGGTACTCCCTCGCGTTCATAGACTTACACTGGAAATATAGTTTTAAATGAGGTAGAGGATGTATTAAGATCTTTGCTAAATAAAAATTACTATCTATAGATTGTTCTTATATTAAAAACGATGTCTTTGTATTTCATATTTATTTGAAATTATTCCAGGCATGTTTAAAGATTTTATCATGAAGTTTCTCCCTCTGAAACTAATTAAACTTGAGCTCTAGTGAAATCACAATATTTTCCAAGCTGTAATATGAGAAACTGTTTCGCACTCGCCCCGGTATTTGGTTACCCAAAGGCCAGTAAGTGTTTGTTATGACGGAAGCCGCTCAACTTAATGCAAAGTTCAGTTCAATGTGGCAGCTAACTGGTCCGGGTGCGGGATCTCGAATCCCCAACCCCCTTTGGACACACGAGACACTTGAGAAAGAATCCGCTGCCGGTCTTGGGAAACCTAACACTCGGCGTGGGTGTAGAGGGCGGGGAGACCTCTAAGTACACAGAGCTCTTTGCGTATTTTCAGCTTCATTTGTGGGTCATTTGTGCTGTGATTTAGTTGGGGCCAAAAGCCGAAGCTAAGCGGATTTTAAATGCCGCTCAAGTGGCTTGCATGAGTTATGAATGGCTAATTGCCTGCTGCTGCTGTCGGGAATTAGGTGCAAGGATGGGTGTTAATTTACAAGTAGATTCGCTCAACAATATTATTCACCTGTTTATGCTTAATTAGATCAGTTAACACAGGTTTTGCTTTGATAGGTTGAAAGTGGCAACTTAATGAGATGGCTTGGGTGTTAAGCAGCGATTTACAGAAACTAAATTGTGGGAGTTAGGTATCTTAAAGCATTATTTTTACATTTAAATTCTGAGAGAAGGACCCCACTACTTACTTGCAAGAAACTGACTGCTAAAAGGTCTTCCCTTGACTTCCTTCAAAGATAAAGTATATATATGTATATCGGTGGTATCTGCCAGAGATATATATTCAATCTGTGGCGGATGGGGCATTGTGGATGCTGACAGTTGATTGAACACTTTTTGAAATGACAAAAACGCCCCCCGGGTGACATTTCTCAAAACACTTTACTGCGTCTGCACTCGGCTCGCTTTTCCGTCGTCGGGGTTTTCCCCCAGGTTGCGTTAGGTGTTGCAACCTTGATTTACGAGTCAGTTTTCGGGGAGGTTGAAGGTGGGCAAAAGGGTGGCAGTTGGAGGATGCCATTTGCATAGCGTTGGACCAACGGAAAGGAGCCAGCGGCCAATCATTAAAACGTCGGCATGATGAGTTCGCCCAGTCTCTTCCTCAGTGTCCTCCCAGTCCGCCGCCGTTGTATCCCGAGGCTTCTCTCGCGGTTTTAAATTACCATTTTAATGTTGCCCAGTGCCGTTGATTGATGTGGTATGATGCTGATGCCGAGATGCCGATGCGGATACTGCTTTTCAGGGGCAGCATCACCACCAGCAGCAGCAGCAGCCGGCAGCAAGCAGCAGCAGTGGCAGCAGTCAAAATGTAAATGCTTCCCCCACCAAGCGAAGCGTTTTTCCTCCTAACAAGCTTTTGGCATTTTCGTCTACCGTTTTCGCCTTAAAGTCGTAAACCAAAAAAAAGGAAAAGATTCTTTTTAATGCTGACCATAAAATGGAGGTTTAGATATGGGCAAAAAATTAAGAAAAAAAAAAGGAGAGGTAGCTACTGTATGCTCGACTGTGAGATACCCGGCAGGGTAAACTTAAGGCCCTAATTGAAGCCATATTTCCTAATTAATCTGGCAAATTCCGCTAGGCAAATTGAATCAAATTTTATTCACCTAAGGATCTTGATCTCTTTGAAAACTATATTTAAATTAACTTTTCTATCTCCTAACTACATATATTAATTGCTTTCTCTTTAAATGCCTTAGACCTTCTTATATTTTTTATCACCTTTCGTTCTCTGTCTCTGTCACCTATTAACAGATACTTTGGGACACTTCATTAGAACCTCTACTGCTGTTCGTTTGATTTGAGTTATGGGTTTGTTGAGCCCCGCCCCCTTTCAGCAGACACCCGCCCACACACACACACCAACTCGAACTCCTCCTCCTGAGTTCTTTCACCCGCTGATTGAGCACAAGTGCCTCGCTGACTGACAGACTGACACTTTGGGCTTTTAAATGCCTCAAAAATCCACTTATTTTCGGATTGGCTCTTAAGCAGCTTCTGAAAGATGCAGCAGCCCCTCCTCTTCCCCCGCCCCCCTCCCGGAGAAGATTCTGTTAACGAGCTGTTAAAACAAGACAGTGGAAACTGAAGTTGTTGGAGCAGCTTTTGCGACAGGAGTCTCCATATAAATAGTTTCATTTGCACTTATCAATGGAGGAGAAGTCATAAATGCAATTTCCAGATTGCAAGCCGCTTTATAAAGGCTATATTAATGCTAATGAGTTCTATTCAGCGAGAAATTGTGAATGTTTCCAGGTGAAAAGGTAGAAAGTAATTGCATTAAGGCTACAAAACTCCCTTAAAATATATTCTAAATACTATTTTCAGTTATATGAGACATTCCTGAAGAAATCCTCAAAATCTTCCCTTTATTTAAAGCTAAAAACTTGGCAGAATATTCGATTTCTGAAGCATTTCCCCCCCACTTACAAGTCCCTTCACCTTTTCAGCCCCGTCACACATCACATGTGTCACCTTAAGGGGGGAATTTATTTTCCAACTCAGACATTTCACGCCCTCAGGCAGCCGACAAACAAGCATAAAACTTGTCTCCTCTCATTTCACTCAAAAATGGGGAGAAAATGTGGGGAAATAAAAAGAAAATAATTTTAATGGCGCCAAATACTTGTGGCAGTAAGCAGTGGAAGGTGGCAAGTTGACACTAAAAGGGAAGACGGGAACCAAAATGCATTTCCTGTACGAGGCAAAAAAAAAAAGGAGTCACCACGACACTTCCGTTTCGATTTCATGTGCGTAGGTGTGAAGTGAGTCTTTACCCTTTTTCCTCAAGAAAAAAAGGCAGAACTCCTTGCATATAAGGAAACCCCCTTTTAAGGCAAAAGTGCACAAGTGGCGATGCGATGTCTTTTCATATTTCTGTTGGCGTTGACATGATTGCTTATAAATGCAATTTTATATATATCATATCAATCCCCCAGACTGAAGAAGAATAACATGAAGGCAGCCCTCTGGCAAGAGGGGGAACACCCACCCAGCGGAGGCTTTATTGCTTTTGATGATTATTATTACAAACAGATTTTTGTATTCCGCGAAAGTGAATGCACTTTTGAATGTCGCATCTCGCCCAAGGATGTGTTTCGCCTTAGCTTTTTATTGAATAAACATTGAATTTTTATTCAGGGTAAAAAAGATAGATTTAAATTGAATGTAGGGGATATAAATTGGATTTATAGATGGATATAGTTGTGCTGTGCTTTGGAGATTCGATTCAGACACAGAATAACATTAAAGATAAGTTCTACGAACCATATAAGCCTGAAAATAAACATTAAAAATGTATTTAGTCCCTGATATTTCCAACAAACAAGTTTTTTAAACTTTGTAAGCAAAAAACAAGCTTAAATAATTTGTGTTACAGTTTCTGCGACTGATTAAATACTAAATTTCCTTTAAAATGTATTAAACTCCATTTACAAATTACAGAAAGAGAACCCTAAAGATCTTAACTAAGCTTAGACCTTACATTTTTATATCAAACAGCAAATATGTATGTTTCACCTTTAAAGACGCTTCTTAAAGTTTTTCTTTGAAAATTCCTGAAGAGAAGGAGGAACGCCTTAGCCAGCTTGAAATGCTAATGACCCACATAAGTCATTAACTTAGCCCCCGATAAACGTTAAATAAACGTTGGAAAAAACGACGTAGCGCGGGAATTTCCGCAAACAAAAAAAGAGAAGAACATTCGCAGGGAACACAGGGGGAGAAGAACGGTTAGCAGCATCATAAACTTTTCACAGGACATCATCATCATCATCATCAGCAGCGGCAGACAGACAGACACATGCCGCCCCCTTTTCCGGTGGGTGTGAGCGGGTGCTGAGGGGCTGCCTGTCAGTTGCTCATCAAATTGCGTGCCGCCTGCAGGAAATTAAATAATTTTGTGTAATGAAAAAAAGACCAACATTAATGTTAATGCATTTGCCTTGCCGCCTAAAAACGGGAAAGCCGAAAAACAAAGGCAAACACTTAAAATGATTGGTGTGGGTGGGGTGTAACTGTGTGTGTAATGTATGCCAATATATTTGCCACGCCCTCCTCGACACAAAAAATGGCACATAAAACAAAAAAATTATAGCATAAATTCTCAGTCGGAATTTCATTGCAAAAATGTGCGCACATTTTCCAATTGAAATGCCGAACACGCAAAAGCGAACATTTCACAGCATCTCCCATTTCGCTCGTTGCTGTTTGTTACCTGATGTACGGACATGTGTATATATACGTAGATATAGCCGTGCATATAGGTGGATCTGATGTTACATATTTGATTTATGAGCCACAACATTTTGCACTTGTTCCCGCTATTATTCTTATTGTTATTGCCAATGGGCACAGAGACAAGCGTAATAAACAACAAGGAATCCAATAAAAAAGGAAAAACTGTTCAGGGTTTATTCGGTACTAAATATGGGATGAAATGCTGCAGCTTTTGAGGAGGTAAAATAAAGTAAATTCAAGTTGCATTATATGCTATCTGTGAAATATGATATCTTCACACTTACAGCAACATTTTAGGTCTTCCTTATCCTTTTATTCAATAAATTTATTTATATCAAAATAACCAATTAAAATCAATTCCCAAATAATGATTTTAAAGCATCTTTATAACTTATTTAATACAAAACTTTTGAAATTAAATTTGTTTTCTATGGAAACCTTTTATGAAAAACCTTTAACTTCACTTTCCATAATATATTATGGTTATCATTGAACTTAAACAACAAATATTGGTTCCATTCATCATTTATTTTCCTTACCATTTTTGGCTGCATTTATTTTTGGCGCTACATCCGTTACCAGGCGAAAATTTGCTGTTCAAATTAATTTTGACAGCCGACGCACCCCAAACCATTTAACGCTTTCCCAACATTTCCCCCACAGAAAGGGGGAGGAAAACCAACAAGCACGCTGACCATTTGAAGGGCACAAACAGCACACACGCAAGGAGGGGAGAGCAGGAGTAGGAGCAGAAGGACACACACCTAAATTATGGCCCCAAATGATTTCAAAATAGCAGCTGTAATTTGTTTGCCAACACACAGACACGCACTCAAACCCCACACGCACAACCATTGGATGGGAGAGTGGGGAAGAGAGAGGTCACCACCCTCCAGGATGGCCCCCAATGAAGGTTCTTCCTCCCCTTTGACCTCCCCCCTTGCAAAAAGGCGCAACATATGCGAGCATTTTTCCATGCACTCCGAGGACCTTGGGGACTGCATTATAATGGTGGGTGGTTATTTTTTTTTTAGGGGTTCCTGCAGAGCGACAATTAGACAAAGGACAACCAGACGTAGCTTCAATTTCATGTCATTGTCAGGCTTCAGAAGGGACAGGAAACTGGAGCGGGTGTGGCTGCAGCTTTTTTATTATTATTTTCAAATTAAAATTCCCCACTCGAAAGGGCAGGGTCCTCACGGACTGCACATGTGCATTTGGGGACCGTCATCCTTCCCTGTCCAGGACATTTCAAGCTTTTTAACAGCAAAACTGAGGGTGAGGTGCACGTACACACAATTTTTTAATTGATTAAATATGAAACAAGCAAAAAAAGGGAAAGGAAAAGAGGAAGAGAAGTACTGTCATGAATTTTAAAATGTATAATTAAAAGAGGAAATGCAGATAGAATATTATTAAAAAATTCCATAAAATAAGCTTTATTTATGCAGTTGCAGATTGTTTTCTCTTATCAAACAAATTACAACCTCAATGAAGCAAATATCAACATCTTTTCGGCTCTTAAAACCTCAAAATAAATGTGAAAATGTTCAACAAATGCCGCACATCAACTGGCAATTCCCTCAAAATTGACAAATACATAAAACATATATATATTAAAGCAACAAAAAGCAACGGAATAAAATGTGTAGAAATACGCTGTAATTCAAGCTGAAAAATGTGGGGAAAATTCGGTTGCAACCCGAAAATGTTTACATAAAATATCAAAGTTTATTCAGCTGCAGAGCTGAAGCAACAGTGATTGAAGCGGCAAATAACCCAACTGACTGAGTGACTGACTGACTAACTGACGCACAGGGCGTCCTCAATCACTAAACAACCCTCACTCTCCCAGAGACTTCCTCTTGCTCTCGTATCCTTGCCGACATCCTGCTGGAGTGACAAATTTGCACTTAGCCCGGTCTTTGGCTCTGCACTTGCTGAGAGTCGTGAGCTGCATTTATCGGCTATTGAATTTCCTATAAAAAATAAACCGAATTTATTGCTGCTGACTTGCCTGCCTTGCTTCACATGATTTGTTGGCTTTTCGCTGGTTTACACGAAAATGAATCCGCATTAGTTCGAGTTGAGTGGTTTTTGGGAAATTGTGGTCATGGAAATTCAGCGGGGAAATGGTGCTAATTTCCCCGTGTCTGCGGCTTAAACTTTGCTCACTTTGATTGAACTTAATTAGGTTTACTTTTGGTAACTTTCTGGCAGAGAGTCGGAATGAGGATAAACTTTGAAGGTTTCCAAATATATACGAATATCCTTCTAAAAATATATCAATTATACTCTATTTTTATTTAATTTATAGTTTCACGAGGCTTACCCAATCGTAACTCTCCTCAATTAACTGCCTCTTAGTCAAAAATCAATAACTCTACGATTAGTTCTCAACCTTTAAACAGCCCGCCCTGCCTTTGAAGTGAAGTCCCTAAGCCAGCAATTTTATCTACTCTCGAATGTACATAATTCTTTGATAAAATAGCTAAATTGAAGCCTACAACTTGTGAACTTTGTTCAACAAGAATAAAAACGTAATAGAGACCTTTGAATACCCCTTAAAATAACCTACTGAAGCAAGCCTTTCGGCAACTTGCAGGGTGCCAAGGAAATCTGTCACGATTGAGGGGAGACTCTGTGGAAAAATTCTGGGAATTGACTGCCACAGTTCACATCATGAAATATTTAAGGCATTCTCAACTCAACTCCTTGAAACAGGAACCCAATCGTGTGTAAAGTGGCAACTTTATTCCATCGGCTTTTTGGCCCCCGAAAAATGTCAAGCGAGTCGCCGCCAGTGGAAACTATTTTCGTGTTGTCCAGTCCGAATATTTAAAGCGTTTGCGGTCCAAATAAAAAATGTAGTATATCCGTCCTCTAACCATAGATATTCGGGGTTTATTGGTTAGTCGCTTGGTGGTGCTGGTGTTTGCCCAGTTTTATTGCCAACACTGTGTGTGTGCACAATGTGTGTGCTGCCTAAAGTTTGGGCCTGGCTGCGGTTGCCATTAAATCCTCAAAAATACCTCAATATATAGAAAACAAGGACCCACCTCCGGTTGCCTCATAAATTGTGTATGAAACTCCTGACCAGTTAATGGATTTAAATTTTCATGTGTGTTTTTCCATCAGAGGTTGCTGCGGTTTCACTTAAATGCTTCGCATTTTTGGTCCTAAACAAATTTTCATTTATGTAGCTTTTTCGCCGCCATTGTCTTGGCCCAGTTTGCCTTTTGTCTTGGACACAGATGTAATGGCATTTATAGGGCCAGAAAACCGCATGAAAGGCTCGTTGGTCCTGCGAGTTATTCAGAGCATTTGAAGGCTCACTATTTTGGCATTTGACGACTGGAATTAGCAAGCCAAATGATGGCCCGAAAAGGTCATTCTCTCATCCTAAATGCCAGCAATCAAAAACTAATCAATATGACTGAATAAACTGACCAACCCGATACAGAGAGGTCCACTATCGATTCGAATAAATTCAGCTGCGAATAAATCGGATACGGCAGGTAAACCTCCTGCTCAAAACTGCACAAAGCCCCCGACCATAGTTCAAAACATTTTGTGGCCAAATGCAAATTTATTGCAAGTAGTTGATGGCCCAAAAAAAAGAGGAGAAAAAAAGAGAATTTGCGTATTCGAATCGGAATCGAACTGTGAATACAAAAAGTCTCTCCGCTGCTGCTGCCTGCCGCCTGTTGTAAAATATGCTAAAAGTAAATCCAAGTTGAATTAATGGACAGCAATCTTTGGATAAATCTTATGCATTTTCAAATGCACACGAGGGGGGTGTGTGTGCACGAGTGTGTGTGTGTGTGGAGCATTTGCATAACCGCAGAGCAAACCAGTAAACCAGAAGGAACTCGACTTTGGCCACAATTTATGCAAATTCAATTGCAACAACTTTAGTCGTCGCCACTTTTTGCATTCAGTCGTCCCTCTCCTTCCAATTTCTTCCTCGATTTCCTTTTTTTTTATTTTCTGTGAGGCCAATCGATGGGCTATAATCCCGATCCCAGGAGATAGCTTTGTCTGTTGATAGCTGAAATTTGTGGCAGGTTTTTCTGTGTTTGATTTACTTCAACTCGCCTCACACTTTGGATTTAATGATCACACAGATGAGGTCGAAATATTAGGGTATTAAAAGGGTTATTTTTTTGGGGAAGTGCTTAAAGGTATTTGGGTTTTGAGTAAGAAATTTTTGCCTTTAGACTCTTAATTTAAAGTTTAAAAGAAAGACATTTAAAATTTCTTTTTATTTAATATTGAAAATATATTTTTAAAGGCTTTTATCATATTTTTAACTTTATGATAGCTTATTAACTATAATTTGTTGGTCACATTTGATTACTTTTTCGTAGGATTTTCCCCCTTAAAATATTTTATATATTTCTTTTAATATATAATACTTTTCTTGTTGATTTCTTCTTTCAAAAAATATATATAAATCCAATGCCTGACAGCTTACACTGATTACAGTTCAATGCCGTAGTTCTCCGAGAGTTTAATCCACTTTCAACTCAAGACTCAAGTGTGTCGCAACATTCAATTGCCTTTAGGAGGAGGGAGAAATCAGAGAATTCTCTCAACTCTCGCAGAGCAGACAACACAAATCAACACCTACACGCGGAGCTCAATGAAAATCTCTGAAATCGGAGCAGGAGTGGGAGGAGAAAAGCTGTGGAGCGGTGGCTTTATGTCTCCATATGCGAAGTCTGGGGATAATAATCACAACTAATGCGACAACTGCCTTAGTTACTTAACTTTGATGTTGCTGCTGCCGTCGCCGTTGCTTTTTCATGGATTTTACTTTGGGTGGAAAAAGAGAGGATTTTCTGAGGGATAAGTTGGCAAAGAATGTAGAACAAACTGAAGGCGCCTTAAGCTAATGAAGGAAATTTAAGGGAAAATATTTCACTGAAGCTGAGGAGAAAAAGTTGGTTTTAATTAAAGCGTACAGAGATCCTAAGGCTTAAGATCTTTAAAGCAATAATAATGTGGAGCTCCGAGTGTTGTTTAGCCAACAAATTAGTAATGGAAAAACTTGAATATAATATTTAGCGACAAGCTGACTCCTTTCGCTTTTCACTTGCCAAAACTTCCGCTTTCTCGGGCTCACTTTCGTTGACATTTTGAAGGCGCCGCCTCATCGAAAACGAAGACAACTTTATTGCCGCACCTCCGAGAGATTTTCCTAGCTTCTCTGATGACGCTGCTCCCAGGTTCTGGGCCAAATAGTTGGCAAAGAAGCACCCAGAAAGAAGAAGGCAGACAGACAGCGTCTTCCTGCCCCTCGCAATCTTACACATGATTGGCTTCTTGTGGGAGTGGAAAAGCGGAGCACAGACTTGAACTTCTTCTCGTGCAACATGATTATTTCTTGTTTATTGTTATTTCGCGCTACTTTGTGACTCCGGCGAGTGCAGACAGGCTGCTGGGAAATAGTTTTTAAAGTTATTTTCCCCTGCCCCCAAGCTCTTCATCAGTTGACGTTCCTCTTTGCCTTATCAGCGCTGCCTGTCATCTTGGGTGGCGTCTTAAAGTTGCTTTCTGTGTCCCGGCCTTTGTTCCTTATTTTGGCTACCGTTTTTACCTTATCTCCGAGGAGTCACAGACACATTTAATTTCCCGGCCGACATCATAAATCGATTAACCAGCGCTGGATCATTAACAGGCGGGCTGGCTTAAGTTTCAGACACCGAGACGACGCGACCCATTAGACCCTTTTCAATGTCAGGGCAGCCAGAGGCGCTAATTTGGCTACAAGCAGCAGTTAGACAAGGGCTCAGAGTATGGGAAATGGAAATAAAATCGGTTGGCACTGCAAAAAATGTTCTAAACCTTTTTATAACAATTAAGATTGGATTTAAGCCGACATTTACTGCTTTTATTATAAGATAACGATTTATAAATTATTAGATCGAATTATTCTGGCATCCCTAATTTGAAAACTTTAAACTTTTTCTTCCTTGTCTAATTGGCAATGATTTCTCTCACTGCATCCACTGCAGCCGACAGGCAGGCAGCTCCACTAACAAATATTTTGACGCAAACGGAGGCTGTGGGACTGACTCCCCAACTCTCCAAATCCTGAAACATTTCACAGAAAGATATAGCCAAAGGATAGCCAAAAGAGCAGCAGCTGTCATATCTGACATTTGGAGCTAATGCATTTGAATATCCACTCAGTCAGAGACAGTCGGAGAGCCAGTCAGTCAGACAGTTAGCTTCGTCAGCCCCAGGAGATGTTGGTAATAAATAGTTTAAGTTTCGGTTTTTGGCACAAAAGGCGTTGCTTTGTGGCTGATTTGGTTTCCAGTTTTCCGACGCCGTTGCCGCCGCCGTTGATTTTGCGGTGGAAATTGTCTCGCCCGGGGCGCTGTTGCCTCAGTTTTCTCTGTGGTGCAAACATTAATCTGAACATCATTAAGAGACTTCGGCGGCGGGAGAAGGCAGCAGTTTTCTGGGTCCTCAAACTCAGACATTTGATAGAGGCGTGTGAAGCAAATGCTGCCTGCCAGTCGTGTGGGTTTCTCTTTGACTTTGGTTAATCACCAGCTAATGGAATTTCTCTAAAAAGAGATATGTCTGAGCGACAGCAATGCTGAGATATCGTTGAGAGATAAATGCTTAGTTATGAGTTGATTGGAAGGATAGTTTAGGTGGAAACAGGTCGGGACTTCAGCACTTCTTTAAAGAAATTTAAATTGTAAATATATATAAATATATATATATATAGAATATGCGTTTCATAAATAATTTATTTGCATTCTGCAGCCTTAATTAACTTCCTTTGCTATCACCTTTATTATTATCCATTTCCCCATTTTTCACTGCACTCTCGTCCCTCTATAACCCATCTGATTTATGGCGTAAACCGAAACCAAATTGGATTCACAACATGTCACAACACTCTGTGAGAGAGGGATGCCACACCCACACTCCTCGGGTGCCAAACTCGTAGCCACAATTCATGCAAATCGCATTAAAACCCAATTCAAAACTCACTTGGGCATCAGTAATTCCGATATTTCAGGCAGATAGCTCTGGAGTTAAAACATACCTGCAACGAGAGGGAAAGATAACAAGAAAATGAGTTATTTACGGGTTATATAAAGTCGATTTCTGTATACAAAACTAAGGCTAATTTTCATAATTTGCATACCATTAGGTGACGGCAATTTGTTATATGGTTTTGTGTGAGGTTTTAATGATTCAAAAAGAGGTGAGTACGAGGCGGATGAGTGATGCAGCGCAGCGTGAAATCAAATTGGAACTGCGCTCTCATGGACAGTATTTTGTGCCCGAATAGTGTATGTGGGTGGACCTCCAGCTGCGAATTATTTGGACACAAAAGATACGATAAATTTCAGACACAGAGACACACACCATAGCCTGTTTACAATCTCATTTGCATCACAAAAGTTGGCCAAAAAAACAAGCAAAGTTTATGCCCAGCACTCCCCGAAAAAGGGCGTGTTAATTATCCTCTAATGTTGTCCGCTTTAAAGCCCAATTTTTGACACATTTTCTGGCACTCCATGCATGTGTATCGCGGCCCAGAAAAAAATTATTAATGATGTTAGCTGGAAACTGTGCCTAATTGATTTCTTTTTCTTTGGGTTAATGGTGCCCTCAAGTTACGTAAGATCATTATTTTCTGGGTTACGAAACCGAAAGTCAATTGAAGCAATGAGCGAGGAAATTAGAGGTTTTTTTTTTTGGGATACTTTGAGAAATATTTAAATAATAATAATATTTAATATATTTTTCCCATCAAGTATTGTTTATTGAAACAATTTACAGGTTTTCTCTGCTGAAAATTCCTTCCTCAAATCCTAGTTCAAGTTTTCAACTGCTAACCCCCACAAAACCCATTGAAATCATTCCAAAAATGACTTTATCCGGCATCTTACACTTCTTGGGTCAGGTTTATGGGTTGCCTTTAAATTTTACAACTTAAATAGAAGCATTTAGCCCTCGCAGTGACCAGCATGTGTCCATTGGCATCTTCGGGCAGATAATGGCACTCACACCCGACCCCAGCCAGGGATCCATGGCGGTGATATAATCAGAGACACACGCCGGGGCACACAGAAACAACACCGAACGAATGCCTGGAAGCGAGTTAACTTTTTCTCATTACACGTTGATGGGTTTCGCTTGATGATGGCCAGGAACTTGACTGCGTCGCAGTCCGAGTCTCCTTCGCTCCCCTTCCTGCAGTCGTAATCTACGCTTATTTTCATTGCCAATTTTAGTTGCGCCCCAAGCGAAACTCGCACATTTCCGTTGACTTTTGTCTCCGACCCTCTTTTTCCCCGCCGATTTCTCCCCACTGATGACACCAAATTCACACTTAGTAAACGTAACCTCGGGCTAGAAGTTCTTTACCCCTGTTGGTCTCCGATTACAAGGCCTCTCACCTGCCCTGCTGCCCCCCTGCACTTGTTAATCGCAATCTGTGGCGGAAAAAGTTTCGCAAGGAACAACCCACACACATCCTTGGCTGGAAACTATCTTAATCTCTGGTTAGTTGCCTTTTGATGTTCTCTTCCCTTCGCGGCGACACGCACTTTCCGCTTATTAGCAATTTTCCAAGCAATTAATTTTTATTTAAAGCGAATTATAAAAAGTGGAGAAAAGGGAAATTGTAGAGGATTGTAAGTAGGAGCCAAGGAGAAACACTGGTTATGAAAATAAATTTTCGTAGGGTAGAATAAGTTTTTTAATCAAGCGAGTTTTATTGTTCTGATTATCTTTAATCTACCAAAAGGCAATTTATGGTTGTAAAATACTTAGAAAATATATAAATTATACTTTCTACTTAATATTTATGGAATTTAGTCTGTCCAGCTCAGCTCATAATTTATTCTCTCTTTCTTGTGGTATTTAAATAATTTCCCGATTAGATTACCGATAAAACGATTTTATTTGCTTCATGTTATCCGATTACCATCGTTATTGCCATAAGAATGCAATTGTTTCCCCTATTTCCATCTCCCGATGACCAGCACCCTCATCATTTATCGATTACACCAAATCGATAGCTATATAAATTCCCCCTAAATAACCATTAAAGCCAAGAACCAACTCATCGACGGCGGAGTCATTGCCATGAACAGCTTTTCGCACAAATGAGGGTTTTTCGCAATTTCCGCAAGGGCTTCCCCTTTCCCTCCCTCCTCTCCTGTGCGCTTGACCTCATGCATTCTGCATTCTGCAATTTTCGCTATACCAAATGTGGCACTTTAAGTGGACAACAAGCAACGCTACGAATTGTGGCAACATCAACAGCAACAGCAACTTGCAACTGAAACAATTGCAATTGGCCAAAAGGTTCAACGCACAGCAGCAGCAGCAGCAGCAGCTGCATTGCGACCGAAAAGCCAAAAACGAAACAAAAGAAACACATTAGAAAGAGCCCGGGAGCAAAGAGCCACAAGAGCCGTCAGCGGGTTCATGGCCAATGGCAGCAAAAAAAAAAATATATACACAAAAAAATACAGGAAAAAAATAAACCTACAGAAAAATAGCAGGCAACGAGGAAAAACAATTTTGCACGCCGAATGAACGAAAATTGCAGGCAAGGCAAGGCAGGCCAGGCTGGCCAGGCAGCGCGGCGGCAATGCAGACGCAGACAAGTAACGCAACCGAAGGAAACCGACTCGAAAAATCTATTATTGAAATCTATAAAGAACCAGCAGGGACCAGCAGCAACAGCAGTAGGAGGCGGATCAGCAGGAGCAATAGGGCACTGAGCGAAAAAATAGGAACATTAAATAATGCAGGAGGTCCAGGTGATATTGAGTATTAACAATCGAAAACTTAAACCCTGGCTGTGAAGTCTTTAATACTATTAAGTTCCTGGTTAATTATAAACTTGTGGTTATATATCTTAACAGGGGCTTATAATATATAGAAAATCTTCATAATACAACTATCTAAAATGTTTTTATTCCAATATTTGATTCTAAGAGCACCTATTTGTTTCAGTGTGCACAAAGGGAGTGCAGGGGGCCAGTCAACCATTGACCATTGACCATCTCAGCTAGATTCGGTTGAAGGAAGGTTTGTTTAAGAGTTTTATATACATTTTTAATATGGCCAACCGAGAGGGGAAGCCCCCCTCGATCCATCCGGCTAACTAACTTGGCCCATAAGGGGTCGAAACTGGCAGATTGCGAAGCGATAACAACAGCAACAGCCAACTATTAAGTAGCAAATGCTGTTTTTTTGCGACCAGAGGTGAAGTTCTGGGCGTTGTCAGTCGACTGGCTGACTGACTGACTGATGCATCGGCAACCGAAAGGAAACCGAGAAAGCACGCGCGTGGAAAATAGATTGAAATGCAAGTGGAAAGGCGGGGAAGGAGGGACAGGGAAAATTGCCAGAGTTGCGGGAGTGATTTTACAGCATATCTTTCAGCTGGCAAAAATCTGATAAAGGCGGCAGAAAGTTCCCTATTTGGAGCGGCATAAAAAGCAAATGTAGAAACACAAAGCCACGCACACAGACACAGAGGAAAATGGTGAAGCGGAAAAGTGCAGGGCGGCGGGAGATACCAGAGACCCTTGAAAAGAACTCAAGACATCTTCGGGCCAATCCATCCGCAGTTGAAGTCTTTTTGGCCGGGAAAAGCAAAGGAGTTAGCAAAAAGAGAGGGAAATTGATGATGTGGATGAATGAACATTGGGCAAAGTGATTAAGATTACGTTAGAATGATAACACAGCTCAAAGATACAGATACTATATATATATATATGTATCTACTTGAAGTAAGCAACAAGCAAGCAAAGAAATTGCATTAAAAAGAGAGGAAACTTGGAGGACACGGCTCAGTGACTAAGCAATCTTTAAAATTGAGATAGAGTCCAAGAGGAAATGAACTCCATTAATTTAAGTTTATTTCAATCGGGGAGGACCCTTGGATAATAACCAAAATGCTCTTAAAGCTTAGAGGCCAAGCCCAAATATCATTTTACAAGACCCCCACACACACACTCGCCGTATCTGTGACTACAAATCTCACGTTACCAAGAAAAGAAAAGCGAGAAACCTTGGCCATCATCAATTCTGCATAAAAGCCAACTGAATGAATTGAATGAGTGACTGACTGAAGTGACTGCCTGACTGACTGGCTGACTGACACAAGCGTCGGACTTGGCTTCTCCTTTTGCGGATTTTATGCACTTTTAGTTAACATAAACTCCATGGTGCTGCCCGTGCCCCTGCCTGTGCATATATATATTTAACACTTGACTGCCCCAACTGACACCTAACAAGAGACGCTCCTCCTCGGCTCCTCCCTAGTCCAGGAGCCATTGTATCGGCTACTGACAGGCAATCAACACAAATCGATCAAATCAACAGGCAGCCGAGGCAGTGGAGGCAAAAGAGGCACCAGGAGGCCGAACGGAGTCTCCTTTGTGGCCACAGCCAATTTAGGAAGCGGGTTCAAGATCCCCCGAGCTGAGTGACAAACAGACAGCACGAGGGGAAAAAAGGAGTCCAAGACCGTACAGTACACAGAACACCAGATCAAATAAATCAGCGTAAATTGCATGTGAAATTAATGCAAAAGCGACGATCGCTTCGCTCGCTCGGCCGCCCTATAAAGTGAATTTAATGAACGGCCCGGAGTCGTATCGAGTGGCTTTTAAATCAAGTCGGCAATGCCCCCGAGCCTGGACCATTCAGCTGGGGAATTAAAAGAGGCCACGCAAGAGTATTACCATTTTAATTTGCATTTTCATTTCGGGGGTAAATGTGGCAAGAAGGTATTTTTTAATGAAATAACTAACGAATTTTGTTTGCTTTTATAATTTGTTTATGGTAATTTTTGAAGGAGTTGCTTTTAATGTACCCTTTCCTTTATCATTAAACATATCTGATCAGGTTATATGTTGTCAAAAGTCAAGCTGTTTCTTATTTTAAATATCATTTAATACATTTACTGCTCTTCAGGACAGACTTAAAATTAAATTTTAAGTTTGAGCTGCTTATTGAACTTTTAAAAATTCCGCAAAATTATAAATACATAAATTTAATTTTCCCTTTAAAATAAAAACATATCCAAAGGCATTCCTTTGTCCTCTGTCCCTTTTTCGTTCCTGAGAAATTCCTCAATTTACGCAGAAACCGAAAATAATTATTTCATTTTTCCCCCTCTACCTCCTCTGTTATTTTTTCCGTATTTTATTTGCTTCGCTTTTTCGGGCTGTCTCCGCCGGGTGCTGATGAATGTTGCGTGCAACATGTTGCAAGCTGTCCTGCCCTCCGCTCTTAATTTATTGTGTTTGCCTGGCAGCCAGCGAAAAATGTTAATAAACATGTTTATTATGCGTTCAGTGACAAAAAACCGAAACAGACCAGACAGCAGCAACAATAAGCCAGCTGAAGAGATTCCTTTACCGAAATAAAATTCCCTTTTTTTGTTGTCTCCATAATTTAATATGAATTTTTTTGTTGCAAGTCCTTTTTGCGAGTTTTAAGCGTTTATTCCTGCGGAATTTTGATGAAATTTATATGCGTACGTGCTCAAAATTAGCCAGACCAGATCAATCCTTTGCGCAACCCCTCGGGTTCACCTCGCGGGCTTACGTTAACGTTTACGTGCGTGGCGAATGCCGAATGCCGGGTTCGGTTGCCTGCTTAAATTAGACTTTTTAAATTGGCTAAAAATGCGGCGTAGCAAAAATGTGCAGAGAATTGGCGGGAGTCGGAGTCGGAGCCAGAGATGACCATCTTGGGCTGACTGCTTGCTCCTCTGCCTCGGCCTGCTATATCTTCCGATCGATCGTTCAATGGCTCATTGACTTTTGGTATGCGCCAAAGTTTTTCCTCACACACAGCCCACTCCAACTCCACCTCCTCACGTATCTACGACGTTTCTTGGTTTCGGTTTGGGCTTTCGCTCTGGGCCTGAATTGGTTTTGCAGCTCCTTTTCGCTGGGAGCTCCTGTCACGGCATTTAGCGGGGCTAGAAACTGATTTATGTGGTTATGCGGGGCTCGTTGGCCGTCTTCCCATACGAAACTCATAAAGAGCTGCCTCTGCTCTAACGAAATTTGTAAATACTTTTGGTCATTGCAGGATAATGAGTTGAGGCAGAAGCAGAACCAAAGGGGACAAAAATTGACTGACGATTGACTTTATAATGGAGATGGGACTCTAAGCCAGCCAGGCCTTATCTGTGGAATAATTGAAATTGTTATGTTGGATTTGGTACAAAGAAGGCTCTAAGGAGGCCTAAACTGGGACGGACTAATGAGGAATTGGCATAAGGTTGCATAAAATATAAATAGATTATCTGAATGGAGATTTTTTGCTTATTAAAGAGATGCTTTAGAATTTTGTTATTGTTAAAAATAAGTTATATTTGAATAATCTCGGGTAATCT
This sequence comes from Drosophila kanapiae, assembly GCA_008042475.1. Lineage (NCBI taxonomy): Eukaryota > Metazoa > Arthropoda > Insecta > Diptera > Drosophilidae > Drosophila > Drosophila kanapiae. The sequence continues at coordinate 152,882 of VNJM01003482.1, read as the reverse complement.
TTAACCTTTTTCTTGCATTTTCAAATGTATCTGAATTCTTTCTATGAATTTATTCCTTTAATATATCTCCCTAGTATACTTTTTATTTAAGTTTCCCTTTACAAAATCATTTAAAAAATATGCTTCCTTCTCTGTGCAAATCCCCAGCTTAACTTTATCACATTTAAAGGCATTTAAGCATATTTCATGCCCCCCAGAGAATTGACAGCCAGACGACTATCCCTCTTCTCCTGTGCCCACCACTCCAGCACACACACTCACTGTGCTGTTGTCCTTGTCTCTTAGTTTTTAATTTATGAGTAGAAATTTATTTAAATTAGGAACTCATTAGTTGTCGTTGTCGACGTTGTCTGCGCACACAGGCTCCTCCTCGCCAACGTCTACCTTTCGGGTTTCTGGCGGGGATACACGGATACACAGTATCCGTTGTATGTTGGGCGGCTGAAGAGGGACTACGACTGCTCCGACTACTGTTTCGTGTTTATTTCTGTTTGCTGAGTGGCACGTCGGCTCCCGGACTTTATTACATTGTAAAGTTCTGTTCTGTCCTGTTCGGTTCGGTTCCATGGCAAATTGAGTGAGCGACTTGACTGCAATTGAGTCATGTCCTGGCATAAAATTCCGCGAACTCAGGTCCCGCCCGCCCGCCTGCCATTTATAAAGATTTCGAAGCTGTTTGTCTTCCTCTCCATGGACTTTAAAAGTAGAAGGGCCCAATCAAACATGTCATAAATAAAATTATGTAAGAAAAACCTAAACAAACACTTGGCATGGAAAACCCTTGCGAAGCCAAAAAAGGGAAGTGGAAATGGAAAGTGAAAGACTCTCGTAGAATATTGCATGATAAATTAGCAGTAGCTTTCGGGGTCCCAGGTACCAGGTCCAAGTTAAAGTGCCCGAAATACTAATTTTCAATTCAAATGCAAACAAAATAATGGAAAACAAGTGAAAAAGGCAGCGAGACAGAGAGAGAGAGATGGGGAGGATAAGGCAAACAAACCCCCAAAACAAAGCACCCAGAAACAAAAAAAGGAGAGAAAAAAGGGAATGAGGGTCAAAAGTTTTACAAACCGCAAAATTGTAGCGGTTAGAAAAGAATTTCCCGCAGCCGAAGGAAATAAAAAAAAAGCAGGAAACATTTTTTTCGGAACCCTCCCCGTGTCAAGGATACTCATGTAGTTGCCGCCGTCGTTGTTGTGGTTAGCCTGTTTGGCTTGAGTGTTTGCGATGGTCATAAAAAATTAAGCGCCATTTCAATTGTGTTTGTGTGCTGTGTGCTCCCATTTTTGTCGTTGTACAACATCAAATTTAACATAAATATTTGTTGGCTTTGGCTTTAGTTTTGTACCCTTTTTCAGGGGGTTGGTTTGTCGGTCAAATTAAGCAATTTGTAGGCCCACCTTTTGGGGGCTTGGGGCTGCGACATAATGATCGAAAAGGATGCAGATGTTGGAGGTAAATAATCATTACACTTTGTCGGGTGTTTGAGGGTCAAAATCAATGGAGAAATTTTGTGTGAATAGTTGTAACATTGAGACGGTATTTTATTTCCTTAAAAAACCCCAATAAGTTGTTTATAAATTTAACCAAGCTTAATAATTAATATAAAATATTAATTAATATAATATAATATATAAGTCCCAAGTTGAGCTAGTGATCAGATTATATATTTGTAAAGCTTAAAAATTATTCAATAAATTTTCTAGAGATCGTAACCTGTTGTAAGCCTTTTTTCTGCCTTAATTAACCTTACTTTCCCAACATTTCCCTATTTTCCATAGCTCTGCCACCTCGATTGTTGCTCCGCCATCAACTATATCGCTCCAAAAATGGAGGCGTGTCTCTCGGTGTTGCCTATTTTGCATTTCAAATGCGCCGTCGCCTTGTCGCTTGTCTCGTCTACATCGTTGTTCGTCGCTCGGTCCCGGTTTCCTCTTCCTCCGGAGTCGGTGTTCATGCCTCAGTGTGCCCCCCGTGCTTGTGTCGTCAAATTGTGCGACATCTTTTCAAATTGTTTAGCTATTTTCGGTGTCGCCCCGAAAGAGAGCGATGCGAAGACATTTGTGCGGTTTTTGGTTTCCTCCGAGACGCCGCCACTGCCGCCGCCACAAATTGCGAAAGCGGCACGTGACCGGCAGCCTCCTTCGGGGGTGGGGAAAAGCGTCGCCGACATCACGAGGAAGCCAAAAGTATTGCCCTGGCAAATCTCTCCATTTCACTGGGGGTACTGTCTGCTCCTCCTATATATCTTGGCCTACTTATTAAGCCTCATTTATTATAATATATGGTAATAATAATTTTATTAGATAAATTACCTGCAGGCGCAGGGAGTCTGCCAAATGTAACAGCTGCTGCGGTTTTTCGGCCGGGAGATTTGTCTCTATAAAAACATATCCATATGGCTAAAGACGACACAGTGTGTGTTCCGCCAAGATAAATAATCCGTGAGATACACATAACCATTTGTATCCTCAAGTGGTAATTACTGTTGGCAGAACTCTGGCTTTTAAGTACGAGGAAACATTATTAAAGGTGGGCTGGCACTGGCATCAAAGAACATCTAAGAACTTTGCCTACCTTTTTTTTTTGGGACTAATTGAAAGACCGAAGTTGAACTCATTCTTTGCCTCAAATCATCTATCACCCAATTTGGAATTAAGGTCCGTCCGCTCCCCTGCCCATCCCCAGAGGCTGAAAATTAGGCAAACAATGGCCCAGAGAGAGAGAGAGGCATTCACATACCAAAATTGGCAAAAGCGAGCACTGGAATAGGAGCCAAAGTTAAATGCTAAAACACAATTATACGACGACGAGGCAGGCCTAGTCTGGGCCAGGTCGCATACTTATATACTCGTATGTAGGATTAACTTCAAAGGCTGGAAATGCGCTCAAGCAGGAGCCGGTGAGAACTCGAAAAGGGCCGAAAGGCAGCTCACAAAATACCTACTCTTCATGTAGAAAAAATATATATATAAGCCCACTAAAGTCAGCGAATTTAAGCAGCCAGGCAGAAGTAATATATACACACACAAGGAGGACAGGGCAGGACATACTTGCATAATGAGAAGTTAAGTCCCGAAGCCTGTCGCCTTGCCTCTGCTGTCCTGTCCCAGCCATTTCTCTCTCCCTGTTTGCGATAATTCTGTGCAGATTAATTTTGGGTCAATAGCAGGCGACTTGGCTGTATGGCAGCCTTTAAAAGGAAATCAATAAATTATTATGGTCTATTATTGGGAGAGAATGCCAGTTTTTATCTCGTTCGGAGGTCGTAAATATGTAGAGAAAGGCAGCTTAGTTTGGTGAGAAAGTGGAACATACTAGAGATAAATCCTAGAGATATTTTATCTTTATTTAAAGGTTATTTTATTAGTTTTTGTAAACTAATTTTGTACCCTTTTTAGCTCTTGGTTTTTAATTAAATATTTATACTTCATTTAACATTTATTTCGGATGGTATTCTGATTAATTAATTCTCTTCTCATTAATTAAGTTTGCTGCTTAAATACATCTTTAAATTATAGCTTATCCTACTTCATTAGCGTTCATCCTTTCCAATTATCACACTCTTTTTTGTGGACTCTCCTCATCAGTTATTAAAATATTAGAAAATAGCTGTGTAAATCACCTCTAATCTCTGGAAACTAATCCTCTAATTAACTTTTACCCATCCTTCAATCAAAGCACAACCCACAAGGAAAAATCTAGAGTTCGAGTGGATATTATATAGAGATCCCAGCCGGAAAAGGGAGACTCACTGAGAGTAGAGACAACACCCACAGAGGCCGATTAGGGGATTTGTTAATGTGCTTTTAATACCCACAAATCTCCGACCGCCTTCTGTGTGCATTTTTATCGGCAAATCAGCGGAAAAAACTACCGCTGTGCCTTAACCCCTTTAAGCCTGCGAACGCCGACGACAATACAATTAATTATAAAAATTCGCTACAATTTATTTGCGTTGTCGTTTTTATTTATGGGGAGCAGGAGTCGGAGGAGTTTGAGGAGTCGGAGCAGTTGCCTTTATCCGCAGCACTTTAGCCTAATTATGTTCGATTGTTTCCATTGTTCACGCACCTTCCGCTGTGCGATCGCAATCAGTGAGTCAGTCCAGTCAGAGGAGGCAGGAGTCGAGGGAGAGGGCCCCATATATTCCAAGCTCCCAGACGATCGAATTTGGCATTGTCGGTCGTGCTCCACAGACAGGCACACCACACTCTCTGTGTGTGTCGTTTTGGGTGTGTTCCTGTTTCGGGTTTTTCTTTTTTAGGTTTTCCTCTGTCGAGTTTGGTTTGCTTCGGTCTCTTTTGTCGCTCGCTGGCGTCGGCGTGTGTTTAAATTATATGCTTTTAAAAAACGTTTAAGGATTAATTGGATTATATCGTTTTCTACGTTTTCGGTTTCGTTTTTGGTTCTCTTGATTTTATTCTCCCCTTTTTTAATGCATTTTGAATGTAGTTTAGAAGGTCTTTTTTAGGTATTTAAAATGAGACTAATGGTGCTACATGTTCCAAACCTTTGGGATCGAAGATAAGCTAGATTGAAAGATCAATTTGGGAGAGGGATAAGGTTTCGTTTTTAAGGGTTTCGTACTTCATTTAGAAGTCTATTTGTAGAACGAGAAGAACACAATAGGATTAGAAAAGGGTTTTTCATCTAAAATTGAACGTAAATTACTTACAAGTCTAATAATAATGTTTGTAACAGCAATTTATTAATAAAATTAAGTATAAAGTTAACGTTTTTAAAACGGTAGTATCACTTAAAGATAAAGCCCATTTAAAGCTGGTTATCAACTACCAAAGTTATTCGTATTTTCCTCAATTTTAAACCGATTCGAAGACCATTTCCATGCAAACAATAAAGCCCCGAACATGTTATTTATGATGCCATTTGAACCACTATTTCGATACTGATCTCTCTCCCTTTTTCTCAGCCAAAGAGTTTATAACTCAGGGTAACCGCAGCGGAGTCGAGAACTGTAAAAATCAATTACAAACCCAAACAGACACTTACCATAAATAATAAGCCACAGGAAAGTTCAGCTCCGCCCGATATTTCTTTTGATTTCTTCGCATTTTTCTCCATTTTCCGTCGATAGAAATCTTTACGAGCCAGCAACAAACTATTTTGTGGTCCAGACAATCAAACAAAGTAGCTCCGCCGATGGACAGGGAACGGGAAGGGAGGCGGTTCCCGAAACCCGCACAATTTTGATTGCATTTTGATCGACGGCGAACAACAAAAACAGGGCTAACGATGCGTTTGTGTTTCTGGTTTTTCTGTGGCTTTATGAAATCGTAAGAAAACCCGGACAGACCGAAGCCAAAACGAATACCAAAACGAAAACCGAAATCAAAACCAAAACCAAAACCGAATCCGAATCCGAAAAGCGTAACCAAAGCTCAGCAAAGATGGAATTCATAAAACCGAAACCGAAGCTGTGACGGGGGAGTAGGTAGGAGTTAGGCCTAATCAGATAAAACTGGCTTTGCATAAGCCAAAAAATAAGACGGCTTTTACAGTGGGTTCAGAGGGAAATATATTAATCAGACAAATAAAAACAAATAAAAACTATTTGAACGTAAAGATATTAGGGGAAATATGGAGGAACCATTCTATTATTATTTGTATTTTATTAAATATTCATCTGACAATTCCCAAAACATTTCTAAGTCCATCACTGACCTTTAGCCTGATACCCACTGTAAACTTTTTGGCCAAATCGATTCATTGGTCAGCTCTCTTACCATTTGGCATGGCTTTATCTCTGCCAGCCTGCCTGCCTACCTGCTGGCCAATATTAAAAAAAATATCGAAAACGAAATGCCAAAGCCGAATCCGAAGCCCAGCCTAACCAAATGATTTGTGCGCATATTTCATCTTCGTCTCTCAATCTCAATCTTTTCTCTCTGCAGCAGCGGCAAAACTTTAATGCATTTCTATGGAAAAACGGACAAACTAAGCCAGGCCAGGCCAGGCCAGCACCGATTCGTTTCATTTCATTTTGAATTTGCTACGCATCGGGCTTTCCCGGGCTCAGTCTCTTCATTTTCTGATTTAAATTTGCATTTATATTAAGTTTGGGGTGAAAGGGGAAAGGCGTGGTGGTTACCCAATTGATTGATTCGATTATGTTTATATCGGGAACTAAATTCAGGCCTTACTTTAACTATGCGTTTGTGTTTATCAATCCAAAGGGAATGATTTTAAAACAAAGATGAAATTGATGTAATTTTTGGGGAAAATAATATCTATAAATTATGAGAGAGCTGTAATATATTTATAAAATATTCTCCTTTCTTTAATTTAAAGCCGAAAACCAGCTGAAATCACAGCAAAATCTGCGGCAGAAAAACTTATCTAAGATTAAAGGCTACGCTCAATTTTTAAAGACTCCTTATTCGCCACGGCTCATCATCATTAATGCATAATATGGTTATTTCCATAAAGAAGGGAGTCTCACACACAAGTATATGTATGATTTCTGGGATTATCATTTCGGGAAATCTACCCAGTACGTGCCATAATTTTTCATGCCTCGTGAGCGCGATGATCCTCATCAGACGTCAGACTGTGGCTTGAAATTGCCATTGTAATCGACACATCTCAAAAAGGAGGAAAGCGGATGGAGAAGGCATGAACTCCAGACTCATCCTCGATAGCTGCCCACGGGTATATGTATATATATATATATATATATATTCTGTGTGCCTTATCAAAGTTGAGTAATCTGACATTTTGAGAGTTTAAATGGGGAGAGTGAGTGCGCTCGCTGGCCTGGCATTTAATATGCCGCTTAGTGCCTGTTGATCTGACTTCGGTTTGACACATTTGTGGGCCGATTCAGTGACAGACAGATCGAACGATGGAGAGGCGTTTTATGGTTCCAATATGTGACGGATACTTCCCCAACGCCAACGCTTGACTGGGAGAAATGAAAGGAAAGGGCAATGGGAAGTAAGAACATCTTGTACTTGGCCTGAACTTTGACCCATTTAAAGGACTGTAATCCGACTTCCTTGGGCTCTGTTCATTTAGTCCGCCTTGGTCGCTCCCTCTTGGAACTGGGAAAATATGCAAATGAATTCGTATTATTATACACCAGGGCCTACCTAGGCGTATACTACATACCTACCTACCTCAAAAAGAGCCCAGAGAGCGGAGGAAAAAGCTCGAAAATAATCAAAACGAAACCTATAATTTGTTTTAACAAGTGAAACGCCCCGGGCTTTCATAACTCACCCTCCTCGGCGCACACACATATTGAAATGAATCGAGCCTGAGTTTGGGGGGCAAATTTGCATTTATGTTTCGGCTTCTCTCCGCAGTCTTTGAAGTGTTTCCGTTTAACAGAAAAAATCAGACAAAGATACTTATGATTTCTCTCACTCTCAGCTGAGCACAAAATCTGGCCAAGAGTGACCCCGAATGTTGGTCTAGACAGGGTATCTAGCCATTCACGAAAAGCGTGTCCAAGTTGAATGGAAAACGAGGCGGCAACGCCCACAGGAGGAGGTGTGTCAACCGAGTGTAATTAGTGTTTCAATGCTGGAAATTCTTTTTCGGGCGGAGTTGTTGAAGGTAAATAAATGCTAGTGTGCATGGTTTATATGGAAAATCATATAGGAGGAATAACATATACTATATATACGAGAAAAGTGTACAATCAGAGAGCTAAAAGTGGGACTTCTACTGAAAAATCAATTTCTATGTTTTATGCATAGCTCGTTGAGGAACTTCCTAAAATTATGAGTTAAAAATAATGTAAGCCTGTAAAGCTGGAAAATATTATACTTTTTACCAAACCAAGCCATGGTCAAGTCTATTTTTCGAACAGCCCAATCCTTGTTGCATTTGACAAACCATTTGAAGTTGACTTCGATGAAAAAACCCTAAAAAAGTAGACCGCTATGCAAACATAGCTCTGCAACTTCCGTTTAACTGACCATTCAATCGGGGAATCAGAAAACAAAAGCCAAATGGCATTACCATTGTTGTCCCCGCCCTGGAAAACCCTCATGGAATTGCTGGATAAAACTCCGCCATTCATTCGTGTGCCAAGTTATCAAATGGCAAACCATAAAACTTCAAAAGCTTCTCTCGGCTCAACGTGAATTGGGCTGGCCCTCGAAACATGCAAATTTGTGCTATGTATCGAATAAAGGTCCTTCATGAAGAACCCAGCGCCTGCCCGCCTGCTTTTCCACATTGCCACATTTTTTAATTCTGTTGTGCGGAAAAACGCTCGCACACGGGGCCAAGAGCGAGGACAATGGAAAGGCGAAACCGCACCTAAACACATTTGGCAATTAAGCCAAAGCCTGGTCTGGGGGAAATGGGAAAACAGGCACTGGGAAATGCGGAATGGGAAATGGGAAATGGGAAACGGGAACAGGAATAGAGGCAGCACACTCAGGGGGGCACAACCAGAGGATACAGGAGCTGCAACAGGAGCAGGATGCCAGGACATTGAACAGGCGGCCGTCTGCTGGTTGGCAACCGCACGACAGGGCTCAGACACATGAGCTTGGATCGTTTGATATATTGCAGAGCCAAATGCTGGGCGACCTGAAAACGAAACTGAAGCTGCTTGGGGGCACTGAGAGAAAATGTGTGTATAGGATAGAAAATATTAAAGTACTTCCTTTAAAGAATATTTTAGAATATTTCTCATTTAATAAAGGTCTCAAGAAATAAAGGTAATTGTGAGGAATAAACATTTGTAAGTTCGAGCCTGTTCCTGGCAATATCTTTGTATTTTACTTAGGGAAAACTTTATAAAATTTTTATAATTATAAATTATTGCTTTACAAATATTTCCTTGACTCCGCTAAGGTTTTCTTTCAGTGCAACTCAGCGAAATGCTGTTTAGAAAACTTGAAATGGGCGGCAGATAAAAATGTAGCGCAAAAACGCACAAGGCATGAGGAGGACAACATCGGCACCAGCTCGAAGCACCCTGGCACCCACTAATAACACCAGCCCTCTTGCCACACTGCCTCCCTGCCTCCCTGCCTCCTTGCCTCCTTGCCTCCTTGCCTGCTTGCCCCCTTCCTACACCCCCTACTTATTCCCTGGTTCCTTGTTCGAACATGTTTAATGGCGTTATTTATGCGGGTTCTTTGCCGAAAGGAGGGGGCCCAGAAATTGGTGGGTGTGCCGGGGACCGTGTAATTTGTAGAAAAAACGAGAGGGAGAGTGAAGGGAATTATATGGCACTTGAACCTGAAAATTATTTACTCATGGATACACAGCACCAACACGAGAAAAAAAAACGGAATAAGGAAGGATCTCCCTCTTCAAAAGCGGTGATAAAAAATTGCAACTATTTAATACGCGCCGTAGACATTCGCAGGGTTCCCTTATTTTTTGTTATACTTCTAATTCCGCTTCTGGTTTTTCTCCTCAAAGTGTGAGAAGTTTTTTCATTACAATGTCTGGCTAAAGTTCATATCGTGGGTGGTGGAGGAAGGCGGGAAAAGGAGTCTGGAGGGAGTTTTGGAGCCTGTCCAGGGCTCAAGTGGCGCCCTCGCGTGCCATTTAAATGAAGCTGTTTCGCTTGTTGCTGCTGTTGTTGTTGTGCTTTTTCCAGTTTTCTTTTATTTTTCCGAGTGGCAGTGGGGTCTGCTGGGGGTTCCTTTTTTCTATTTTCGTTGTCTGTGCTGTCTGGTATTTAATTTAAAATTGTTTTTTTTTTACATCCGTCTGCTTGCAGCTCCGAAAAACTTTGGCATTCATAGTTGCCATGGCAATTGGTCGCTTTTTTCTTTGTGTATTTCTCTTTATTTAAATTAAAATTGATATATGCATATATGGCATGCATAGTCATATGAGCGTGAAATAGGGGAACTAAACTAATTGATTTGTTGCCTTTTTTTTAGCAGGAAAAGGATAAGCTCCTTGCTTTTGGAATAATTAAAAAATCCACTGAAATAAGCTGCTATTTAATTTGTTTATATCTTTAAACCCTCCAAACTTCTTAAACAAACTTGAGTTATATTTTTAGAGGCGTTAATAAACAAACTTAGGGCTAAACAAAGGCAAATACACACAGGAAATAGTAGAAATACCTGGCAAAAATACGAAAAACCTCTGATTAAGGACCAAGTCACGTGATAAACGCGACAATTCCGTGTCATAAACAAATTAATCGACAATTGCACAAAAAGACAGAGTCTAAAAGGGTAACATTGACAACAAAAAAAGAAGCGTACATCAGAATGGCCATAATAAATGATTAAATAAGCGTAATTATCACCTTTCCACTGGAGAAGGATCCACCGTTGCCGCTACATTTCCTTTGGCAACATTAAAACAAATTTTATTACTTTAATTACTTTATTTACATTTCGCCAAATGGCTGACACGAAACGCCAAAGCAACGGAAGTCAACAAAAGGACTGGCCCCGGAAGAGGAAGCGAAAATTACTCAATTTTTCGGGGGGTTAAGGGGGCATATGCGAGCGAGTTTGTGTGTGTGCGTTAACATTAATGAGTGTGTGTGTGTCTGAGTTGGTAGCGATTTGCGGCTGATGAGCAGCGACATGCAAAGCCACTAAAATGGCGGCGCGGGCCCTGAGAGTGTAACGGCACATTAACGTAGTCATAATTTAATTAAGGCTCCACTGTACAGTGTACACGCAGGTAGGCAGAAAAGGAAAAAGTCCTTTGTTTGGTCGCAGGTAATGACAGTTGGCCAAAAGGGAAGACAAAGCTAATATGCCCAGGGAGAGTTTGTGGCAAAAGGAAAAAAAAGTGGAAATATCCTACAAATCATAGAGGGGAAGATAATTATTAAAGGAAGCTTTAATCTTTAATTTGGATTTATTTAAATTTTAGTCAAACAAACTAATGAACTTCTTTAACTGTAGATCTGATAACTGTTAAGCTTAAATCAATAAATAATATATATAAATAATTAACACACACTCCCTCATTTTAATCTTGCAGGTATTTGATGTCCCCTTTGGTAAGTGCTCTAAAATAATTCCTTAATATGATTCTCTAAAATAATTTAAATTCCCAAAGAGAGGGAGCTCTAAAAACTTGCCCCTCTATTTTCCACCTTTCCTAGTAAACTTTTTATATAAACCTGCATGAGGTCGAGTGCATTTCAGTTTTCTATAAATTTCAATTAAGGAAAAACTAATTGGTTTGCATAAAATATTGAAACTTTTGTCAGCTTTTTACGCCGCTCGGAATAGGAAAAGCGGAAATGAGCCAAGCGAAAATCCCCCAATAGTTTCGCAATCCTTTTTCCCCTCCAAACCCCCCGAAGAAGAAGAGCAAAATGGGTTTTTCGCTAAATTAGTTCCACACGCATACGTAGTAAACGCGTTTTAAATGCTTTCTTAAAGACCATTAACGACTAGCCAAGACATCCCGGGACGTGTTGATGACCCAAAAAACAGGTGGCAGCTATTTTGGCTTCACGGCTTTTGGCCTTTTGATGTTTTATTGATGATATACGCCGTGGTAATTAGGGAATGCAAAAAAAAAAGCTTGAGAGCTATGCAAAATGGTTATATAATCACTAGTTGGGTTTTGATTTGAATTTGATGGTCTGAAAAAATCCCACTGCCTGCGAGTGTGTAAGCTAAATCAATTTTAATTCGTTAATTCGAACAGCAATTAAGATTTTTCGCTGATAACAATTAACAGGAGATGCCACTATGTCCATCGCCGCAACAATTTAAAATTAAATGTAATTACATTAATTACGCTTTAATTGCGGAAATCAGCAGCTGCACAAAACAATCAAATGTGAGGAGTAAGTAGCAGCCGCCGAAAATGATTTGATTTTGTTATTGAAACATTTAGTGCCTAATTTCCTTTGACTGTCATCAAGTCGCTTATTGATTCGGGATACATTTTCCCGCTAAACATTTTAATTGCGGATCAATGCGGTATTTTCAACCAAAAACTTGACAAACAATCCGGGAATGTTTCATGAATATTTCATTCTATACATTTTCGCGGATAATGAATCAAACAAATCGGCAATCTGAGAGGGCTGAGCGCTCTTTTGCCATTTAATTGTACAGAATTTGCAATTAAAATTTATGAAATGATTATCGAATTTCGAATTCGACAGCCCGCCCGCCGCCACCAGCTGTGCATAATTTATGAAAATTCCCTTACAGAATCGGGCTAAGCCAAGCCCCCTTTTTGTTTTTGTTTATAGCTCTCATTTGGCATTGTTTAAATGCATAAATATTTTTGGACGCATGCAACATGCAGAGCCCCCTCGTCCTGTGGCTCTTTTTTCGCTGATTTTCCCTTGCTGTTTGGCAACAAAATTTTCAATTAACAATTATTTGAGCAGTGGCTGGCTGGCGGAAGAAGGGGTTCTCCTCGAGACTGATTTTGACATCAGCCAAATTGAAATGTAATTGTTTTTGTCTGTCGAAGTGGGGCCCCCTTTTAGGAGGCCGCCTCTGGCTGCAATGCTGTTAATGATGCAGCCACAAAATGCCGTTTGCATATGCTACCACTCCCAGGGGGGCAAGTGCAGGGAAAGCCGGGGAAATTTCGGAAAAGGGAACGGCGGTTAAATCAGCAAAGTGGTGGGGGCGGTGCAGGCGCCAACACACAACAGACAACAGACATCAAAGGCGCATTTAAAAGTCCGAAACATATTTGAAAATGGCATCGCAATGAATTGGAAATGGGAGAAGCACGGAATGCATTCGATATTGATTGCCGGGTAAATATGCCTTTCTTTTTCCTCATTTTATCTATTGTTTGTTTGTTGTTTACAATGGGAATTATGGGTATTTTCATTTGGCTTTAACTTACGTATGATTTTGTAATATTTTGGAATGTGTGCTTACCTGCAATGAAAGAATTTTAAGGAGAAATATTAGTTTTCAGATATAAATTGATATTTAATAATGTTATAGACATTCCATCTTCTGTATATTTAAATGTAAATAATATTTCTAAAAATTAGAATGCCTGGTAGACTGCTCCTAATTATTTTAAAGTTAATTTTCTAACCGTTTTCACACCTTTTCTAAACCAGCAGCTGTGGCCTTCATGCTTTGCTGCCATTTATTCGGGGAGACCTTCTCCGCTAACACAGAGAACCCAGCACATGTCCTGTCATAAATCAACTCGGATGTGTGTATCGTCGCCGCATAAGTGACCACACTTGATTCAACAAAAAGAGAACAGACACACCCCCCATGTACCATATGTTCCGGCCACTCCCCCTTGGGTCAAAGGTCACCCTTAGCATGAGCATTTAGGGGCTAGACCAAAAATGCATTTAATGATCGCACCTAATTTCAATTAAAGTCCAGGCTATACCCAGGCAATTTGTAATAATTTCTCAGCTAGAAAAATGCTGCAAATAACTCAACTCCAGTCGGGAGAATGTGGGCTTCCAGGTGAATGAGCAAGAACACACCCTCACGTTATCCCTGTGTGTATTATCCTTGTATATTATCCACACACATACTCCCCCATCTCCCTGGGCCTTTTAAGTATTATTAATTGTCTTCCTTGTTTGTACTCCGCCGCAGGATATGACTGGCTCCCCTTTCATCTTTGTAACATTTTGTGATAAGAATCTAATTTCGAATTCATATACGCTTAGAATTCACCTTTTCCAGCTGCTGGTATTTCTTTTTGTTTTTTGGGGAAATATGCAAATAACAGAGAGATAAGATTGCTCAATTCCCTCTATATATTTATTGTAATTTCTCGCACCTCGCCAGCCTCTCCAGCCTGCTGCCTTTCCCTTTGTTGCCAAACCTATCTCTGACACCGCCCCGAAAATATGACAGAATATGGCCCGAAGGGCGGAGGAAAGACTTGAACTTTCCAATCGGAAAATGGCCAAGGCAAAACACACCGAAGACCAACGACAAAGTCGTGTCCAAAGCGGAAAAAGCCCCTCAGGGCCAGAATGGCAAGGAATTACAGTAAAAAGCCAAGAAAAACAAAGCAACAGGAGAGACTGAGGAAGGCAAAGAAAGGTTCGTCTTAAGGCCGAGAGCAATGTGACTGCGATTTACTGGTTCAATTAGCTCGGGGAGTATGATGGCTTGATGCCTGGCTATTTCTTTCTCTTCCGTTTCGGTATTTTTGCCCCATAGCCTCCGGCTATGCCAGAGCCAGAGCTGGCTCTCATTGCACATAATTTGCAAAATTTATGCATGCACCGAATGGCGGTCAAGATTACTGGAAATCTTCAAGGCGATTGCTTGTCGCCTGCAGTCCATAACTTGGGGATTTTATTCTCCCCGCCGATGCTACCATAAATTTGGCCATCCAATGGTCACAATTAACTATCGCCGCCACGATCCGTGCTGCCCCCATCGGTTGGTTGGTGTTGTGACATCTCCTAAGTGGACACAACTTTGTGGGGCTTCAACGAATTTATGGGTTCTTATTTTCCGTACGAAACCGGCTGAATATCGGTGCATTTTAGCCGATAATTTATGCCCTGAGCTTTCCAATTACCCGCTGACGCATTCTCATTTAGATTGCTGAGTGGCTCTTTTTTTGTGCAGGCCCTAATGTCTTCATTATGAATAAGAGATGAAGCCTAAGAATAGGGGATTATTTAGAGGGGAAACCGAAGAAAATCAGGTTTAAATCTAGGGTAAACTATTGGACTTCTCTTTGTGTTTAAGAAAAGCATTTTAACTGTATTTATTAGCTCTTGAAACAAACTTGAAATGTGAAAATGTGACTTATTTTTAAATATATTTTTCGACTTTATTTCCATATTTTTATTACTTGAACCACTGTTCTATCTTTTGATCTGCTAATTGAATCTCTCGCAAGTTAAACCTCCTCCCAGTTTTAAAGTCACGCCTTCACTTAATATCTCTTAACCTCATCCTGCACTCCAATTGAAAGGAACAAGCCCCTCAAAAAGGATAGCAGGCTGCAAGCAGACGACTAAATAATCCCTGTGACACCTGAAACAACTGGCATGTCCATCTCCCGACCGAACTTAATTAGTTATGCAAAACAGTTGTGTTGGATCCGGACCGAGAGCTGCCTTTACGATTTGTCACACGCAATAAATTATGCAATTTCGGATGCCAAAAAAAGAAAGATAACTGAGAGATAAAGATACAGTCGTTGCGTGCCATTGCTCAATCATCATCAGCCAGCAGAGCAGCATCCTCTCAAGAAGTGGGGTGGTGGGAGAGGGAAATGGGAATGGTATGATGATGGGAACTTTTATGCTCACTTTTGCATGGTAAATGCCCACTGACATCGGTATCTCTGTCTCTCCCAATGTGTATATAAATAAGTAAAGTTGACTTTTTATGTTGATTATAATGCTGATGAACCTGGAATTATCACATGTTGTTTGATGGACTGCGAACACGCACAATGCTAGCCGCTCTCTAGTATAGCATATATATTTATATTTATATGGCAACTAAAGTCAACGCAAGTCAAGTCGAGAGGCTGTCTCTGTCTTTCGCCGAGTTGATAATCTGCCTGACACTTTGATGAAATGCTTGTTCGCTCGCTCGTCTCTTTATTTATGCTGGCATTGATAAATCGTCACAAGTGACAAACAACAGAAGTTCTGACCCCTCCTCGAGACCCCCGAAAAAGAGCGTCCCCAAACGATGTTATCAACTGCGGAGGCCTCTATTCCGACTTTCCGCTGTTGTTGTCCAACTTGCTCTACATACTCGGACATTGATTAATTTCATAGTTAATTTGTCAGCATTAATCAGTATTAAGTTAAATGGACATCAACACGTCCCTCTGGCTTAGAAGACGCCGTCTCCCGCCCTTTTCTTCTTTCTCCTCAATCGTTTTCTTCTTTTTTTCTCTCTTTTTTGTTACATTAATTAAATTTTACTTCTAGCCAAGATCAAGTTCTTTTCTTGGGATTATCTTCTGGTGGGACGACGACATGGGGCATGTTCAACTCAATTAATTGGTGGAGATTTGAGTAGATAAACGTGTAATTAGCCGGGGGCTAAGGTGCAGGAAGAGAAAGTACTTTGTAAGCTTATAATTCTCAATTGGTGCGAGCAGTTATAATACTGAGCAAGTAAGAAAGAAATGAAACTAAGTACAGTCCCGTAAAACACTTGAAGAACATGAATAAACTTGCCTGGTAAGCTGTCGTGTTCCGCCCTTACAATTACCGTTAATTAATTTCCCCAGATTTTGTCAAGATTGGCAACTAATTAGCCTGTCAGAAAAACACGTTAAACTTACAAATTTGAACTAGCAATGTTTTTTTTTTACATCTCAAAGTACAGTCACAACAAAGGGCTGAAAGTCGACCGACCACTTGGCAACCCTGTTATCGGCAGAGTTGCTCCATTTCGCGTGTTTGCGTGCGTGTGTGTGCGTGACTCGTTTGACGCGGCACAAAATGTTTGCCAAAGCCCAACTTACACCCAGGCACACACACACCCGAACACACGCAGTCGCCGTCGTCGTCGGCGGGAACTTAAAGCACGTTTATGGGTTAAACAGAGCAGAGCAAACATTAGCGACGGCGGCAGAGTTTCCCAACTACACTCCGCTGCTAACAACTTCTCCTTTGCCTGCATCCCGCCCTTTAACCCTTTTTTCACTTCCTATTTCCCGGCATTTCCCGCACTTCCCCGCTATCCCACCTGCCTAAAAAACGGATGCGGCGAACTAATGCAACGCGCGGCGAATTCAAGTGCCGACCGTACATAACGGTAAACATGCTAAGCGGTTTTCCCGCCTGCCTCTCAAAGACCGTTCGCGTAGGAAAAGCGAGCGAGGAAAAACAACTACAAGCCAGCAGAAGGGCAGCAAAGTCAACGGTAAAAGTGTTTGCCCAAAAGCCCAAAAAAAAAAAAAAGAAAAGGAAAACGAAGCAAGAGAAGACGAAGTGGAAAAAGACGAAGACCAAGACAAGGAGGCAAGCAGGATACAAATGCAAACACTCTTAGTGCACTGAAAAAAATAGCTTTAGGTATTGCATACAATTTCAGAAGATTGCGTATAAATTCCTAAGAACTAATATTAAAAAATACCGAGAATCAAAACATAGAGTCCCCTTTAATTTTTTTTATCAATATTGAGCTTAACTGGAGGTTAAACAGTATATATCTTTAATTCTCCTCGAAAAACTTTACCGTTTAAAGTTTTAACTTTAAAGATAACTCCAGCTTAAAGTTAACTGAATGAAAGTTTATATTAAATACCCATCAATATTTTAGTTTCCTTCAGTACATGAAGTATAAGGCTCGTTTCTGGGATCTCGTGTCTGCCCAATTGTGGTTAACAAAACTGTCCCAACTCACTTGCTGTTTGGCCTGCTACGCTTTTCAGCTTTTCACCGCGTTTTCCCTCGATTTTCCCCTCTATATATCTCAGCCTCTTCTTTTGCTTATGTCGCCCTGTCCAATTGACGGCTACTTGACATTTGGCGCTGCTCCCTCGACTTTTGTTTCCCTTTACGGTTTTCTGCTGTTTGCACAGCCTGAGAGAGAGAGAGAGGGGGGCAGACGTCGAGGGGTTTCGGCCAAATGGAGTAGAGTAAACACTTCCTCCTGAAAGTCTATGCACCCCGCTGCCGCCGCCTCCTGCAGCCTGCAAAAATATTATTTTAGCGTGTGAAAAGTGTAAAGTGCTATAATGTTTGAAAAATATATATAACAGTTCCCCCCAGAGCACACCCATATACTAGTACGAGGACTTGGACGTTCAACGACCGCAGCCCCGCCCCATTTTCCGCCTTTCCACCCACCGAGAGTGACGAGTTGGCTTGACTTGTTAGCGAGTGAGTGGTGGAAATGTGTGAGTGAAAATGTTATTCCTCATTTTGTTTGATTTAAGCTGATCAAGTGTTGCACTTGCTTTTATGGCCAGCCTTTCTACATTTTCCTCTGCGTGGTCTTCTATTGTTTACACTCGAGTTGGCTAAGTGCGAGCAGCCCAAGGAGAGTGGGATCAACTATGAAGAACCTTAAAAGGGAATAATATTGAGTAAGTTTGAAGAAAGAGGGTCCTGTAGAAAGAGATTCGCAGATAGCAAGATAGCACTGTCTTTATTATCCTAATAAAATACTCTCTTCTACATATTAAATCTCATAATTAAAGAAAACCATAGTAATTACCAGCCATAAGCCAGATAATTCCTCCCACACCACAGCGCCCTGCAGCGTGTGAATTTCCTTGTTTTTCTTTTTAGGAACCAGCCAGTGTGGGTTTTTACGATCAATTTCCGCTGCAGAACAAGCCAATAAAAAACAAGAGAAACCGTATAGGAAATTGGAGAGTCGTGCATAAAGCGGCAGTCCGATGAAACCACTAAATATGGAACATTAAAAACCATAAATATTAAAACATAAAAATAGCCATAAAAGCAGAACACCAACAACTGCAGCGGCAGCAACAGGGCAACCGCAGAGAAATGCATATTAAAATTACAATGAAAAACCGTTTTAGGGGGAAATTAATTTCGAACAGGCAGCGGGGGGAAAACAGCTGGAAATCAATGAAAATCCTAAACAAAGCAGCTTCCCTACAGTAAAAAGGGAACAAGAAAATGCCACCCAACGTCACACACACGCACAATTAGTCGGGAAAATTCGGGGCAGGGGGAACACCGAAAAGGTGTTGTGCTGGCGGCGTCGGGGAAAATCAATTTCCAATGGTTTATCGAAAATGCATTTCCATTTACAAGAACTTTTTCACTCCCCTGTCCGCGGCAGTGTATTAAAATCAATGAATAAATAAACAAAAACGCAGCCAGGCCATCTCTCCTATCTACCTCTCCTCTTTTCTTTATCCGGCGGAGTCTTTTGTCTCTGGTAATATGGTGGAAACTCTACGGCGGGGGATCCTCCTGGCCCCGGATTGATTTATATTTGCTATCTGGGCCGCGCCGCATTGTGTGAACGGGCGACAGCTATAAAAGCTTTGGCGGCACACGTCTCGCTGGGAGTATTTTTTGTCCGCCCGTCCGCCGACCTTTTGTCCGCCTCTCGGTGTGACTTTGGGATTCTTCCTCTTACTACAGATATTTTAATCTCATTTTTTGGGGCTTTTTGGATCATTTTTGCCAGCTCTTTCTGGCTTTTATGGTCTTTGATTGGGTTTTGTTCGTTAATTTTTACACGTTCCTCCGTTAAATGGAGTTTTGTAGTAAAAAAGGCGACCGGCTTTAACAATTTTATTGTTTAATTCTCTTTTCAAGTTCAGGAAAGATAGTCCTCTCTATTTGTCCGGTAATAATTTGTCCGTTAAAGGGAGTAGGATAAAGGAGCTGTACAGTTTGTTTTTATTTTTCTCTAACAGCTAGGAAACCACTTTCCCTTTCGATAACCGAAGCCAGCAACTATCTGATTGCTTAATTAGCAAACATTTTTCGGGGTCGCCATAAATGAGGACAATTGAAAATGTCAACAGTTGTCCCTTTCGGTTTGTGCATAATTACAGACTCCCTTCCAGTGACAAAACATACAAATGTTAATGCCCGGGGTCAGCTGAGTGGGTTTACCCCACAAAACAGCAACGGATCGTAGATCGTGCAACATGAGGGCTGCCCTGTGTCTCTGTGCGTCATGTTTGTCACTCTTTAAATGTGTTAATTAGTCACAGCCCGCAAAAACTGCATCGGCACCCCCTTGGCAAATGTCAAAAATCGAAATTATGAAATGAAATGACATTTCCCCTCCCTCCCTCTTCATATGCCATCGATGTTAATTAAGTTTGGGATTGTGTACAGATGTATTTAATGTGTGTTTCGGTTTTGGGGAGCAAATTGCAACGGGAAATTCTATATTTATTTCCCGATTTCATGTAAAGATTTCTTTTCTTGATAAGAAATGTTTAATTGATTTCGACTTTCGACATATGACATTAATCAAAGACTTTGATTGATGGTTTGTTATGAAGGCTAGGGTTATGTTTACAAAAGGAATCTGAAGTCTTGGGAACTATCAATCAGTTTGTAGGATTTAACTTACAAGTCCCTTAGGTAGAATTTATCCTTGGTTAGGTTTTAGAGATCATTGGCACTCACCTGAAATGAAAAATAAATAAATTATTTTATTAATCTCTTGGGAAACATATTTTAAAAGATAACCTATAATTCATATTCGTTTTAGAAAATATCTGCAAAAAGTAGAACACCCCACGAAAAAATAATTAATCATATTCCGTTCTTTTTCTCATTCCAACAAAAATGTAGAAAACTTCAAAAAGTCAAGCAAACAAATAATTAATAACTTAAAAGTTGGGACAGACAAAAATCCGCTGTCACGCCCCTTTAAGTATAAACAATTTCGAAATTCTAGCCACCCACAGAAAAGGCCCTCTCTTTGGCTAAGAGCACTTGTCATTGAAAACATTTGTAAAAATTCCCAGGAGTCTTCAAAAGCAGAGAAAATAGCAAGAGATAAGGCATAAGGTAGAAGGAGATGCATATTTAAGCAGAAGATATAGAATGTCTGGTGGAAAGAAGCAGAGCGGTCAGCAGGGGGCATCCCTCATCTTCGTACTCATACATGCATAAACAAATAAAAACCCATTAAGCAAAAACCAACAACAACTACCGCATTGATGTGTGCAGTGATTAACCGGGGGGAGAGAGGGAGTAGCGAGCGAGTGAGAGAGTGATGGAGTGCAAGAAAGTAGCGGCTAGCAATTAACAACTGCATCGACAAACAAAAGGAGTGAGGGAGAGAAAGACAATGCTACTGCTGATGCAGAGAGAGAAACTACCTTTCGAATTACATATTATTTATTATTTAATATGATAAGCTGGTTGCTGCTTATATCACTGCAAATATCACAGACATTTAGTTAAGACTTTATTGTATAATGTATTATTTTTGGTTCTGCTTTTAATAGGCAATTTTCTGCAGTGCACCAATGTGTGCGGGCGTTCAAAAGCAATAACAACAACAGCTAGAGATGCAGAGATAAGAACAGGCCAAAGAGAACACCAGACTGTGTGCAAGAGTGAGAAGATAAATATAGGGGAGAGAAGTGCATTTAGATAAGCAAAGCAAAATCTCAGCTGGGAACCCACCGAAAATGAGAGAAAAATAAAAGTTTCCAGCTGTGTTTGCTATATGAAACAGAAGCGGCTCATCCAAAAATAGCCCCAAGTCTCCAACTCCTACTCTATTTCTATCTTTCTCTTAGTGCAAAGTGCAGAGATAATAATTCGTGTGAAATCTTTTCTTTATTTACTTGCACAACACCAGAAGAAGAAGAAGTGGTAATGTAGGGAAAAAGTGCAAACAACAAATAGAAATGCAATGAGTAAAGCTCATTTATGAATACTCTTCTTAAGAGTATAGAAAAAGATCACTAGAGATCATAACAACTTAGTTTTATCCAATTAATTAATTAAGAGAGTATTTTAATAAATTAATCTCTTCCAAAATTAATTTAAAGTATTTTATTTATTTAATTTTAAAATACTCTCATGTCTTCCCTTGCCAATTTTCTTCCAAGAATTTAATTAAAATTAATTCAAGAAGGGCATGCAAAGGAAATCAGAGTTGCGGGCAGCTACAATGGGAGAAATAAATGAAAATGGCAAGCAAAAAGTGATGAGCGGTCTGAGGGTCTGTGTCAAGGCAATGGGCAAAAAAGAAAAAAATGCAGAGACTTCATCAAAGAATTTGAAGTGGGAAATACTTGGGAATGGGGGAAAATGCTCATATGTGGGCAGATATGTTCTTGTCAACTTGATGGATCAGGGGCGAGGTTCAAAGGCACAGAGAGTGGGTCCATGTCTGAGTGCTTGGGGATCCCCTTTTGCGGAATCCGTTACTAATCACACGACTTACATTTGTTTGCCCGCTTCCGCTTACTCCCCCCTCGTACACCACCCCTCCAATTCCATTTCTCCGGTTCAGGGTTGATGCATTCGCAGAATCTCAGCCTGTCACATGCTCGGAAAATCAACAAAATGCAGGCGACTGTTGTGACACTTGCCATGACAACAGGCCCGAACAGCGGCAACAACACTCGCTTGTTGCAGTTAGCAAAATGTTTAATGAGTGACAGAGAGACAGACAAGCACTGAGAGAAATGGGGAAAGCTGGCGATCTAAAAGCATTATTTAAAAGTGAATAAAATCTAATCTGAATGCCTTTTTTATGGCTTTTAAAGAAATACAAAAAGAACATCAACACGCAAAAATGTCAAAATTAATGTTCCGCGTGGTCTCATTTGTTTTTTAGAATTCCCAACTGAGTCTAACTTTAATATGACACTAAGTTCAGCTACTAATGAGGAATGACTGCTATCTACTGAAACAGTTATAGCAAAAAAAAGGTTCCCAGTGCATTAATAGAAAAGGACAAAGCGTAGAAATTTGCATCTGCGGTAGGTTTCGGCTCAAGAACTGACTGAGCTACGGGGGAGGCCTTGATCCACCCCTGGAGGGCGAGGACAGTAGCGGAGTGGCGGCTTTGGGGGGATGGGGCCCTGGCCCACCCACTAGAAAATGCGTCGCTCGCTTTCTGCATTCTGTGTCAGCTGTCAAAGCCCAAAAACTGAAGTTGCCTTTTGTAATTTTGCTGTTTTTTTTTTATATATGCATGGACATGGCTGGAGGGGGTGGGATGGCCAAATAAGGGGGTGTGGGGTGTGATGCTGCCGTCGGGCAAAGTGTCCATTATGTTGATTTGAAAAATAAAAGCAACGGATGCGATGGCTCACACAAAGATGAAGGGCGGACACACCATGAGACGGAGTGTTTCTATGGGAGGTTTCGGCTTTTACCAGGGTTGGGGGACGCTTAGCGGACGTGGACTGATGGCTGGTGTTTCGAAATTTAGTTGATTGAAAGACAGTTATGTACTTGATGACAGTTGTTTGTTGTGTTTAGCAGAGAGATTGGCCAAGGAGCTTTGAGAACGATCGAAATAATACGAATAGTAACAAGAAACTATAAATATGGTCTTAAAAATAGCTTAAAGTTTAAAATAAATTGTATTTTAATCAACTAAAATAGCACATACATTTAAATATTGAAAAACTGTAAAGAAAACTTTTGTAAATACTAGAAAATATGAAAGCTTTGCACTAGTAGTCATTATTCTTATAAAAATACAATAAAAAAGACGAAAATACAAAAACACATCAGGTAAAGTAAGAAAAAACCTTAATAACCCCTTAATCCTCCCAGTACCAACCACACGCTTATTATAATATTAGATTTCCCGAGAAATTGCAATGAAGAAAACAAGGAAAGCGGTTGGCAACCTCCAAGACCATCGTCTTTGGATTACAAACGCCGACGAGCGTATGAACCTAGACCAGATCATTGCAAAACTGAAAATATTACCTTTAATCGAGAACTGTCAAACGCTGTCCATTCGTGACATCGAAATGGTGTGTGCCCAGGCGCGGGATGTGCTCCTGACACAGCCCACTCTCCTGGAGCTCCTGCCACCCATCAACCTGATCGGCGACATTCACGGACAGTTCGAGGACTTGCTGCACTACTTCCAATCGAATGGATATCCCCCGAACACGAACTATTTGCTCCTCGGCGACTATGTGGACCGCGGCAAGCAGTCCATTGAGACTCTGACCCTGCTCTTGGCCCTGAAGGTCAGGTATCCGGATAACATATTTCTGTTGCGTGGCAATCACGAGTGCTCCGGCCTGAATCACTATTACGGCTTCTTCGACGAGTGCAAGCGGCGATATACGATAAAGTTGTGGCGCACCTTTGTCGATTGCTACAACTGCATGCCACTGGCGGCGACTATCGATAAGAGCATCTTCTGTTGTCACGGCGGCCTGAGTCCGCATCTCTTCAGCCTCGACCAGATCCGGAAGGTCAAGCGACCCCTGGAGATTCCCGAATCCGGTCTGGTCTGCGACATCCTCTGGGCCGACCCGAACAAGGGGATGATCGGCTGGGGACGCAACAATCGGGGCGTGAGCTACACCTTCGGTTCGGACGTGGTCAGTGCCTTTCTGTACCGCTTTGGCTTCAGCCTCATCTGTCGTGGCCACCAGTGCGTCGAGGATGGCTATGAGTTCTTCTCGAAGCGCGAGCTGATCACCATTTTCTCGGCGCCCAACTATTGCGGGGAGTTCGATAATGCCGGGGCCATGATGTGCGTCGACAAGGACTTGCTCTGCACCTTTCAAATTCAGAGGCCCAGTCGAGCCCATGCTTTTAAATATTATAACGGCAGTCCGTAAATGATTAACCGGGGACTTCCGCGTACTTACTTTTGTTAAAAATATTACATTTTAAAGCAATATTAAAAAAATGTGCATTCCATTATGTGACTTGTGACTTGTGATTTTTGTATTCTCAAATTAAAAGCTGTACAAAGTACGTATTAAATGAAAATAAACCTTTCATGAAGCAACCAAATTAAGTCGTGTAAATAGTACAGAAACACTCGCTTTGCCATTATATAATTAACTGGCACAATTACCAAACAATTAATCGAAAAGCGCCACAAAAAAGTATCCAATCTCATCAACAATGCCAATCTATTTCCCTTCTCAGCCCGCAAAAAGTAATATATATTAATTTGATAAATTATAATCATTAATTTCCATCTAGTAAAGTCATAAAGGCAATTAAATTATGGCCAAGTTGGCAAAGAAAATTCGTACAAATGTTAATGACTGTCACTGGGCGCGCCGCGCCCTCGACAAAAGTGAAAAGCAGCTAAAATAATTACTAAAATGCATTACGACACGCAAACGCACACAACTGCACATAGAAGTTAATGCAAATTGGCGGGGAAAACAAAAAGTATATATATGTACATATATGAAAGAGAAAAAGAAGTGAAATTAAATGACACTGCAATTTGCAAAGGGAATAAATTAATGGCAATCCATTTCGGTAAATTGGAATGATGCAAAGTGGCCATTAATGAAAATTTATAGGGTAATGAAAGGGGGGCAGAGGGGCGGGGATTATGTGGCACATAGATAAGGCTAAGAACCTTGAACTATTAAAGGCGAAACTTTAATTTAATAAGTAATAAAGCCACAGAATACAAACTAAAATTAGGTACTCAGCATTCAGCAGCCAGTCATTTTAATAATTAAATAAAGGCTTAGGTCATTAAAGTAAATATATTTCTATGCCAGAAATTTTCCATTTTCATTCATAAAATTAAATAAATCCTTTATTTTCGAGTTTAAATTGAATTTTCTTCAAATGATGACTCAGGCAGGTCCCCCAAAAACACGGCAAGGACCACTAGGAAACTCAAAAGATTCCCAAGGATATGCACAAGCAGACATGTATCCATTGGATGTTGTTTACTAATGACAACACAAGCATATCAGTGTCGCAACAGCCAAGGAAAACAAAAAACCAAACTGGGCAAATAACCATATGTGCAGGAAGGGTGTTGTCGTAGCATTAACCCCACAGTGCAGCAGCATGTCCAAGGAAAAGTCGAGATGCAGAGATATAGATGCGAAGACAGGGACAGGCGTAAGCCGAAATATCCACAAAACTAATCCGAGGCAAAGAGGGAGACGCCGACGACGATGACGACGATGACGACGACCTCTCTGGCCAGAGACAGAGACAGAAGGCAGCTGCCAGGATTTACATATTAAGCCATTTTTAATTTACGACTTGCCAAAAAGCTGGCAGCAGGACGAAAGACTTTCACCCATTTTCCCCGCCGCCTGACTAAACAGCAGATAACAAAGGCAGGGAGAACGGCGGACAGAGTGCGGCGAACACAGATGGATGATAAAGGAGCCAAAGGGATAACGACGACCATGAACGGGACCCAGTATCCTTACGCAAAAGCCACATAACGGCCATGGAACGCCCACACCCACACACACTGTCAGCCTTGGCCCCACAGCGAGCGAGTGAACAACAATGACAGTAATAAAATAAAAGTAAATCCATGCTTTGGTTTTTTTCTCGCCTTCCTCCTTAGCTCCTTTCGCCTTTCCTTTGCCGGCTGGCATCTGTCAAAGTTTGACATTGACGTACAAGTCCCGGAAGCAGGAAATCGAGACGCAACTTGCTTAGAGGTTTAGAGATGTTTTCCATGTCGGAGATGCAGAGCCCCATTTAAAAAGCCGAGAAAAATAGAGGCGAGGTGAAAGAAAGTATAGGTAAACTTTGCTAAAGGAACTAAAGGGCATTATGCATTCTATTTTTTGATAAAACTTAGAGAAATCTTTTAAAAAATTACAATGCGATCATGCTTTTCTCCTTCTTACACACTTGACCCTCTGAAATAGGTTCAGGTTCAAACTAAATCGACTCGACTGGTTATGATATTCAAGAATATATATATATTTTTTTTGTATATTTATATAATTATGGGCACCGGGTATACAAACTCTGATTGGACTTCTAATCCCCATTTCCTAAGGGTCTGCTTTTCCATGAAGATAATCCCAACAGGAAAAGGCAATAATAAACAAGGTACGGGATATTTCCCCTAGGGAGATTCCATTTTTATAGAGCTCCCAGCCTATCGCAGGGAAAATCTGCAACTCTCCTTAGCTCAAAAAATTCGACTGACTTTTCAGCAACTTTTCCAGTTTACGGGTAGCGACAACAGGTGCAGATGGCTAAGGAAAAAAGGGGGAAGAACCATCAATCACATGGAGCTTGCAGAAGCCAAAACCAACTAAACCATATGCCAAGCGGCGGTCACAGTAGACCCTCGAAAAGCCACCCTTTCTCCCTTAATCCCCCCTCTTCTGGGGCGTCAAATGTGACGCTAGCAAAAAAAAAAAAGAAAGGAAAGAAAGAAACTCCAACCTCCTACCCCAAAAGAAAATCCGAAAAAAGAAAGCCTCTAACAAGCGGAAGGAAATGTTGGGCTGCCTGATGCCTGATGATGATGATGATGACAATGTTCTTGGTTCTTTAAAGTTTTCGCAGGAGGAAAACCAGTGAAAAGTCAATGTCTGTTGCGGTTTTGTCACTCAAAACACACACCCGAAAAACCGCTTTGTTTGCCGGGTGAGAAAGTGAAAGGAAAAAGGAAATCCCTATCCCGCAATTCCTTTCTCCCTCTTCTATTGTATCTTTGGGTGTGAAAAGATTTTCAGTTGATTTGACTTTGCTCAATGAACGAATTTTCCTCCATTTTTGTACGCTTGGCTTATAAAGTTTTCTAACTCGAATCATTTTACCGGCTTGTTATCCCTCCGAAAGTTCACTCACCTGCAAACGAGGGAAACAAGATAACGAGTTTAGTAGGCAACATCGGGGAAAATATTTATGTTTGCTAATTAAAAGATTACAAAAGCTACGTTGTTACCCTTTTCAAATTCGCCAACTAGCCAACCGGCATTTTAATTAAGGCCGAAAAAATCAACCGCAATCGAGCCCTGAAAAGGGGACGAAAAAGAACTCAAAGTAACAACTCTATTAAAAATATGCCCCGGCGAATGATTTATAACATTTCTGGTTTCCGTTTCGGTGAGAAGGCACAAAAAATAAAATGTGGGAAATTATAATGGTAGGACATGGCATTAGCTTGGTCACCTTTGGGTTCCTCGTTTCTTTTTTTAAGGAATAAAAAACATTTTCTGACAGGATAAGCGGGCGCCTTTGGCGGGCCGTGAAAAATGATGACTTGCCAATTGGTTTTGGGTCTCTTCTTTTGGGGGTTGAGGGATGTGATCGGGTAAAAGGGCAGCCAGATGATGATGAGTTGTCTAATATTGATAAAACATCGAAGGGAATAATAGTTAGGGGAAAATAGTAGACAAATTTGAAGGTTGAAGTTACTTAATAAAAAGTTCAATAAATTTGAACTGTATTTCCTAAAGTAAAAGATATCTCAATGAATAACATAAAAATAACTAAAAGCTCACTGAACAAACATTTAATCAAGGTCGGCTCTTCAAATTACTTTCAATTAAATTCCCCAAAAAAGAAAACCTAATTCAGTTATCAAAATATAAGAAAAATTGAAGCTCAAGCCACTTTCACCGCTGCCGGCTTAGAACAGCTGCCAAGATAACCCCAAAAACGTAAAAAAAAGCATGATTAATCAGCAAAAAAAATGTTCAAGGAAAAATGAGGAAAACCACAGAAAAAAAAAAGAAGATATTGTAACGAGCGAAAGAACAAACAAAGTTGCAGTTATGGCTCAATAAGCTAACAAAGCCGAACGAACCTCAGGCCCCAGTCGATGATAAAGCATTTTCTCTCCTTTTTTCGATGCTCTTTTCCTTTTATTTTTCAACGAAAAGCCGCAGACAACAACAATGGCCTTGCATGATGAGCAACGAATAAAAAAAAATTACTAACCACAATGAAAATTGAAAAACATTTATTAGAAGAGCAAAACGTACACCAAGAAAAGTAGGGATTGCATTTTGGGCATACTTTTAGACACAATTTTAAATCATTTGAAATCTACAGTTATCAAATACTTATTAATATTAAAGCTAGGAAGCCATACAAATTTATTAAGTGTACAAGAACACCAATTTTACATTGTTCTTATTAAATAAAATATATTATTGCATATTTTCAGACATTATTTCAGTAGATTTCAAATCCAAAACTATTTCTGTGGCATCTCTGGTAATCTCTTATTAATCTATTCCTTTGAAAAGATAATCATATGAACGAACCCTTGTAAAATATATATAATTTATACAATTCTTTTTATATTAGTTGGAAAATCATAATATGTTATTCAAGTGTAAGGCAGACAACGACGGGCTGAGGTGCACACGCACATGCTAATGAAAATGAGGAGTCTGGGCCGCAAGTCTGAGGGTTAAGGCTCTTGGCGAGGGGTTAAGGATGGCCGCGGGGGTTAAGCAAGGCAGCTACTGTGTCGCCATCAGTGCGAGGCCTTTATTTATGAGGGTTAATAATCGAACGCGATTGCCTGGACAAGATAAACTTCCCGGGGACTATTGGCAATCCCTCTCTCTCGGATGTGTGTGTGTGTGGTGTGTGTTATCTTGACTCAGCAGAAATCATTCTTTCTCTCTCTGTTCCCACTTTATGCGGGCGCATCATCATGCAACTCGCCCCCTCTCTTTCCACTCGGTATACCCCTCTCTATCGCTGACAGATTTTTTATTCTTTGCGCAAAATGATTGAAATAATTTATTGATTATTAAAATATTCCCCCGAAACTCATCTATTTTCGCTTATATCTATTTTTTCGAGAGAGCGTGGGTGTCAAATTAATGAATTATAGGAAGATAATCAATCATGGAATGCGCTTTTGTGTTGGCTCGAATAAAGGGAAGATCACCCACGATGTGTTTGGTTTTTTTATTTTCTTTAAAAAGCAGAAGATTTATGTGCGAAAATGTTGAAAGAGATACAGGTTAAGGGAAGCTCAAAGGTGGGTTTATTATAATGATAATGGGTTTTTAAAGGAGGGTTTTCGAGTGGAGAAAGGGTGGGGTCGTTAGCTGAAATGATTTATAAGCTTCGAATATGGAAAATATTACAATTGAAATATATTTCTATACATGTAAGAAAGCAAAGAGTTATAAGATATTAATGTGCAAAATAAGTAACTGAGAAGCTTGCTAGCAATGTGAAAAACACTCTTATTGCCACAATTTCATGGTCTTAAATTGTTTATTCACGTTTTAATTATTTCCATTCAATACCGAGGTCTTAAGACTCTCTTTTCCACTATTATTCTCTAAAATTCCCACAAATCAAGCGGTGACATTAACTTGGCTTTCTTCCTTTGATAACCTTCAAATTCCAGCTGCTGGAAAAAAAAGAAATTAAAGACGGATAAAGCCAACGGCAGCTGCTGGTCAATTACAAAAGAATTAACCGCCGCCAGACTTTTGCATTGGCATTTTCCCTCGAGTTTTGTCAATTGCAATAAAAATAATCAACATGCATTTGCCTTTTCCCTGACTTTGGTTTTTGCCTGCAAGTTTTCAGCCAGAGTTGGGAGTCGGAGCTGGAGCTGAAGTTGCTGTTAAAGTTGCAGTTGAATTTACGACCCGCATGGCCGGGGCCAGAAACCGAGAACTGCAAACTGCAACTGCATTTCGTTTGCCATTAACATAATAATGCTGCGGCTCCGTTTATTTGCATTGCACAATTTGAGGCCAAAGTAAATAATCAACTCGCACTAATCTGCAGCCAAACTGCATTTAGCAAAATGTATTTCCAGCTCCTTCGCCGCCGTCTGTCTGAGCCATTTGGTCAGTTCATTTTGCGGTCGAGGCAAAAAAAAAAAAAGAGCAGGAGAAAAAGGCGGCTGCAAAAGATATAAAACGAGGAAATAACTGAGGAGAGAGAATGGCCAGAGACCGGGCTTTATCATAATTTAACGCAGTTTTCTATTTGGTTTCGGTTTCAAGTTTGGTTTTGCCTCGGTTTCTCCTCCTTTCAGTCTTCAGTAGCCAAACACCGAAAGAGATCCTGGTACTCTCCGGTCCTCCGGAGACGTGAGTGGTATGCAAATTGTGTAATCTTTGTGGGCAGATGGATTTGAATGGGCCGAGTGCTCGGTTTCTGATTACTATGAAATTATATCTGCGAGGCGAAACTGTCGTAAAAAACGCAGTTAACTTGATGGAAGGTTTTCTGGGATCGATAAGGAAACACTTCAAGGAAAGGAAATATATCATGTTGATGGTTATTGATTGAGGATGCGTTGGTAATGGATTCGTAGAATGGTTGCTTGAGTATTAGGGATTTAAAGGTGTAAAGGAAGTAGTAACTTTTAGTGTGTTGTGAAAAAGAAATACTTAGAGATATAGAAAGGGAATACTAGATCTTTTTCTATTTAAACTTAAAGCAACTTCTCGTACATTTACTTGTTTATTGCCTCATCTTTATCTTTGGCTAATAATTCCACCTACCTTGAAAGCTAAAACCACCTCCCATGTTTAGTGCCGTCCACGCATATTGCCATCAAAAATTCAAAACTTTAATGGCTCAGAAAATCTTTGGTCCATAACTCAATCACTCAAAAGAGATGAGTGTGTGTTTGTCTGAGTTCCAGGGAAAATGTCAGCAACCTTGCCAGAGCCCAGCACTTTATGGTTTATCTGATATTTTGGGATCTGAAACCCAATACAATGCCCCCTTCCCCATGCTCCGCCACTCCAACTCAATTATGCAAATTACAGAGACTGAAAACAAATTTGTTTGCCTGTCGTCATCTTTTCTTGGGGCCCCCGATGTTTAATGATTTCATATTGGTCAACTTCGGCCATAGCTCCGAGTGTGCTCATGGATGGACCACATGTCATGCGATGCTTTATCTACAAGATATAAATTAGTCAGGCGACAGGTGTAGGCATCTGTGAGATTGTTGGGCAACAACAGGCGGGGAAAACTGACAGCATTTTCCCAGCACGAGTAGAATGCGATGAAATTTGTTTAGTTTTTAATGCCCAGAACATAACGACGACGATGATGATGACGATACTCCTCCCCCTTGGAATTTGCCTTGTGTGTTTTCCTGATAAGTCACGTCTCTGTCTCTCCATGTCACTGCTGATTTGTCACAGAGATTGTGGGCTGCCGATACATTAATGTATCCCTTTGGATCCTCCTCTGCGGTGCTGGACATTAGTTTGGCCAATTAAATGCCGACTTCAGCTTATTTAAAACTATTATCCGGAGCGTGGTATCTAACTCAAAGCGAAACCGCACTGCACCGAACATGCCCATAATCAGTTCAAAACAAATCAACTGTCCCAAATAAACGAGCGGCGAACGAAACCGCCGAAACCGTCGGTTCGCAACCACCGAAATGCAACCACTTGACTAGGCAAAATGTGCACCACAAATGCAGCTGAAAAGCGAGGAAAATCCGGGTGGAAAATGAGGGGGGATAAGTGTGTAATGTGGTGGAATTATTCACATCACAAACGGACTTCTCTCATTCAAATAGTTTTTTACTTTTCGGACTGGGTGCGGCTCGGTCTAATGGCCGGCGGCCAGGCAGCTATCCATAGCCGTTGCAAGTGAGATAAAATAAAAACGCAAACAACAAATAAGTAATACAAATGGAGTGAATAAAAACCGAAACTTCACTCATTTTTAACATTAGGATTAAAGGCAAGGCAAGGCCAGGCCAGGCGCATAAAGCGATCGAATTACTTTTGCGGAGGGGAATAAAAAACCAAACAAATGCAGTAAGAAATCTAAGAAAAAGAGACAAATAATAATGTTTTCGTTAAGGTTTGACTTACATCTTATTTAATAATTTAAACGAATTAAAACAAATACATATCTATTGAAGGAAAATAAATAAACAAATAATATGAATCGGTTCAAGAGAACGTTGAGTTTTTATAGATATGTGCTTGGTAAGAAACCCATGGAAAGTAAAGTAAAACTAGTAAGAGTTAGAAGATTAGGTTAACTATAAATTATAATTAAAACCTCCATAGATAAGCATTCAAAGAGAATTGTTTAATAAATACCAAACTCAACTTGAAGCAGTAATCCTGCTTGTTTCTTGCCTTAATGTTTATATGTTAATACCCTTTTAGCTAACAAAAGGCAGCTGTTTATCCAGAATTTCCGGGAATTAGACCGTAAGACACCTTTGGTGACACAATTTAACCCAACTCCGTGACACTTTCGGGAGACCCCAAAAACGGAAGTGCAGTGCGCGGGGCAAAGTACTTACTCAACGCGAAGACTTGCCACGACTTACTAATGCAGTTCACATCTCATTCACACTCTTAATGTTTCTCCTTTTGGAGTGAGTCGGGTTTCTATATACTACAAATATATATGTATATATATCCCGGATAGGTTGTGTCAGCTGTGGGAGATCCAGCGCACTTAAACAAACATTGCACAAGAACCAAGCTAAATATATAGACAAGAGATGAAGAGGGTTCCTTTCTATGTCACTCAGATGTGCGTAGGTGCACCGCCATCTCCATCTCCATCCCCAGGCTAATCTCTAAGTGGAAATCTGTTGAAAATATTAAAAAGCAATTTCAATTCCTTCGGCATATATGTACACATAGTTTTTCGTGTTTTTTAATTAACCCCAGGGCTCCTTTCCACTCGAGTGTCCACTTGAGGTGAATTCCCCGTCTAAATATTTGTTAAGAATGTTTCCAACACAATTTCTAGACACACACCGAGTCTCATCCACTAATTACTCTTCACGCACTTGAACTACATTTTAACCCACATTCAGAGCCATGTTTGTTAGGCTTAAGTTTTGTCAGGTGACAGGCTTTGGGTTAAGGTGAGAACAGGACCTTGTCTTGGAAATGATTTGTAGGTGGAATAAACGGAATAGGAAATGGGGAGAGAATTTCAAGGGGAAGTGATGATTTAAAGGTGAAATAATAAAAAACAAATAGGAGAAAATGAATCCGCTTCGAAAAGGTGGGAATTGAAGGTGAACTCTGAGAAAGAGAATAGTTATGGACATGTTTCAAAGCAGATACATTAAATATTTAAGGAGATATATAAAACCAACACCTAAGCTTAGAATTAAGCCTAATTTCGTGCCGCTTCTTTGCTCTTAAATTGTTTTTCCTTGTTACAAACAATATCTGCAGAGTGTGTTTTGTCTGCATCCATCATTATTCCGCTAGTCTCCCCTACTTTGTTTAAACAAATGCCTTTGGTGGCCACTTCAAACTGTTTCAATAATGTCCGATTTGAGATCCACTTTAAATAGACACACGTACGACGCACCACCGAAAGGCAAACAAAAAACAAAGGCAAAAGGCAACTATGGAAATTACTGTTAACAACTGCAACACAATAACAACAACACCGCCAGCAGACACAACAGACAAAACAGACTTGTGACGCGTCAATATTTGTACATGCATTGCATTTTCACGCCGCATAATTAGATATCGGAAAATGGGCAAAGAAGCCTCACCACACAGCTGTCTGCCGCCTTTTTATTTAATTTAAATTCAAGCCAGCAATGCAGCCAGCGAATGCAATGCCAACACATTCCCATTAATTAGATGCCAACCGCAGTTAACTGAAAAGTGCCTTTGTCCATTTATGCTAATTCACACTCTTTGGAATACCACAGAACGCCGTCCAAAAATGCAGTTCTGACCCATTTCAAATTGACCATAATGTTAAGGAAGTGAAAAGTTGGGGAAAAACAGGAAGCCCCCTACAAAAATACCGACAACCTATTGACACTTTCAATGGTTCTAAAGAATTTGCATGAAGTTTTGGTTAAAGGTAATTAATTCTCACTTCTTTTTTGGGGTTGAGAACAATTTAATTTGGGGAACGATATATTATGTTCCAGCTCTAGGGGGATATAGTTTTGTAATGAGGAAAATAATAATAAATATGATAATTCCAAATTAGAATTAATATTTTGTAAGAAGCTCTTTGTCTTTATTGTGGAAAATAATATATTTTTATAATGGGAATAGGAAATATTATTTTCTAAAATTTTTTTATTTCTTTTTTTTTCTTTATTCTTTATAATAATATTAAGGTATTTGGAATATAAACATCTATAAATATTCTGGAAAATATATCCCTAAACTGATATGGAACTAACAAAATCCTGTAAACTATAATTTGTGATATTACAGAGTCTTGCACTTTGTTGTTCTCTTCTTTACTTAACTTTATTTCTTGGATATTTATTCTGACTCACCTTTTAAGACGAACAATTGCGATACGTGAAAGCAGTTGCAGCTCCTCTTGAGAAACAATTGAAATTCTGTCAAAAGAAACCTGCTTTCAGGCTCAATTAATCCTTTAATTATGATTGCTTGATTTGATTTCGGTGAGTGTGTGTGTGCACTCGCTGCAATCGTCCTTTTGTATTTTGTAACGATGTGATTAATTTTAATTGAAAATTCCGCAAATTTGCACGCTTGGCAAAGCGTGAAAAACTTTTGGGGATGACTTTTCCCCCTCTTCCTCTGGGCACTGCCTCTTCTCACTTTAAGGATTCAAAACGCACACTTTGGTCACACTTTCCCGGGCAGCAACAGCAGCTTTTCGGCTTTTTAATAAAATCGAGGAATTTATAAAGAGAGCGGGGTGTTTTCCGAAAGGAAAAGTCGCTGTCAACGGTTATCAATCAAGGCAATTACACACGCACTCAAAGGCAGAGAAAAGAATCTTTAAGGCAGCAGAAGCTTCTCTCTAACTGATTTTTTTATACTCTGTTTTCTTTTTTACTTTATTTTCAGCTTCGTGTTAGCACTTTCTTATCTTATTTGTAGCCTAAGCGATTTTCCTCCTGTTTTAAAGGCTCTACTTTACGCGCACTTTTACGTAAATTTGTATCTCAGCGAAGAGCTCATCCGTCCGGGAAAACAATCGCACGCCTCGAGTGTGAATTTCCAACTGAATCCGAATGTATCTCAAACGTTTCGCGGTCTGCAGGCCTTCGTGTGGCTTCGGCATTCGTCTCGCTCGACTTCGGGTTTATGGCAAGAGTGGGAATTCGGGCAAAATCGCATGCGATAACTGATTGGGAGAGAGAAAGGGAAATTCCGAGAGAGACGGTAAAAGCCGGCTGGTGTGTGGGAATTTTTCTTGGGTATTATTTATTTGTTTTTGTTTTTTTATCTAACAATAAATAAACGGTAAAAATATACATATATAAAAGGGATTTGGTTATTTAAAACAAAACATCTCGTTCCTTTTACATTTTTACAGAATTTTCTTATAAGCTTTGTGGGAATTTTATCTTACCATTTAATACCCAAACCAGACAGTACATAATTTTATATTAAAATCGCTGGATTTTATTTAAATTTGTACTTTCTTTAAATTAAATTTCTGAGTTCAACTTAGAACATTAAATTAACTTAAATTCCTTCATTGAACATCCACACAAGGCCCTGCCATAAAAGTCCCTTTTTCTCGTCGAACCACTTTTTTATAGCAACCTTCTCTCTGACTCCCTCGTTCTCTTGCTCTCTTGGCTTGCCATCGACAACAGCTGTTTTTTGTTTATTTCAATAAATTCCCTCGCATTTGTCTGATAAGCACGTGGATTTTTTTCTCCCTCCGATCCGGCAGAGAATTTATAACGGAGGCCACAGGTAGCGGCAAGAAAGATAAACTGAGGTAAAGGTAAGGGAAGTGATAACAGGTAATGGCCAGGAACATCGAGGATTTGTGACACTAATTTTATGATTTTACGGTTGCTGCAATTATGACAAGAAATTAAGCTGAGACCGCAGCCTAAAACTATTTTCCTAATTAGCTGTGGATAAGGAAAAATAACTGCCACTTTATAAGCCATAATTAAAGAAAAGTACGTTGAATCATTGTTCAATACTATAATAATACTAGATAATGTGTTAATATTTGTTGTTATTTTCCATTTAAATTAACCTCCAGTTTCCTCTTTATTTTATTAATAATTTTCGTTTAACTTAATTGACTTAATATACTCATATCTTGCATACTGTTCCACCTTATTTAACCGCTTAGACAACTAATTATCTCGGCATCCAATTAGCTAAATAAATCGGCGCTGCCATAAACTAAACTTATTGCGTGAATTCCACGCCCCGTTGGCCAAAATGAAATGGCTCGCAGGAACGCTGAAATCAGCCACACAATCAATTAAAAAATTGTATAAAAACTCGGAAATTAAGAAGAAATAGGCGCCACACACACACACGCTTAGAATATGTTAGATTTCACTTGGGTAAGGATACTCCAAGAGTCCCCATCATACACATACATATATATATCTATCTGCTAAATCAGCAAATGTGTCAAGCAAGAAGGGTGCAAAAAATATACAAACTGCACGGGAATTCTGCTTGATGTAGAATGAAACGCATTAATTTGGCTCGTTATGATTATTGCCACGCCATGCCACGCCCCCCATACACGCCGCCCCCTTTTTACGAAGCTGGAGAAGATGATGCACAGCAAGAAATAAGGGATTGCTTTTGTACCTAGTAAATTTGTTCTATGGGAATATTAATAAATATTTGTTTTAGGAAATATGAGCATCCTAATTGAATTTTTAACTAATTTTATGTATTTGAAAGATCTCAAATTGAATGTTCGAAATATTATCAAATTTATTTTTAAGCTTTTCCCATTAAAACTGGATTTTTAAAGCGCGAAAATGTGATTTCTTTATAGAGAATGTTCATTTTTCTTAGCAAAATCTGTAAAATGAACTTTTTTAAATAAGAAAGATTTTCTTTAATTAAATTTCTATTATTAAATGATATTTTAAATGTTTTTAAAATGGTTTTTACTTTACGTGTACTGTTTTCAAGTGGACCATATGGAAATGCCTTGAGTAATATGTTTGTCTGACTCCGCACAGACCAAACTCTGACCCCCATTCAGCTCCTCTTCTTTGGTGGCACGAGGGGTGAGTGGGGGAGGTGAGTTTGCGAGGGGAACCACCGCCAAAGGCGCACGTTAAGCGAATCGTGCACACGCCCCATGACGATGATTAATTACCTTTTTGGCTGCTTCGGTCGCTCGCTTGCTCGCTCGCCGTTCCCTTGCTGGATGTCTTGGATGTATCTTTGTATCTCGTTGCTTGTATCTTGTGCACATTTCACTTATGCACGCCTCACGCTTTGGTGGCCAGAGGGGGCTTCTCCAGCTCCTTTAACTTTTTCGGGGGGTTCGTCGTTTGTCGCTGATGAAGTTGTATTATTTATCGCAAAAGTGATTTTTCGCACTTTCCGCGTGTCTTCGGCTGTCTTGCTTACCTCTTCTTTCTTACGGAAAGGTGTGGAAAAGGAATGAAAACGAGAATATGGGGAAAAGAGAAGATCTAGGGAGGTTGCTAATATAATTTAAGTATTAATTGTGCAAAATATAAAGTTTCTAGGTATAAATACTTGCGAAATATTAATATTTCTTATATTATTTTGCATTGTAAGAACCTAAACTTTGTATTTTCATTTATATATAATATTATTTTGTATTTCCTGCACTATTTAACCTGCTTTTCAGACAAAGTTCAAGCAGACAAGCCTTTGTAACATATATGTCCTAAGGTTCTTCAACTTCTTACCAAGCTGTAAAAATTTACGAACCATGCTCACCACAAATAGGTTCTATAAATTCCAAAACCAATGATCTCTGTAAGATATACTTTTAAAAACCATATCTTGAGGGAATAATCGATAAGAATAAGCAAACTCATAACTCTCATCGATTCCATTATCTCTGGTTGGATCTGTAAATTTAGGATGCACATGTGTTTCGTCTCGACTCCTTTTGAAACATATCAAGTTGCCCTACAAATCGATTGAGGGCGTAACTCCTAGAGGAGTTTTTAGGGGTTGCGAGCTGAGTATTTTCACAGAAATTGGAAACCGCGCAAAGTCAATGAACCAAAACAAACGAAAACAAAGGGGGGAACAAAGAAAACAAATACAATGGCAACGCACAAAAAAAGGCAACAAAATATACAGAAAATGCACAACAATTTGACATCTGTTTCAGCGCCAGAAAAAGGAGTAAGGAGCGAGGATAAAAAGGATGTCACGTAGATTGACTTGTACGGCGAGCTCAAAACTCCAACTTGGCAGCCACTCGAAACTGCTCCTCAGCCTTCAAAAGAGCGAGGGAATAAAATTCCTTAGAGTTCGTGTGACAAATGCGAAGGGTTAATGAGATCCCTGCCTGAGCTCGCTTTTCGAAAAGCGGAGTTGTGTTAATTATCATCAGCGACGACGACGAGCGGGAGTTTAAACGCTTCATTAGACAAAAAGACACAAAGAACTGGAAAAGCAGAAAAGCGACTGCGCGAGGGATGAAAGCGATACCGATACCGAAACATATTTAGTGAAAAATATCAAATTACCAAACACAAAAACCGGGAGTCTTAACGGGAATGGATTTTTGTAGAGCAACGGAAGGGGGCCTGTAAAATAAAGGGGAATAACATTAGGCATTCAATTAGTCACTTTTAACATGGGTGAGAGATTGCTCTGACTTGCAGAAGATTAGGAGTTGGAAGATACTGTTTAAACAGATTTGGTTCTTGGAAATTACATCCAAAAGAAGGCAAGATTTATGAAGGCTTTCTAGAGTATTATTTAGGACAAGAACTTCAAGCTTGTATAATGCAAAATTCCTTTCTCTTGAGGGCTTCCCAGAAATCCTTTCCCTAATTAACTTTATTGTTCAACTCTTGGTCAGAGTTTCTGTAAAGTAAAGTAAAGTATTTCCTACGAAAAACCGTTCGCGATCATTAATATGCATTGTATTTTTGAAAAATGATTTCTCAACATGCTCAAACTTTAATTGTCAAAGTCTACAGTCCACAGCCACTTTTGCCCTTAATATGCAGCCACGAAATTATGCTAAATTATTCATTTATATTAATTAACTCGAAAGCTAAAGGCGAAGAAACGAGAAGAGTCGAACGAGGCTTCCAAGCTTCAGTTTTTGGCATGTGAAATGATTGATCGATCGATCTGGCAGAGAGACCTCCGAATGATTCATTCGAAGGGGGAGAAGTGACTCATTTCCGAACAACAAACCTTATCGAAAATGGGAATCGGGATCGTAAAAATGCAATTGACAGAGAGCGGAATATACAGGGTTAAAGGTCACACTGGCTCTTCCTCCCGTTTTATGACTCTCAAAACAAAGGCCTTAAAGGAAAACACCGCCTAGAGTAGCGCCCCCATAAACCATAAAAATGCATAATCTATGAACACTTGACACGCATTAAACAAAAGCAAAACATTTATATTTTTATGTACGCTTCCTACTTTATTGAAATATTTTTTTTTATGTCTGAGAGACATCTCTCGCTGGGCGGCAGAATTAAAGCCGCCGATCGCCGATAAGAAACACAATCCCCAAATTAAAACTGAAACCGAAGCTCACATAGTTTTTCATCAGCTCATGTACGGCTTCCGTCACACGACTAACTTAAATCATAAAAAAGCGAGTACAACAAAGAAAAGTTTTTTCGTTCCGCCAAAAAACACAAAAAAAAAAAGAAAAAATAGGAAGCTATC
Organism: Drosophila kanapiae; assembly: GCA_008042475.1. Classification (NCBI taxonomy): domain Eukaryota; kingdom Metazoa; phylum Arthropoda; class Insecta; order Diptera; family Drosophilidae; genus Drosophila; species Drosophila kanapiae. The sequence goes on along the minus strand of VNJM01003482.1, from coordinate 113,018 downwards.
AAAAAACAAAAAACATAAAAAAGTAGAGGGAGTTACATTGTCAAAATCACGTGCGTGCGGCGCTGGGGAACTCTTTTTTCCTGGACTTGTAAATTTATTTCGTCATATTTACAGCCGTCGTTCTTGTTATGCAGCTTTTCATGGCGATTTCCCTATGTTTTCCTCTGAGGGAAATTACAACTTTCGGCCGCATAACAATTGTTAGTAATATAGGGCCAATAAAATGTTTGCGGAAATATATTTTGCGAATATTAACTACTGAGGGTAATAAAATAATAATGAAACCATAAACAAAACGAGATTAATGTTGAAGAATAAAAGAGAGCTTAATAAGGGCATGGAAATTGAGTAAAATTATATTTACTCACCTTTAATTTAAGCTTTCCACAAAGAGTATTCCAATATCTGTTTCAGTTTAAATTCAATTATCACCTCGGCATTTTTTCTACCAACTACGCCTGGTGACACATGAAATTATTGTATGAAATCCACGCTAGTCAAGGTTTTTTCGCCACAAACAAAAAAAGGAAGAATAATTTCGGGGTGTGCCAACGGACGCGTCTCCTGATTAAAGGATGTTTATTAAATATTCATGTAAATGTCAATTTAAAGCTACTGTCTCCCCCTTTGATTGGTTATAGAACGGTCGGGTGGCGACTTTTTTGTTGTCTCGGCTTCGGTCTGCATTATTATTGATATTGAGCCCATGAATCCCCAATGAAAGGCTGCCCTTGCCCTCGTACTTTCCCTTTTGAACTGTGCCGACCCTCGGGAAAGGGTGGGTGGAAAGCAGGGGGGTTTTTGGGCATAAATAACAATAGATTTATTGCAAACAATACATGAAATGCATTCGAATATGGCTTTGATATAAGGCTTTGTTTGCTTTTTTATGAGCTCTCTCTCCCTCGCTGAACTTTAATCGAAGTTTGGAGGCTTTAATATGTTGTAATAATAACAGGAATTTTGATACAATAACTAAAGGAAAATATATCCCTAAACTCCAACTGTTCCACTATATTATTTATAAGATAAATTTATGTAAAGAAGAAATTTGTGACACTTTCTTTATTATCAAACTTATCTCTGACTATCGATAAAGCATCGTTTTAATTTAAAAAGGCAACCCTTGAAGGTAATCGCCTGAAAACTAGACTCTCATGTCACTTAGTTTTCTCTTGTCAAATAAAAAGCCCCAGATTATCAGTTCTAAAGGATTGTTCGGCTCGCTCGACTGTTCAGTGTTTTCTGTGAATAAAATAACGAAAATAATGTCCTCAAATGACCAATCCGACGATGAGTTCATCTCTTTATTATCCACCATTGGCTCATTGCCACCACAGGCAATGGAGCCGACTGAGGACGCCTCAGAGGAGGCGTTGGAAAAGCCAGATGAATGTGCAAGCTCTTCACCCTCGTTGTCGGCGAATGGTAGCACTGGGATTGCCGAGGCAGTGAAGTCGCCGACGAAGGAATTATATGTCCGCGAAAAGGACACGGAATCTGAAGCCTTCAAAAATCTGAATTTCTCGGATCTTACGCTGCTCGGGTCTCCCTTTGTCTACAAGCTCTATCTGGCCGCCAGCAGCGAGTCCATAAGCATGCTGAACTGGTCCGAGGATGGCCTCCAGCTGGAGGTGGACTATCAGGAGATCCAGAAGCACCTGATCGCCGGTAGTCCGATCTTCCGCTCCCGGAGCTATAAGCAATTTGCGGCACAGCTTTCGAACGAGGGTTTCCAGAGGGACTTCGAGAGGGAAATGAAGCCGGATGAGGAATGTGAAGACTTGAAACCTATCTTGCTCTACTATTGGCATCCCCAGTTCGCCAGGGGTGGGCTGGCAAATTTGCGGAAGCTGGTGGAGGACAGCCTGCTGTTGGAGAAGTATTACCCGAAGGGTCCGTATAAGAATGAGAACGAGGGGAAGCCGCCGCAGCTCGGTGTGTCGCTCCACCTGCCCACGCAGGAACAGCTCTCGCGGATGCGGCAATGCAGCGACCAGTGCTGCTCCATCGCCTCGGCCATCGTTCGCTCGCCCATCCAGGTGGCCCGCTGCCGATTGCGCACTCTGTTGAATAACGTGGCCACCGATAAGGTTCTACAAGACAGCGGCAATCTCTTCAAGAAGAACTCGCTAAAAAACTCCTGTCAATCGAACTCTCCAACCTTCGCCAGTTCGTCGATCAAGTATGTGAAGCCACACGATTCCGTCATTAGCCTGGATGCAGACAAGCCGCCGCCGGCCTATGCTGGCCACTATGGAGCGGTGTCGCCGACCAAGATCAATAGGTTCTTCGCCGACTATCTGCCGCGTTACGGCAAGAAGACCACCGGCTACAAGGATATTGTCCTGGAGACCGCCCAAAAGGCCAACACTTTCCAGCAGAACCTACCCATTGGACTGCAAAATTCGGATGGCGAAGATGACACAGATTATTTCCAGGCAGCCGTCTCCACCGCTGACCTGGATGATATGCCCTCCACATCGGCAGCAGCAGCGGCAGCTCGCAAAGGGGGAGACGATGTGGACGATGAGGACTTGGAGGAGGCCATGCAGGAGCTGTGTGGCGGCTCGATGGCTCCCAAGGAAAAGGCCCCTCGCAGAGGCCGTGGAAAAGCCAAGGCCCCGCAGTCCAAGACCCCCAAAGCCACGCGAAAGCGTTCCACCAAATACCAGGAGTCCAGTCCCAAGAAACCGCAGAAGGAAGCAGTCAAGGACTCCCGGAAATCATCGAAGAATGTCGCACTGAAACCCATAGAGGATGATCAAGAGGTTTCCTCTAAGATTGGAGGAAAAACAAAGACTACACAGGCCAAAACTCCAAAGGCCACGGCCCGGAAGCGTATTATCAGTACCAGTGAAGACGAAGCGTCTCCCACGACTAAGAGAGTGAAGAATGAAGTCCAGGACTGTAGGAAAACACAGATTAAAGCACACAAAGACTTAATCGGGGATGATATAATAATGAAAACTGAGCCAAAGAAGAAACAGAGTGATGATGAAGAGGATGATGAGGAAACGGACTCTGCCGAAGAAGAGGAAGACCCCTTAGATAACGCCTTGGAGGACGAGGTCGAATACCTCTCAGAAGAGGAACACGCCGAAGAAGAGGATTACCCTGAAGAGAATGAGAACCAAGAAGCCGATGCGGACGAGGACACCGAAGAAGATCAGGACAACGAAGAAGACCAGGACGACGAAGCAGAGGAGGGAGGGGAGGAGGACGAGGACGAGGAGGAGGACGAGGACGAGGACGAGGACGAGGACGAGGACGTTGAGAACAATCAGGAAGACGATGACGATGACGATTACAACATTCAGTACCGGGCTCCTCCACCGGAGCCGGTGAAGCCGCGTCGGTATGATCTTCGCAACTCCAAGCGGAAGCCGCACTAAAATCTCCATTGGGGAAATCCATCCACAATTTATATATACTTTCAACCACATCTAAAAGATGCAGAACAAGGGCGGAGAGGAATTTGCAATGGTTTCCATTTTAATACAACTTCCAGGAGTTTTATTCAAGGAAAAGGTATTTAAAAACTACATAGACAAATTCTTATTAATCCGAAATATTTCTTCATAGACTTAATAACACCTCTTGACCTGGGACCACTCCACCTTCGCTGTATCTTTTATTTATTCAACTTCAAAACCCATTCCTTTGCACATTTACCATCTTCGGCATATCTAAACCCGGCCATTATAATAACTTTTGTTTGGTTTCTTACCCGATGCCATTGGCATTGGACATATGGGCAATTAAATCGCTTATCGCCCTTTGATCTCTCACGCCCTCGGTCTGGCCCATTACCGAGGCCAATCAAAAGTGTAATATCATCTGGAAATATCTTACCAATAAAGCCTGGCACCCACACGGGCTAAAAAGAGCAGAGAAAAGAGCCAGACAGGGGCACAATCGGTCGGATGTTTACAAGTTTTATGAGCCACCAAATAACAAGATGAACAACAGGCAACCGAAAACGAAACCAGAACCACAAAATCAAAAAACAGCAGGAAAAAATATAAAAAAAAAGAAGAGCAAAAAAACGAAACTTAAACGATACTTGAGTTTGGCTTTGGGTTTCGGGGATTCGATTCGCAATTCGCTCTTTTAAATATAACTCAGCGTGAGCCGAGACACGATTTTTATCGTCTTTAATTTGCTTTTTATTTGATATCATATTTCAAGGCGGACGGCGCAGAGGTGCCCTGCCAAAAAGAGATTTTTTTCGGAGGGTAAGAACTTTAAGTCAAGACGTCATAATGTCATAAAAATGTCACATACTTTTAATAACTTTATGACAGCTACAAAATCATAAACAAAATGCCCTGACAGCCACACACACACAAGAGATAGAGAGAGGAGAAGAGTAGATTCTGCGGCTGGGATCTCTTTTGGGAGTCATCATAATGAGATGTGTCATGTTTTGCCTTCCGAGAAATGTTTCTCGTTGGCCTTTCTGCCTTTTGCCTTTTGCCACGATTGAACGTCGTCTAGAGTCGTCTGAGGCAGAAGTAAATCCTGCCCCCCAAGAGTCCCCATTATGAACATGACAGCCTGATTATTAAATTTGATGTTTAAATGATGATCTGTGGAACACAAGCATAAGAAGTGTCCATGAGTGTCATAGGATTATAGATTTTAGTCGTGCCAGGAAAGATCTAAAACCTTTGCTGTCTATAGATTTTATATTTAAGATATAATACTGATTTTTCAAAGGTATTTCCATTGTTTCTCACGCCTTTTTTTAAATATATATAACCAGCACACCCTTCTCAAGCTCAGCCTTAGTTTCAACGCATAAATTCATTTTGCGAGAGAATAAAATTATGGTATATAAAGTCGGGACTTTGGCTGCATTATAATGAGATTTTTTTTGTATTTTTCCTTCACGGAGGGAACAGCGCAAACCCTCAGCTTGCTGAGTTATTAAATGCCAAGTTATTTGTCGTTTAGCTGGAAATTCATGCAGGTCGGCGGCGGTACTTTAACTTCTTCGTTTCTTTTTGTTTCGGGACTGCGAGACTGCTTTATGGATTTGAGTAGGAAATCTTTACGAGTTTCTGGTGGTGAGACAAATTTATTGGCAAGGCATAAATGTATCTGGCTTTTTACTTTTTCCCCGTTTGGCATTAATATCGTAAGTCGTAAAGATTTTTAATGATGCATATAGCCGTTTGGGCTAAACTATTTACATATGCATCTTGATGCTTTATGGAGCCCAAAGCGTAAAGATATCTCTTTCGAGGGTTTTTCTTTCCTTTTGGCAATTTGTCTTTTGATGATGGGAAAATGCTGCAGGGAATAAGGTGTTGAGAGTGGGCCATATAAATAAAAAGAGCTACGATTTTCCCTTCGTTTATGGTTGACTCACTATTTGGCATTATCATAGATCGATAGATACATATTTAACCCATTTTTATTGATTGAAATTGAGATTAAACTCTAAGCAAACGACTCGCAACCGAACTTAACTCCCATCGAAACTCAATTTGCCATTTTCCCTTCGACTAAATAATTTGTTGTAAGCATTTGTTAAAAACTTTACGCTTATCTTTTATGCCTTTTCCAAAAAAACCAACTTTATAAATAAGCCAATACTGGCGGAGTGGGACGAGGACTGCGTGTAAAACTTGCTCCTGTGAGTTTGGCGTGTCCTTGGGCTTCCTTTCAGGTGGAGCAGAGTTATTTTATGATTGCACAAATGCAAAATGCATAACAATCACAATTGCACCAAAAATATTTCGCCAGCAAATTGGGATTTATATGTATGGAGAGTATGGCAGTAGAGAGAGAGAGATATGGCCTCGTTCCTCGGCAGAAACTTTTCTCCAAGGAGGTAAAAGTGGCTTTGCTTTACCTTCAAGTGTTGTAACCCAGTTCTGAATTGCTTTTTTATTTGGCAATGCAGGACTGCTGTTATAAGGATGTGGTTATGGATATGCATATGCACCCCGCGTGGAATCCGAAGTAGTTTATGCAACATTTGGCTAAAATCTACCCAAAAAAGTTGCCGCAAACTTCTGATCGATGTGCTGCTGCGGGTGAGATTGCCTTGAAATTAGCTAAACATCTTTAAAAATATTGAAGAGCTTGATCATTATTATATTTATTTAACTAACAATGAATGGCAAAAGTGTCAAGAATAAATAAATAAGAAGTTATCTAAGAGCAACTCATGTTATAAAATATTAAATAACTAATAAAGTTAGTAATCCTCCTCGGGATAGGGCATACAATGACAGGCTCCCTGCGTATTCGATCTCAGCCAGCGTAGATACTGATTGACTCGGGTGTATACTCCCGGGGACTTGGGTCTAGCACAACCAGCGCCCCAGGACACTATTCCAGCCACCTGATATTGTCCTGGCTGCTCGTCGAAGGTGGTTTGAAGGGGACCACCGCTATCGCCACCGCAGGCATCCTTGCCACCCTCTAAGATATAGCCAGCACACATCATATTATCCGTGATTTGTCCTGGCTTGTATGTAGTATGATTCCGGCAATGCGACTGGGGTATTACCACCACTTGTACTTCCTGAGTTTAAGAGAAATTTGAATATATTTAAATCGAGGCATTCACAGCTCACCCGCAAAGTATCGCTGGCCGAACCACCCTCCTTTTGAGCTCCCCAGCCCGTGACCACGGCCAGTTCGTGATCAAAACTGTGACCCTGAATGGGCAGGCAAATGGGTCTGATGCGGCGATTCTCCATATCCACTGGTCGCTCCAGTCTCAAAATAGCTATATCATTGTCGAAACTGCGAGGATTATATAGCTCATGCACCTTAACTTTGGTCACATATCTCTGGATTACAACAACATCCTCGTTGGGATGGCTGCGATTGTGTTCCAGGAAGCGCAGAGTAATGAGTTCGGGCGGCACACCCTCTACACAATGGCCGGCTGTTAGGACATACAGATCATTGATCAGGGATCCCGAGCAGTAGAATCTATCGTGTATGAGTATCACAGCCATCCAGGGATATTGGTGAACTCTAGTCTCCTCACCGCCCACTATTTTGGTAAAGGAATTGATGAAGCCACAGCGACAGGTCACACAATATCTATCCATGGGGAAATTGGGCACTGGTGAAATTGTTGGTGATGTTATTGGAGTTGTTGTTGAAGTTGTAATGGAAGTTATTAGTGAAGATGTTGTTGTAGATGTCGTCGAAGATGTTGGTGAAGTAGTTGGACTTGTTGTTGGAGGTCTTGTGGGTTTTCTTGTAGTAATTGCCGTTGTATTTAAGTCACTGGGTAATGTTGTGCTCGTACTCTCCGGTGGTGGTAAAAATATGGCACCTATCCACTCGAAAAAATTTCCTGGCAAAGGTCGCACTCGCTTAACCCCTGTTGTTGAACTAAACAAACATAAAAAGCCACAGAAAACAGCGATCACCTGGAGCTTCGTCATCTTCCCGGCACTTTCAACTACTAAACTTGAATCTCTCACGGATCATCCGTTTTAAAGCAGCATCCACAAAAATCCACTCTGGCTGCTAATCACGTTTTATTCTATCAACAAACCTGGCGGCTGGCTGTGCAACTTTTCATTTTGACAACACACACATTTTCCAGGCTGTCGCACAAATGAATTCATGAAATGTTTGCCCCAGCAAAGTGTAAATGCCTTCCAGGTTAACTAACAAATCTGGGCAATCGGGACAGGGAGGGTGTACGTATTTGCAGAGGGGTTTTCACAGAAGATTGCACTTTTCATGAATGCCAAATTAAATGGGGCTTTAATGAGGTTAGAAATTTGGATTAAATTTAATCTTTCAGTAAAGAGAACTGGGAGAGGAATATAAATTACCAAAGATTATTTTTGATGATTGTTTAATAATAGAAATTTGAGCAATCTATTTATTATAATTCAGTAAACTATATTTAATTGTATTTCCCAATCCCGACAGACTTTCCCATCGATTTTCCTTAATCACCACACAATTCCCCTAATTGACAACTCCTAATACAAGTTTCCACATCAACTTTTTCAACTATTTATCCAATATTATGCAAATCAGACGACCAATAAGGCTCCAATCAAGAGTTGACACTCCGCCACAAAGCTGGCAAGTTTTCCTCCAAGTTTTCCCCACCGATTTTCCCCTCTGATTTCCCTCCCGGCCACTTGTCATTTGCTTGTGTGTTTCGTAAGCTGGCACAATAATCTGTAATAGGCTTAGGCATGAAATATTGACGCTTAGTGACCGCTTAGTGGATGCCAAATGACTAAGTAACGCCATCTTGGTGGAAAAACTCCCAGACTCCCAACTCCTCCAAGTGTAATTAGAAGAGCTCTGAAAATTAGTGAAAGCATTTTCATAACAATTTTCTCGGTGCGTATGTGTATGTGCACATTTATTTGTGGATAACTAAGCCTCTTATGGGACTGTGACTGTGAGCAAAGCTTTGGCGACTTTGACTAATTGAATTTGGTCTATATATTGGGGTATATCCATTGGAGCGTGGCTTTAACCCCAGCACACGACTCCAATTTCGTTGGTTACACCCACATATGGTGCTGCACTGAAAGAAAATATGGCAGAACTCTATAAAGTAATTGTAAATAAGCTTTAAATAATTATTTGCATTTATTTAGTTGCCTTTTCAACTTTAAAAGTATTGTTTTAAGGCTTCTAAATCGTATTGAGGCTTAAATAAAATTCTAAAGAATATGTTTCTCCTTCTGTACGCTTCATGCTTCAACGCCTAAATGGTAACATTTTACCCCGGTTACATTTTATAGACTGGAGAACTTGGGAGTGAATATAACGAAAATGGGTCTCTGGGCAGGGGCGGGGGTTGCTGCTGCCAGCACCTCCAGTAAATTGTCCAATTATAAAACTGCGTAGGCCAGGTAGCAGTAGCCAGTTGAAAAACCAGACCAGAAGACCAGAAGACCAGAAGCCAACTGTCTGGGGGGAAACTCGAGACGCATCATCCACATGTTTCTGTCACTTTTGATAGTCGCTCTCCTCTCGCTTAATTGATATTTATGGAAATGGTTTGCTGGCGGAAAGTGGAGCGCATGTGGGGAGATTTACAAGCCACAACATTGAACTTCATTCCTCCGCCGGGGGACAGGCGCTCATTAGAGAGTGGGAGACCCACACTCGAAAGAGATACGAGCTGGAACTGGAGCTGAAACTGGAAAAACAATACTGCAAAAGTAATCCACTGACCCACAACTGCAGCTAAGAAAGGCAGCTTTTGTCCAGCTGAAATATATGGCTTAATTGTGGCCAAGCAATAAACATGTCCGGAGTGGGTAAAAAGTTTTTTGGCTTGCCCAGAAGTTTCGAGGCAAAAGAAAACCAATTAAAATGGCCGAGAGAGGCAAAAGTCAGAAATTAGAAGCGGCATCTTGGCTGACTGGAGTCCGAAGTGGTTGGGAAAAGGCATGAGGCACCGGGAAATTATTTTTAAGACCCTTAATAAATATTTAGAGTTTAGTTTAGTTTATTTTAAAGGCATAAGAAATGAAATTCATTGATAGTTAACATTTAATGAGGAAATAGATTAAATACTTTAAGCTAGTAAGAGTGAAGCAGCTCTCAAAGTAAATCAGTGTTCCCTTTCACATTTTTGGGTTCAAAATATGTATCTTTATCTGCACTGAGAACCGAATGTTTCGCACTGCGTAGGCTGGGCCCAGTGTGAACATGATTTACACACAATATATCCGGTGACTTGTGGCCACTACTTAGTTGTCGAACATGAGCTCTTTGGCCGCTATCGCGACAGCATCGGGCTTTAAAATCCGCAGCTTACAAAACAGCAGGCAAATGCAGCCAAAACACACATTCCGACGACGACGGCTACAGCGACGGCTTTTAATTAAAAGCAACATTTTCACAGGCCGCAGAACAAGCTTATTAACAGTTAACCCAACCAACTAAAAATATGTACAAAATAAGGGGAGGGAAGGCAGGGAAAAAAGGAAAAACAACGACTGTCAATTGATAAACAAGTCAACTGTCACTTAGGCCCAACATTGATAGCGACTCTGCGTTAATCAGGCAAAGTGTCCAAGTCCGAGTTCGAGTTCGAGTACGAGTCCTGCCCCGAGGACCGGATCCCAGCTCCAACCCCAGCTCCAACTCCAACTCCTTCTGGCAAAAACTCCACTTGTTGCCGACTGGCGGCTGATGGCGATAAGCAGCGACACATGTCACAAGATTTTTCAGTCTCAGCCTCAGCCTCAGCCTCGGCCTCCGCCTCTTCTCTTATTTCCCATTTCGTTTTTTCTTATTTTCCATTTTAATCAAAAGTGGAAATTAAACGCGGCTAATGAAGATTTTAATTGCGTGCAACAAGCGACGTTGCAGTTGCATGTGGGCTTTGTGTATCTATAAAAAATATGTACATATATGCAGCCCATAAACTTGCAACTTAGGATTTACATGATCAGCATTTGTTGGCAACACGCAATCCCTGAACGAACAAGAGAGAGTGCAGTCCGAGTCCCATCAACTTTGGCTAAGCTGATTATGACAGTTTTACAAGGGGACAGTGGGCTTAAAGCAGAAGTACAGTGGGAATTTATGAGCACAAAAGCAAAGACATGTCAATTTTTTTTAATATTTACTCGAGTGGTTCTGTATTTATGGTCTCAATCAAAGGGTAGCCTTGAAAGGGATATAAGTACTTGTATATATTTATTACAATTTGTATAGACTTAAAGAAAAAATAAGAGCGATTACGAGGAGCTTAAGTAATTAATATAAATTTAAACAGGCATCAATAAAGCTTTAATTTTTCATTGGGAAATTAATAAAACAATAGAGATGATCCAATTAAGATGAATCCTTATTATAAGCATAAAGAGACACTCTTTCTGTGCAATTGATTAACATATTTAGCAACACATTAACATATAGCCCGAAACTCTCTTTTTTCTGTCTCCGTAAGAGCCACGATATCAACCAGTTAAAGAGCAATTGATTGCTCAGGCAACAGACATATCAAAATCCTTTTGTCAGGCACCCAATTTGCATAGAGCAGGTTCTAGCCCAACTTCCTTCCTTTCGGTTTCCTTCCACCTCCAAGCATCCGGGAAAAACCTAAAAGAAAATGTGAAAAATGTCACGCTTCATTTGCTTTAACCGTTCAAACGGACACCTGGCCCGAAAGGTAACCTACAAAGGCAACAGCGAAAGAGAGACCAGAGATGATAGTATGGACAGAAAAAACACGGCACACAAATTCCATGAGCGACGTGGACACAAATCGAATAGGACAGATCGATTAGGCATACAAATGTGCAATTAGAAGTGGAAAGTTCGCTTTGTTCAGTGCAGAGAGTCCGACTATGCAGGGTATATGGTCTATATATGTATGTGGCTACCCTTTGCCCAATTAGGCGTTACAAATTGTTGGCTAGATGTCAGAGGAGTAGGAAACCGAATCGGAACTGGAAGCGGATATGAAGAACTAACGAGCCATGTAAGAGAGATGAAAGCCGCTCTATTTATTACCCGTTTTCAGCTTCAATTAATTGAATTAAATTTTGTGAGTAATTCCTTTTATTTTTTGTAATTTACGCGCCATTCGGTTAACCGAATATGTCTGACGCTGGCCACAAATTTCAATAATTACCGACAGTTTTTAATTATCCCGCGGAGGGAGTGAGTTCACTGACCAACAAATAGTTTGGAACAGCATTTAATTATTATTTATGATTGTTTAGCGCAGTTTGTACTGAAATTGATTTATGTGGTTTTATCGTGTGTGTGTCTGGTCAAGTTTATTAATTTGTTAAAGCCAGCAGCGATTTGACACAAAAGCCCACTCGGCCCCCGAAAACACCCACTTTTTCCGGGCATTAAATGTGGGCCTCTCTGTCATGTCGCCTGCCCATTACAATTACATATTAATTAATAACAATTTTCTTGTATTTAACCAGGGGGCAAGAGGGGGGATTGGTGTTGAAGCGTGTAAAGCTATAATTAACAAATATTCGATGCTGCAATTAATGTTTGTTTTCTTCGGCCTGCAAGAGTTGAGTAAGAAAAGGGAAGAATAATATTTTTTGAAGAGCTTTGATGGAGATTTGAATTGTACTTTAAATAAGTAATATTCTATCGCAAAACGTGAAGATTTGTTCAGTTTATGAGGAATATTTCATTTAATAAGAAATGTTTACATATTCTTTAAACAATTGCCAAAGAAGTAGTTTGAGTAGAGGTATAACCTTCCTTTTAACATTTTAAAAGCCACAATTTACTTGTAATTACAATACTTAGGTCCAGGTAATATTTTTAAACAAATACTAATAATTACAGACCTTTAAAAATTACCTTAAATTAGCATTCTTGTAGCATAAACCTGTTATGCTAATAAACTCTCCACAATTCGAGGTAGATCCGCACTGATTTAAATATAGTCTCCTCTTAATTTGGGTTAATTTAACAAAAAAAAAATGCAAACATTTCCTGCTTTCGCCGCTTGATTTTCTCCTTTTTCTTTATTTCCCCCGACCCCCGATCTTAACCCACTGACGACGACGACGACAATGCAAACAGAGCGCGACAGCAGAGCAAACTCAATGAGCAACGCCTGCGTGAAAAATGCAAATCAATTCAATTAAAAAAGAACAAGAGCAACCAGCAAGGCAACAACAATTGCCAGGACGCATAGCGTTGCCGCCGGGCAAACCATACGATACGATCCTCTACGCCATATACCCAAAGAAAAACCTCCAAAGAAAAGAAACGAGAAGAAAAGAAAACGAAACACGCTCCATAAAGATCCGCAAGACAACAAACAGCAACAACACATGCCACAAAAGTGTTGCAGTTACAAGAATTTTAATCAAGCGTTTAACACTAAACGCGCCACAAGTCGCAGAAGGCAAAAGGCGAAGGCGAAGGCTGCGGCTGCGCAGACGCATAAACAATTTTCAAATTGTTGTTTTTCCTTTTTGTTGGTGTTGTGTCTGCCTGGCAGCCTTTATTGGCATTGTGCTGCAGCCGCCGCCGCCTGTTGTTGCTGTTGTGCATAAATTAACTTGCCGCTTGTCTAGGCCCGGCAGCCAACATCAACATCTACCACACCAGGGCACCGGGAAAAATGTATATTTCGGAGATCCAATACATTTTTCACTACAAAATATAAAAGTACATTTTAAAAATATAATTTAATAAATAAGGAAGCATAATTTGAGCATTTTGAAGGAGAGGGAATAACAGCAATCCTTTAAACTAATACAAAAATATTAAAGAACAAGATTTAACAAAATAAACTCCAAAATAATGCATAGTATATCCTATAAGTATATTTAATTGGATCTAATATCACTATTTTGCGACATAACATCTTGCATTTTTATAATTATATTTCGAAATTTTTGTATTTAGATATTCTTCTCGGTGTAACAGTTTTCGGCTTGACTTCGGCTTTCCTTCGCCTTGTTCCTACCTCCTCCTTTCGTTTTGGACAAATTTAAATTTGCATGACAGACGCACATTGATCATATTGGCGGGTTAAAGGCAGCCGGCGGCGGCACAAGGGGGTTAAGAAACATGCCACAACGAGCCCCAACTGTGCCAAAAGGAGTCTCTCATTTTCATTTTCAGTTTCATTCAATTCAATGCGGTTTCTTTTCCTTGCCTTCCTTTTTTTTTCAATTAACCAAACATGCGGAGCACCCAAAATGTCATTTGGTTTTCTCAAATGTTTCTGGTTTGTGTTCTCGTTTTTTTCCTCCTTTCCTCTGGTGTGTCTCTTGTGTCTGGGGAACAGACAGACAGAAATTTAGGCCAGCAGCATGCGTGAAACTCCCATAAAAAATCATTCAATAAATCACAACAAATTAACATAAATCTTGTTCTGTCGTCGTCGTCGGCGCTTTTCAGCTAGGGGCGGGAACGGGACGGGGACCCAACGCCACTCGAGGAGTTGCCCCTCTCAAAGCTACTCTCCTGATGTTGATGATGATGTCGATCGTAAATCGTGAAAATTTTGACAAATGCCCAAAAGCTTCCACGCACTCAAAATGGGCAATAAAAAATTAAAAAGTAAATATATTGAAGCGACGGCACTGCTGCCATATCGTCGTCGCAGCCACAAAAGATGGAGAAAAAAATCTTTATTGCATCTTTAACAGCAGCAAAAACATAACATCAATTCGAGTGCTGGGGGGTCCATCCTATGGAACAGGGAATACTCTTCAGATAAATACAGAAAAATCTGCCTTTAAAATTATAAAATAAAATACAAATTTGATACAAAGAACCTTGTGGAACACAGGCAGATCCAAAAAGGTTAGCTATGAGTTATAAATATAAATATATATATATATATATAGTATATAAATACTTCAAATAAAATCCTCACGATCTTATATCTAACTAGTAACTCCATAAAGGGTATTTCAAATGCCTGTTACTCTTTTCGAAATCCAAACAAAACAGATGCACAAATTCTTCGAGTCTCGTAGCGGCGTACACACGTGCACTCCGCGTCGCATAGATGACACAAATGGCACACAAAATGTATCTTTTAGAACGCAAAATGAGCTCCATAAATGCGGGGCAGGGCGGAGTGATGGGATACGCTCCCCAAAGGGAGCACAAACCGCGCACATGTCTGCAAAGTGTTAATGTGAATTTATGATGCATTACGCGCCATCGCCACCGGAGAGTGGAGAGTCGAAAGTCGAGAGCCTTTCATATCAAACTCCTTCTCCCAACTCGTATACCTAACTCTACTCTACGCATAGATATACCAAATTCTTTCTGTTGGCGTAAAGAAAAACATATTTGGGAAAGTTTTTACGATATTCTTTCGTTCGTTCTCTGCTTTTTTTCTGGTAGTTTTTATGGTGGAAATTTGGAGTGATGTTTTATTATTGTAATAAAGAGAGAGAGCAGAGTGCTGTGAGGGAGATCAAAGCCTTAGGTTTTGATATGTTTTGAGAATAATTAAGAAATGGAACTATTGAAAGAATGAATGGGAATTTTAAAGTCAAGTTGGGTAAGGAACTAAGTAAAAAGATATATTTATTTCCATTTAACTAAATGTAAAGAAAAACAAACTAAAAATAAATGTAAATAAACTCCTTCCTTGCCCCGCCTTTTATTTAATCACCTCACTTAATCCTATTTTCCCTCACAGCTGACACTTAAATTAAGCCGCCTTCCTTGACTAATTGAAACCAGAAAATATTGAACCCCAAAATCTTGCGGTTGCAGCCCCCCAAAAAAAACTCACACCTGGAGGGAGTTCATTAAAGGGCCTCAGCGTGAATGCCTCTAATAAACCTTCAATTAAGACAAATAACCGAAAAATACACCACACTCTCTCTCCACTATATGTTTGGGGTTGGCTGTGGGCCAAAAATAAATGGAGGCGTCTGAGTGCGTGCAACGCCCATAAAACTGCAGTATCGGAGGGTGCGGCAGGTCGGTCATTTTTGTAGTCCCCAACCCCAAGCCCAAAGACCGAAGACAATTTGCTCCAGTTCACAATTGTGGGCGGTCTGGGCTGGGGCGGAGTATCCCGATATAAAAGGCGGACGGCCGTTGACAGCTGCGCCTGGTGGCCGCAAACTATACGAGAATCGTATAATTTATGCAGTTCCACAAGTTGCACAAGTTTAGACAGCCATTTCACTCTCGGAATCGAAGCGGGCGGAGGCCTCACAGCAACGAGCATGACAAATTTCTGTTCGGGGCTTTTGAAGTTCCCCGTTCTTTGCGAAAAACCCCTCAAGAGTGTACACCTCCAGAGTTCCCAGATGGATCTGCAGTCTATAGCTTCACCCATTCAACGGCGGCGACGGCGGCGGCGGCAGCTCGTAAATAAAATCGTAAATTGCCATTTTGTTTTATTGTCGTCCAGTCGTTCGCTCAGACAGTTTTTATTTTTATTGAGCTCGTTTTGTTGGCCCGAAGGAGCTTTTGGGTGCCTTGTTGGATGCAAAAGTTATCGTGGTTGCCACGACATGTCGTTAATGAACCATAAAGGTGTGCAAGCCGGCAAGCACCGCCGGGAATCGAAGAGCGAAACTCCCTCCGGGGACATGAGACGACGAGGTGGGAAATGGAAATTGGGCACTGTTCGGGAAGTGTTTCTCGATTTCCACCTCTCCTTCTCGGGGGGGATTTATGATCGAAGAAGTTCTTTATTTTGATCGGACTATTGGGGAATGATTTATGGATCGGGAAATAGAGGGGCATAAACATTTCACTTGGATAGGTTGGGGATATACTATATTTATGATGAATTAAGTTCTCTTAGGCAAGCTTTCTTTGGGAACTATATAGAAGCCTTTTCAACCCCCTGACATAACCTGATTCCAGCCTCGCCTCACTCATTCGCTGATGTGTTAATGCAAATTCTAGTTATTCCAGTTGAGATCTATGATATATGGAGTCCCGGCCAGTGATGCTTTATAAAGAATTACAAATTGCACGCACAGACAGCTTCGCAGGGACGGAGTCTGGGTCCGGGGAAGTGCTTCACTTTAATGATTAATGTAAGTCGCGTACAAGAGAGTCCGAGGAGGAGGAGTAGAGATGATGACGATGGCACTGTGACGGAGCTATTCTTCCAGGAATCGGGCACAATGCCCATTGGCAATGTCATTGCCTGACGGAGGGTCTGACTGCTTGCCTGCCTGCCTGCCTGACTGACTGACTGACAGTAAATAATCTATCAATAATTGAGAATGCCTCTTTGCCTGGCACTGGCATTGGCACCGACCAGGCCAAGTCAAGCCAGGCCTGGCCTCGGAGGCGAGACGCGTGCTATTGGATTGGCCCCCAAATGGAGCCGGAGTCCTCCATGGACCACACTTGGCGACGTTAAAGGATTTCGCCCCGCTGATTATTCTCTTTATGGAGCCAATGTCGTTGATAGGCTGCCCCCGAGGCATGCCCCCGCGCACCCCTGTCGCCCGATTTCCTGTCATATCTGCTAGATCCTCCTCCCGACGCCGCTCGGAACGCATCGCTTTCATGGCTGACTGAGTTTGCGCTCGATTCGATTATTTATGTCATTTGCTTTGACATTTATCATTCCACGATTTCACGATTTTTTTACTTCTCCGTTTTTGCTTATATCTACACTGCGGCAAAAATTGTTAATTTATTTTGGTGATCAATATTAAAGTATATTTTCGGTAGAATAAGAACACATTCTTTAGGCCACTTTATGCCTTTTATGTATGATTTTTCTACTCGTTTCCTTATAATTCTCAACTAGTAATTAATAATTATTCATTTATCGATAATAATAATTAATTTATCGCATCATTGTCAGGCTAAGAAGGTATTTCTAAAACCTATGGTGACATTATAAATTATATGTAGGAGATTTCCCCCTTAACCTATGGTCACATTATAAATTATATGTAGGAGATTTCCCCCTTAACCTATGGTCACACTTAAAATTATATTTAGGAGATTTTCTATTTATATTCTTTTAATTCCTATTTAGTTTTAGGTGTTTTTCAATCATGCTACTTCATTTAATAATTATGTGCGCTTGTGAATATATTTCAGCTAAGAAGTAACAAATATTTGGCTCAGTGCCTTCACAGATTTCCTTTTTTTTCTGGTCCTATTGTCAAGGCCAGAAGATGATGACGACGCTGTCCGATAGGCACTCACTCCATCGCCGCTTTTGGCTATTTATGGCCGCGCTACTTAACATAAATTTTATTGCTTTTGCTGTTTGCTCATTTGGGCCAGTCGATAGGACCCGGAATCTCGGACGTATCGGGGGCTTACTCACCGGGACAACGGCCAGGATGGATGCTCTCATCGAATGCCGGGTCTCCTGCTGTCTATGAATTGATGAGGATTCATTTATTGTATGATTAGTTTTGCCTTTATGGAGTGTTCATTCCTCTTTTTTTCTCTGCCTTGCTCTCCATATATTTTTTTCGCTATGCCGCTCCTTTTTTAATGGAACTCAGCCAGGCTCGTACTTATATAGAGCCTGCTTGGTCACTTAAATGAAATTATTATTCATCGCCGCATCGCCCTGTGCACCTTCGGATACGTGTAGTTAATTGAAAATTATTTACCAGCCAGGCAAATTTTAGCCACAGGCCCTGAAACCGATACAGAAACAGGTTCACTTGGTTAACTTGGTTAACTCTCGATGACTCACGGTGATGATGATGGCCATAGGGTCAGCTGAGAGGTGCGCGGCCGCCTTCAGATGTCAATCACAGTCCGAGTGCAGTTTGCACCGATTTACCAGGGAAATTATTGATGAACGAGGAGGAGCCGGATTGGCCAGGACTCATGATGATGCCTCAAAACAAAACTAATGACTTCGATCCCATCCCAGGCCACTAAGCAATTTCCGAAAGTTGCCAAGTCAGAGGGAGGGAACGGGGAGCTACGATTAAGTGGCCCCACTGTCAAATGCAAATGTTACTGCCCATCAGGAGGTTCGGGGATGGATGGGACTGGCACTGGCACTGGGATTGAGTCTGAGTTTGAGTTTGGGCCATATGCGAAAACCTGCCGAGTCACAAATCGATGCGTA
Source organism: Drosophila kanapiae (assembly GCA_008042475.1). Taxonomy (NCBI): domain Eukaryota; kingdom Metazoa; phylum Arthropoda; class Insecta; order Diptera; family Drosophilidae; genus Drosophila; species Drosophila kanapiae. The sequence continues at coordinate 94,504 of VNJM01003482.1, read as the reverse complement.
ATTAATTGGCTTGAGCAAGTTTCGCATGCCGCATGCAATTAAAAATTCATATTCAAGTTCAATGTCTGGAAACTTAGACAACCGCTCTCTAAGTCGCTTTCAACAGAACGCCGCATGTGGTGAGGATAGCAGATTCACAAAGGGGAGCATGATTATATCCAGGGGGGTGAGAGGCCTTTTCAGAGGAGTCACGGCACAAATTTTTGCTCATTCACCGGAGAAGCACTGGGAGAAAGGGATGTTCAAGACCACGAATTGTTGTTTAATTTCTATATGGCAATAGGGTTTTTTTTTTTGAAACTTTGAAATAAACTGCCGGCTATACTTTCTCTGGGGACAAACATCGTAAGCTAAGGAGTATAAAAGAGATTTTTCCAGGAGAATTTGAATGATCTGAGGAAGAAAAACCAAAACTAGACATCGTAGGGTAAGAAAGGAGTGCTCTAAGAATAACAAAAATAAATATACACATTATGAAACATTCGTCTGTTGATTTGCGTTTTGCATAAGTGTTTAAGGATGGTTTTTGGTAAACAGATTCTGCTTTCAGGTTCAATCGGCTACAGTAATCTCCTTAAATTGAATTAATTTATTTAACTTATAGTTAGTTTTTTCGCTGTGCATATGAGTTTGCATCCTTTGGTCTTCGGGGACTTGTTTTGACCATTCGCATTCCCCAGAGAGAGAGAGGCTGGTCTTACTTAGTTGCTGTGTGTGGGCTCCTCAAGGTGGATGTTGTGGGCTAAGACGGGGTTGAGGCATCTTGAAAATATATGGTCCGTTGATTACCGCTTGCTGTGATTTTTGATTATGCAGTTTCCGTTTCGTTTTTACTGGTTTTTCCCTCAACCATTCATTCTCCCCCCCATTTTGCATATGTAATTTTGTGGCAAAAGCATTTCAAGGACTGTTAAACGCAGTGCTTTTGCAGTGCATAATTAGTTTGAAACGCATAACAGAGTCGGAGAGTTCTTATGGAGGATTTTCATGAGCTATATTTTAAGTATAATGACTAAATAAGGCCAGGCATTCTAGAGCCTGCTTCATATTAGTTCAAAAGCTACTTTGTAGGCTAATCAGCCAAGAAGAATGAGAGTCTCAGCTCAAGTTCAATCAATTCAAAACGAATTCAAAGATTAACTTTATAATCGAACAATATCCGCCGCCGGGCCATTCTCTTTTCTTCAATAATCCACCATGACTAAACAAAACGCGGACCTTGTCTGGCGATTAACTCCAAATAATAGACTCAATTAACTAAAGTAGACAACTCAATAGGTCGCCCGGGCTAAAAAGAGTTCAGAAATGAAATATCGAAATAAATAAATTACAGAACAGAGAGAAAAGAAACTCTTTTCCAGCGCCAAAGTTCGAGACTTCAGCAATGACATCATTTGGCATCAGTGTCAACCCCATTGTCTGGCCCGCCTCCTCTTAATTTTTCCCCCTTTTGGAGAGATGGAAACCCAACCGCAGCCCCATCAATTATGCTCGAAAAAGGTAGCCAAAATAAAATGGGCATTCATTTGATAGATTTTGATGTATTGCCGGCAATTTGTTAGGCCCGGCAGAATGCTATTCGGATACGGGAAATTACCGACACGCTGTGAGCGGATCATACAAATTAATTAAGTACCGGGGAGATCGATTCATAAAAACTTTAGGGAGCCCAGAGCCGGAGTCGGGAGTCCATGTCAAAGATCAGGCCCGAACACGATTCGGTTATTTAGGCTCTAACCGCCGTGTGTTTGTCTTACCTTTTTACACGGCTCATTTGTGTGTGTTTTTGGTGAATAATACAAATAATACGAGCCGAGGTTGGCGTGTAATAAATAGTGTAGCTCGTGGACCGCATGTGGTGTGCCTTTAACCTTTTGTTACTTGCTCACTGGAGAGTGGGTGTGTTTTTCGACTGACCATTTGCATTTCAAAAGCTTTGGAAGTACAATTGGTATTAAAGGCTAACAGCGATGGAAAAATGTTCAAATATTTGTCAGGCAGAGGTAAGGTTTTTATTGCCAATCGTAGATCATTTTTGAAAAATTTCATGGCATCAATTTAATAAGAAATAATTCTTAACTGATCTCTACTGTTTATTTTGTTCTCATAACATTTTACTCAATATTTATGTTATTTCACAATAAAACATGATCTTAACATGTATTATAATTTCTGATTATGGTAATTTAAACATTAATTAAAATATTTTTAATTTTGTACCTTTTATAACCCTATTCTGTGATATTTTTTACCCTGTATGATGTGATTTCCTTCACTTTAATGCTATCAGCTCATATGAGGCCTCCTAAACATGCCAAATCAAATTGAGAAATATATAATTTCTTCATAATTAAGCTAAGCTAAGCCCGACCCAATTTGATAAGCAAGAAAACAAAGATTTCTTTCATAATATTCATATTTTTTTGTCAACCGCTTGTTCTATTTTAAGAACGCGGCTGTCTTTGGGTTCGGGAAGAGGAAGAGAGAGAGAATAGGGTGTGGCTCATAGGGGTGATAATTCTCAGACCATCCAAGGGGCGTCGGTGGTGTAATGGTCAGCATAGTTGCCTTCCAAGCAGTTGATCCGGGTTCGATTCCCGGCCGACGCACAAGTAATTTTTTTTTTACTTTTTATTTATTTTAGAATATTTATAAAATGGAAATTTTACTATTTACCTTACTTCTACTTTTATAATACATAAAAGTAATGTTTTATAAATAATTGTATAGCCTTTTTGGGACATTTTAAAAATGATTGACTAGTTAAAAAGCATTTAAACGTCTGTTCCAAGTTAAAGACCTGCAATTAAGTTTTAATTTCTCATTATTTAAAACTTGTTGACGATCAAATATTTGCATTGAAAATTTAATTATGCAGGCATTGCCAGGGAGCGAGGAAAGGCCTCATCAAGATGTAAATATTTAAGCCTGTAATTTGGCTTTCGCATTCAAAATGAACCTATTCCAGGTCCCAAGGTCAATGAACGAAGGGACATGAATATATACTTACTAGCAGAACATTCTGTAATTAGTATGCCGCCTGCGTATGGCAAAGCGTTTTGTTTGCACTAAATTCTCCATAACAGATTTCGAAGAGAGCACTAAACACACAGCCAGAAAAAAATGTCTGTATTAGCTTCAATATGAATTATCTTTATTCATTTATTTATACATGCCTATAGCTGACTTTATAATATGGAATATCTATTAATATTAACAAGCACATTAAATATTTAAAAAAAAATATGTTAAATAATACATTTATATATTTTCCTTAACCTAAGTTGAACTTTGTGGCTCTTTTTTTCTTCTGCCGCCTGACAGTTCATTTGCTATTCATTTCGCCACTGCTGTCGTCCCTGTTCTTGACTTATGCGTATTACTGCAAATATCAATTAATGCCGAAAACGTGCGTGAAATATCCAAGTTGGCTTCCTTTTTCTTCTTGGCCCTGGACACGCACACTGACCTTGGGATTATAATCAAGACCCATGTGGAGTTCGGGTTCGAGTAGTTGTGCGGCAGATAAGGACTCGCAGACGGCTAACATAATTGATTTGCAGCTCCGATTTATGTGTCTGCTGTGGCTCTGACGGGGGGGTGAAAGGGTCAAAGTCACGCACATAATCGGAAATTCAAACTTGCCCCATGAATGGCCCTCGAATATTGCCAAAGCATCTCCGATTGTGGTGGCTGGGGGTATGCAAAGCGTGCCTCCAGGCCCTTTACTCGAACAGATAGAGAGAGCAGCAGCTGCCACAATAATGTTCAACACCCTCGACTAGTAATTTTTGGTTGACCAGATCTTGGTTTTATTTACCTTTAATTGGGCTTTATTTGGGCTTAAGATAACGAAGCTAAATGCACCGACATATTTGGCTTATAGTTTTATTTCTTATCCTTGATCTCATTAAGTTTATAGCAAGCTTCTTCATCTTCCCACCAAACATAAGCCGGAGGCTTGCAGTTCCTCTTGAACATGTTTGAAGATGGAAACACATTGAAGATCAATCCCAGCACGATTAGAAAAGTCAGGCAGCTATCTTTAAGGTACATCGCTTAGGCTGACGTTTGAGAATAATAAATTATTTTGTATATTCATGGGATTTAAAATAAGATGATTTAATTATGTGAGGAGAGTATAACTAACTAAATTACATAGAACATATGAGAATACAATTACTAAGCTATATTCTGTAAAAAGGTCAAGGCAACAATTAGTTGATGATCTCAAAATCTCAATCTTTGAATCTTTGAATTCCCATTTTGGATGAATGCACTATGTCTCATAAATGATCTTAGGCCGTAAAAACTAATATACTTAACAAAAGGGCGATACGACAAACTACAATTAAAATTAAAAGCTTTAAAGAGAATTTTAACTATATTTATTCCGCGCCAAAAACTATCAATGTTTTTATTAAGTATTATTATTTCTCTTGGGATATTTGAAATCATTGAAAACAAAAATTATAATCTGCTGCTATAATGTAGCAAATTTGCACTTTATTTTCCCTATTTTCCCCTTTTTCCTACATTTCTTTTTCGCAACCATTTTAAAAGCAATATTTGGTTGTGTTCTCCCAGCTGCGCTGCCTCTGCTCTACGTTTTTGGCATTTCAATTGCCATTTTATTTGGCTCGCAGCGCATTTTGTTTATTTGGCATTCGCATATTTATGCCCGTTACTGTCTGTCCGCGTCCGTGGCTGTGTCTGTATATTATGATGACCGTTGTTTTGCTTTTGCTGCCCACTGTGTGCCGGCTGCCTGGCGCTCAGTGTTTTCCCGCTTGTGTTTGCTCTGCGGCATCTTCACAGCTGAGTGATTGCGGCCCAATATTTGTCTTTGTCCACCGGCAGCCAAGGGTTAAACGGGGTTAAAGGGTTCACGGGACGATCGGCGGTAGGTTCGATTTGTAATTGTAATTTTTGGCACATTTTGCAGAACTGAAACCTCCAAGGCATCGTTTCCACACTTTTATTTGCTTTATGAGCGAACGAATTGTAATTACATTAAAACGAATGCATTTTCCCTTTAAGAAAAAGAAATATCGAATTGATTAGTTCCTGTTGCAAAGGTATATATAGTAGCAAAGCTATTACCGGCTGGCATCTCCCTCCTCCAGATCAATCGCTGTCATCTCAATCTATTTCCACATCAATTTAGCATCTGCTTCAAGCTCTCTCCGCATTAATGTCTCTGTTAAATTGCCAGCTAAAACCCAACGAGCTGTGGAGTTTAATTAAAAAAGAGAGAACCTAGGATACCGCCTTCCAGCTCATATCAATTACGCAGGCGATTAAGCCAAACAAACTGCCGACTGATTGGCGATGCATGCCAATGTCAAAACGAAAGGCCTGAAAGGAGTCTACGGAGATGAGAGACTCGAGTTATGCACGGGGGGAAAATATACTATATTCTATCTCTAGAGATTATGTTTATTTATTCACAAGTACCAAGTAGCAATTTGGTAACATATTTAATGATACATAGTTCTGTTTTAATTACGGAATGCGTTAAAATAATATGTCTGTGATCTTGATCACTCAGTTCATTATTTTAATAATTTATTTTATTTATCATTGGATTTTTGGCACTGTGCACTGCGCCTGGTTTTTGGTCCGATGGAAGTCGTGTCATCGTTAGAAAAATGGCCAGAACCCCGACACGATGGGGTCTAGACCGCGTTACGCACACGAATTGTCAACTGGTTAAAGGAAACTGGTTAAGAAAATTGCTGCCTTGATTGCATGTGAACGCCGGCAACACGCACACACAACCACACACACACACACACACGCTATATTGGCCATCATCGGAAGACGGGGTTTTAGGCCAACTTGTAGAGAGCCTCCGAACGGGGCCTTAATTTGGCTTAAATGGCCAACCAAATTGCATGGCTACCTCAACACTATGCAAATGCAAATGCATTTTCCGCTCGCTCTCTAGCGGTGTGTGTCTGCGTGTAATAATTTTCCAATTTCATGCAATTTAATTTCCGTTGTCATGCGGCGAGCCAAGTATTTTTCATTATTCGTTATTTTCTGGCCACGAAATTTCACAGCGAATTGTCGCGATTTCTTGGCGGAAAGTTAATTGCATTTTGTTGTTAATATGTTATTCTATAGCTTAAACGTTAGTTGGCAGGAGAACCGTTTACTTTGGGGGTCCGAATTTCGCAAAGAAAAAATGTAAACAAATAATGAAGAAAGAAAGTATAAAAGTATAATTTATAACTCCAGCTAGCTTAATATATGATTATTTGTTGTATTGCTATATTTATATTTATTGTTTAAATGCTTTCAAGAAATTTATAGAATAACTCTAGTCAGGAAAACTATTTCCCCTTCGAACAATGCCCCAAAAAAAAACGATCCAAGCTGGCTAAAAAAACTCCTTTGGGCCACAAGAACATCCCATGGCAAATTCCCCCGTTCACAGTCACCGACACCCGCCGTAAAGTGGACAATTCATGGCTCCGCTGTGGCGGCATCCACAGGCACAACAACTTCGTTCTCACCTTGATCCCAATCAACCTCTGGTGACATCGGCCACCTCCTTGCAACATCTCCTCCGATCGCGCAACATGGTTGCCACATAGCGCTGGAGCTGGAGTCTCTCTCTCTCTCTCTCTTCGCTTATTTTTATTTCGCCTGTCGACGGCTTCATGGCCAACTAATTAGGAGGCCGCGATCCTCTTGGCCCGACTGTGCAGCAGCTGCAGCTTCCTATATCCATATAGGGGCTTCTATATATATATGTTTATATGTATATTGCGAACCACAAATTTGTGGAAAATTGCTCATGTGGTGCACATTCTAATTCTATTAGCCCAAAGCACCGCAAGGCAATTATGAAGCTCAAGTGGACGTTGCCGGTTGCAAGTTGCTGGCTGCAGAGACAGAAAAAGAGTGTGTAGAAAAATGTACATATTTATATTTATTCTATTTAGTATATTTAAACATTCTCTAAATATTTTAATTAATGTTAGTAACAATTATAGAAATGAGTATAATATCTGATCACGAATCTTAAGCTAAAGCTAAACGTTATTAGTATTTCTTTTAATATCCTTAATTTTGTAAACATTTTAGTTAAAAAATAAGCTGAATTAATATCGTTTATTTATTATTATTATCTTAGAAAGATATACTATATTATTTTCTATTACTTATATTAGTTTATTTTCCTGTAGTTTCAAGTTTCTCCCAGCCTGATGCCTTTAATTTCCGCACGCACAGCCTGCAAATATATTCATGGATAGAGAGGCTGGAGGCTGAGGAGGAACTGGAACGATACCATGGATGGTGGGGTAAGTTACTGTCCATTTTTGTAATTTACTACCCGGAATGGCCCCTCTGGTCCGGTCACCCACTGCGGGGCGACTGTGTTACAACTTTGGCTTATGCGCATATAAATAAATAAATGAAAAATATTCTCCAGTTGAGGAAGCTACCAGATACCTATTACCCCGCATAATACCCATTAGAAATTACCGACCCCCAAAAGTATGCCGCCAATTCAAAGAATTTTAATCACTTAACAATGATGTGGAATCAGCAATTTATATAGAAAAGCCTCATACCTTTCGGCACCACTTGGCCCACAGTATGTGCAAAGTTCCAAAGCAAAAATTTGCATGATATAAATTATTATTATGTTGCCTTGTTGGTGGAATGCCTCTACGAAAAATTAATATAAATATTTTGTGTAATTTTGTAATTAAAATGCTTGATCAAGGCAAGCTACAATGGAACGAACTTTGATGCACATTTATATTAATATTTGTGCATTTTAATACTTACTATTTAACTAGCTTAATGTGAAAGCCATAAACAGTTGATGAAACTATTTACATATCAACTATCACACACAGTGGAAGATAATTAAATTGATGGAGGGATGTTATAGGAGGATCAGGAATACCCTTCTAAACATTTTATTATTATATATATCTTCAGCTATATATTTCCTATTTCTATATTAACATCTAATCTATTTAATGATTTAAAGTTTGAAAACTTAAATAGGTATAAATCAAAGGTACATAAGTACTATGTATTTTTTCATTACTAAAATGTATAATTTCTCTTTGTGGGTATTCTCTCTTTGGGTATTATTCAAAATCGTATGTTTATGGTATTGAAAATGAGTTTTAAAATGTTGAATTGAATTCCCCCACTTAACCCCTTGGCAGGGTATCAATTTTCCACTATTTAGCGGTAAACTTTCTGCGAAAAAGTCTGCCAATGACGACGAGTTCAACTTGGGGCGGAACGGAGGCCAAACGTGGCCCGGCCTGGTTGATTATGGCGGAAAAGATGAGCTGCGGAAAGTGAGGGGCGTAAATAACTCTCGGCTGAAATGCAGATGATTATGATATTTGCCAACTGGCAGCAAACTTTTTTAATAAGTTTGTCAAAAGCAAAGTCTGGAGGCCTCTGTCGGCGGAGTCTCCCTCTCTGCTTTTTTTTTTCCATCTTCGCACAGAAAACTTGTCGGCTTTTCCGCCTGTTCGTCGTTTGGCATTTGGAGCCGTTGAGCAAGTTTTTCCCCAGGCACACACACAGTCGTTCGAACAGCAAACCCATTGACCTTTGACACCTACGCAACACCTACATGGCCGAAGAGGTTTCCACTTCTTCTGGGCAAACAAATTTAAGCAATTACTCTCAAAGCAAATAAGCAATCATCATAAATATCATTTTATTTATTTATCTTGCGGCAGCTCATAAGTTTCCCGGATCTTGGCTATTTATAATGGAAAACAGCACGCTAGTGAGTGTTTGTTATTTGCGGTTCGGCCATTAAGTATTAAAGTTGCGAGAGAGAGAAAGAGATCACTTATGCAGATAACCGCTTACTCGGTTCAGTCTTAAACCGTTAACTTCTGGCGATTATGTTTGCTAAGCAGCTGCCGCTGCCGCTCTTTGTCTTATCTTTGCCTTGCACTCTCCCGCTCTGCCTCCCCTTCAACATCAGCACTGCTCTCTCTCCCTGTTTTCCGTTTCTCTTATCTCTCTGGCTTTAGTGGGGTTATTTTCCCAACTAAATCAAGGGGCGTCGGTGGTGTAATGGTCAGCATAGTTGCCTTCCAAGCAGTTGATCCGGGTTCGATTCCCGGCCGACGCACAAGTAAATTTTTTGTTCTTTTTTTCTATTTCTAAAGTTTTTTATTTATTTTTTGTTTATTATTACAACTATTTTTAATGTTTTATATATTATTGTATTTATTTGGATTTTCTAAGCGAATTATAAATATATAGAAATGTAAACACAAAGCTGTTCTGTCTATTTTCAACGCATTTGACCCAAAAAAGAACCTGACTATTTCCCACTCCCTCAGCCTTTCACCGACTTTTTCCCAGAACAAATTTATGGAAATTGCTCAAGTCATCAGGAATCAAAGAAGCATAACTTCTTTTTGGTCTTCATTTCCGGCTGCGCCGTTTGACGTTTTGCATTCGAAATGTGATTGCGCGGCGGCCCAAATCAAAAGTTTTCGGCCAAAACACAAATTATCCATTAGACGGGACATCAGCACAGTCATAATGGCCAGCGTTTGGTTATTATCAATTCAAGGCGATTTAAACGTTTATCGACTGACACAACACGGCTGGTGGTCTCTGTTCCCCCCAGCCTGACACGTATATATCCCCATTCCGGAGACATATCCCAATCGCTGCCGATCCCCAATCGCGGCTGTCAATGCTGTCAACATAATTAACGGCAAATGTCTGCGTCTTCGTCCGACTGGAAGCCAAAAGCCCCACGGCCATGACAAGAAGTTATGCGACGATGATGATGATGGTTGCTGGTGGCCCCCATAGCTGCCCATCGCTGCCCATCCGCTCCCGTTGTAATTTCCACGCATAATTACACGGAATATGTAAATGAGGGCTAAGGCGTCGCACAGACATCCCTTGACTTTGACTTTGGCTTCCGTCTTGGGAGTTCTGCAGAGAGAAAAAATTAGAATAAAGTATCTTTGTAGGTTAAATCTGGTATCTAGTATTTATTAATATGTTGAAGAAGCGGGAGACAGCTGAAGTCCTTCGAACGGAATAAGTTAACTTTGCTTTAAAGACAAAGAATCATTAAAATACAAAGGATTTTTTAGATCAATCATCACAAGAACCTAGACATCTTTTACTTTTTCGATACTTTTGGAAAAGCCTTCTTATTTAATTTATATTCTACAATCTTCGTGACTTATTTAATGTATTTTTCCAAGTGTTAGATTGACGCTTACAGGTGCCTATGCACCGCCATTGTTTGGATATTTATATGAAAGGTGATTACGCGCAATTAATGCATAAATGCAATGTGCTGAGAAATATATTGAATATACAGTGAATACTAATGATGCAAACACACACAAACACTCGCCAGATAATTTCAGGGCCATAAATTGCCAAGTCAGGGATGCCAAAAAGGAAGAAGTTCTTATAGAAGGACAGAAGGAGAAACCAGAGGAAATCATAGAAAAATCGTAGGAAAATTCAATGACTCGCGCTAGAGGGCAGCAAACTCTTGTCTAGCTGAGACTCTAGTGGATGTCATTGGCTGCAGACATTCTCCAGACAGCCAGAGAGACGACAGCCCGCCCTGTGGCCATATCTCATTGTCATAACGGACAGTGCTGACAGTAAATAATCCATCAATAATTGCATCCTCCTCCCAGTTACCAGTTGCCAGCTCCCCTGCTCCCAGTTCCCAGTTTTTCCAGTTGGCTCGTAGCTCTTGGCCACGGCCAATGCTTTATGTCAATTGTGCTGACATTAATCATGGCAGTTTTGATTGCCCGATGTCGCGATATTCCGCTTAAAATTGCCCACCCAACAAGGGTTCTGCTCTGGGCAACTATAGGCCATAGAAAACTCAGTCAGTAACTCCGCTTTGGGTGTCCAGTTGAACTGGTTTTGTGTTCGGTGGGGGATCGCTATCTCTTTCTTGATTAAAGATACTTAGTTGTCTAAGCGAGCAGATTTGACGGGAGACTGTGTGACAAGCTGGATTCTGAGGATGATCAGGTTTATTAATGTATTCAAAAAGGCTAGCCAGCTTGATTAAAAACAAAATACAATACGGGATTAAAAAGTAATCTAAGAAAATTATATAATATCTAGAATATTTATTGCATCAAGTATATATTAGGCAACTCGGAGACTACCTTTTAGGTTCTATTTCCAGCTCTCATGCCTTTTCAATATATTTTTGTATACTGTTAGATTTTCCCAAAGATTGAGCCATGCCTTGGGAGACAGCTCTTGAAGTGGCGCTCGTTTATATTTGTTTATGTTAAATATTTGGAGTGCATGAGGATGAAGAAGCCACTGAAAAGTGGAGAGCTGAGCGCCGCCACTCGAAGCCTTTTTCAGGTCAACTAATGGTGGTATTTCGGCAAAAGGCAAAGAGGTAACAGGTAACAGGTAACAGGTACCAGGTAACTGGCAAGCTGGGAAACTGGCAACTGAGGAGCACATGCATCACTGGCAACAACACAGAGCCATATAATGTGAAGAACTTTTTACTGAGGGAGAAAAGTGGATTTTCTTTTGCGCCATTTTGCGGCATTTTGCCGTTTCTTTGGCTTGGTTTTGCTGCCGCCTTCTCCGTTTCCTCCTCCTTGTGGCACTTTGTTTGTTTGCTTTTGGCTTTGGCGTGTTATTCACGTCTTGCTTCACACAGCAACTTAACCCATGCCACCCAAAAACCGCTCGCCTGGCTCAAAGTGCTGCTCGTGGCTGCGTCCAGGCGCAAAAGTGTTTGTAGCCGCCAGCCAGCCAGCCAGCCAGCAAGCTTATTTAGCCGCTCAAGAGCCTTCATTGAGGGGGCTTTCCGGAGGGCAGGACGAGGAGGCGTATCTGGGTCAGGGTTCCCCGCCAACTCAAAGATTGTACCTGACATAGAAAAGTTAAGGAAAACGCACATGTGAGGCGAAAGGAAGTGAAAGGATGTGCCTGGCGGTTGTCATTCTGTTAATTTCGGAAAGTACTTTCGTGGTTGAGAAAACCCAAATCAAAGGTGGACTAAATAAATAAAAGGTTGAATATTATTTAGATATCATTTTTCGTGGTTTTTAGTGGTATGAAGGAGGGAAATAAATAAAATACTAATGATAGTTGTAGCTTAACATTTTACAGAATAATACATTTAAATTTATGGGTAAAAAAACCCAGAAAACATCCCATAAATACATGACTAAAAGCCAAGCTTCTGGCCATTTAAATCCCCAATGCTGACCGCATTCCCAGAGCCAGAGGCAATTCCCACAAATTCCGCAATTCGCAAATGCCAAACTCAATCCGTAGAAACCGAACAATATTCAGTGACAACCGAACTACAACGCCAGCAATCAAATCAGCCAATCAACTGTCGATTACTTAAGCCATTTTCAATCAACACGGCCAAAACCGAACCCACACGCGCTGCCATATATATTCGCAGATACAAACACTGGCCTGGCACCTACAGATACAGATACATGTGCACAGATTCGGATTCAGGCGCAGAGGCACAGCCAGCGAATTACAAATCTCAAACGCACAATAAACGCAATTACAAGCGCGTTGTGGGAACTAGGGAGCCAGAGTGATAGAGAGGGATATAGAGGCGTTTAAGGAGTGATAGAGAGGGAGATAAAGCGAACCGCAGGCCACAATAACGTGGGCCCAAAGGAAATTGAAAGGCTGGGGCGCCAAGGATTTATGCAATTTTGGACTGAACCATCGGCTGGGCTTCATCAATCAATCAATCAGCAGTCAATACATATGGCCAGCATATGATTGAAGTCAATTGCGAGAAAACAGCATTTTTGATAAGTGGAAAACATTGAGGGGAAAATACCAGCGGGAGCGATCGAACCGTGGGCCCAAATATCCAATCAGCATTTAACTAGAGAAAAACAAAGTATATGACACTGTGGGTGTCTAGAAGCTAGGGAAAATGTTGAACTAAAATCAAATAAGAAGCTGTCAAAATTACAAATTTAGAAGATATCGATAAGTTATCGAAAATATGTAATTTAAGCATTTATCTAAAACTCAATATTACCTATAAGAGACTGAATAATGGAGGTTTTATTTGTGAGTTATTGGTGAACTTATACAAAATATATACTGGTTTCTTTGGAAATTAATAAAACCGATTGTATTTATGGGTTAAATATTAAATATTTATTTCAGCTGGAAGTACAAGTTCCTTGATTTTAATATTTATAAGGTATCATTGAAATATCATCTATGAATCATAGTGGAAACACCTCAGCTGCGAATGGCACTGGGCCGCAATATTTCGATTTTCCCTTCTCAACCGTAGAGTGGGTGGCAATTGTGACAGTCCCCCCTCCAATGGCAATCTTTCTCGGCCCTCGCTCATACATGCGTTCTGCACCTAAAAGTTTTGTTTTCATCAGATATGTACACGCAGACACACAGTCGAGCAAACAAACAAACACCCATAAATACATATAGAGAAACACACACACTTATGTATATTGGAACAAAGTTCGATGCATAACAAATATTGTATCTTATGAGTTTGTCTGGCAGATATCTGGGCTTGTTGACAATGCATGAATAGGATAAATACTTGCAAATTGTTTGCAGTAAATAAATCAAATTGTATCTGTGGGATTCGAGTATGAAATGTATCTAAGGGAGGTGTAAAGGCCAAGCTTTACTTATTCATTGAGGCCTGTCCTCCCTGTGAAAGTATCTTTTGGAGTGTCGAGACGCTTGACTTGGGGAAATACCTTTAATATGCAGGGAATTAATATTCATAAAATAAGGAAAAGAAATGTATAAAATATGTCAAGGAAAAATCTAAACAAACTATGGAAATATACTTTAAGAGCATAATCTCTAGTTGATTGAAAAAATAAGAAAGTTTCTATAGAAATAAATATAGATTTAAGACAACACCTGTTGCTTCCTCAAAACCAACTCACATTTCCTTGTTTTTCTTATTTTTGAAATATTTTATTTACTTTTAAGTGGATTAAGTAGACCAAATGTATCCCCTCTAAACACCAGGAAAAGCTGTTCCACTCTCATTTTCATTTCTGTGTCATTTTGTCTTTTCGTATTACCAAGGCTAAAAAGTTTTCGCACTCGCGCGAGCCCTGTGTGTAAGCTCCCAATTTCCGTTTTCTTCCGTTTTCCTGCATTTTCATTTTCCTTGACGCATTTTTTTTGTTTGTGGTTATCCCCCAATTCATCTGCTTTGCATATTTCTTTGTTATGTTTGTATTATTTTCGTTTCCTTTTGCTGGGACCGTTTCCCCAACCCAAAAACTTATTCTTTCTGTTCGAATTTTGTAACGTAATCTCTTCGTGTTGCTGGTAAGGGAAGTTTCGAAGAAAATCGGAGGGAAATATATGCAAATAAGTACAGGCTGTGCGTGGTCACCCACCGCTTGACCTTAGCCTTAAAGCTGGAGAGTATTTAATGTCAAAAGTATTACCGTATTTAACCAATACAAATTTCAATCCATAAATAAATGATAGCAAAAAATGTAGTCCACTCAATTGAAGGCGCAGAAATGTTTTAGCCACCCACGGCCATATCTTTTGCACACTTCGATTATAAGCCAGTGTGTCATTAAAATTGATTGCAATAACTCACTGATAAGTTGCCCGATAAGTCCAGGTCACATAAATTCACCGGATGACCGTCTATTAGCCATTGAAAGACATTTGGGCGGAATTAAAAACCCACAAGCACGCGCGATAAGAAAACCCCCGAAAAAAATAATATCAATACAAATCAAAACAAATGTTAATAAATAATTCGTAATTAGCAAGTATCATGCGTCGAGTGAGTCATGGAACTCCGAACTATCTAAGCCAGAGATAAGACCACTCCATCGCTAGGCAAACAAAGGGTTTATTTTGTGTGATATAAGTTCAGCAAAATACCACTAATCTATAGGGAAACATCTTGAGATTGAGTACTGCATTGTAATTTCGTTATCAGTCTGTTGACTCTTGATTAATGTGAATTTTTCTCAAGTGTCATGCCGTGTTTTTCGATTTTTTCAAAATTACTTGCAGTCAAGTTTCAGTTGTGTTCGGTTGACCAACGGTGTAGGAGGCTTTCGGTTAAAAATGTTGCTTTATGTGCTGACTTTTTTGCTGGCTTCTCAGCTAATAAGTGCAGAAGTTCAGCCCCAGCCTCGGAATGCAGTTGAACCGCCTAAATGTTATAGCTGCGAGGGCATTAATTGTCTGAGAACAACACGGCAGAATGTCACTATAAGTTGCTCGGATAAACTGGATGTCTGCGTCACTATTTATGATAATTGTGAGTTATTCGCCTATTAATTATTAGAGCCTATTTATATTTCTTGACCTATTTTTAGTTGCCGTTAGCGAGCGGGGTTGCTTCTCTCAGATTTCCCTAGCTGGCCAGGCCAAGTGTGAGGCTAAGGACAATCAGTGCCAAAAGTGCAGCGGCCAATTGTGCAATAATCAAGGTCGCCGGGACTTCAAATGCCTTCAATGCAGTGGCTCGGAAGTGAGTAAACAATGTAACAATGTAACAATGTAACAAATTGTAACAATATTAAATATATTTTGTGACCTTTCAGAACGCTGCCTGCAACAAGGGCGCCACTGTTTCCCTGACGGCCGCCCAATGCGGACTCTCCACATCGGCCAACTCCTACTGCTATGTCAAGGTCGTTGGCCAAGCCCTGCAACGCGGCTGTTCTCTGTCGGTGAAGGACCAGAAGTCCTGCCTGGATGATGAGAAGTGTTCACTCTGTCTGCCGGAGGACTCAAGTGATTCTGCTGCCTGCAACACTTTCGATTTGGATACCAGCTCCAAGAGTGGCCAAGGGCAATTGCTTAGCAGTGTGGGCTTGGCCTTCATTGCTTTTATAATGCTTAATTTGCTGAAATAGTTACCTTTAAATATTTACAAATAAATTATTAATCACTCCCAAAAAAATATGGTTTTAATCTTTATCAATACTTTGTTGTTTGACATTAAGCGAACATGTGATTGTTGGAAAAGCACCACAGTTCAATCACAGGGGAATTCTTTGGTTGTCAGTTTATTTTAGAGACCACTTCAAAAATGGTTGCAAAAATACAGTCGAGGTAGGAAAAATAAGAATGAAAAAGAGGGGTAACAAAGTTATTTCTGAGATGAAACGTGGAAACTAATTTCCACTATATACTTTCTGTTTAGTTACGGAACTGCATTGTTGATGTAGATGGGGTAGGAGATAATAACACAAACGAACATTAATATATTCTTTATTGTAATTTTTAAAAAGATTTTAAAAATGATTAACTGATAGTAATTACCTCTTGAAAACAAACACAAACTCAACATCAAGTTCAACAATAGATCGATAGAGGAATTTCCAAAAAAGTTCTTCTGTCGATTCAGAAACAAGTTACACAAGGTCTCCAAGTTAAACAACAAATTCAACTAAAAATTCAACGGACTAAAGATAATTTTCACTTACAAGTTGAACAAGAAATTCAACACCAAGTTCACAATCTATAATAAAAATGTCTGTAATTTCACAATTATATAACTTTCCAAAGGGAAGCTTGATTTTAATATTTATAAAGTTGTGTGCATATACGACTGTCCCCTGCTGTATGTTCTTAATGGAAGACTCTGAAGTGTTTGGCCATTTCCACGAACAAACGCACACACAATCGCATACCGGTCGCACACACCGGCAGAAACCGCACTTGAGGACTCTTCAGTGGAGCATTTGAAGTGGTTGGCGGTATAAAAGCCGATCGCATTGGCCAATTGCCCGACAGTCGAAGCCCCAAAATGAAGGCCCAAACAATTGCGAGTGCGCTGCTGCTGGTATGCCTGGTGGCTAATGTGGCGGCCAATACGGTGACCACCTGCCACAGTTGTGAGGGTTCCAACTGCCAGCGGGTTCAACTGGCTAAGACGCAGTCCTGTGTTGATTCCTTGGACTATTGCGTGACCATCTACGATGAGGGTGAGTCAGATATTAAATCGGGAGTACATAAGGTACTTAAGGGGCTCTACAAATATTGCAGCCAAGGTGCTGTTCAAGGGTTGCTCTCTGGAAATCCCCTATGCCCTGCGTTCGAAATGCAACGATGATAGCTCGTGTTACAAATGCAATACGGATAAGTGCAATAATGTAGGATCTGCCAAATATGCCTGCATTCAGTGTGATTCCAGCAAGGTACAGTACTTATTATAAAAATAATATATAAACATATTTAATATACGATTTCCTGATCCCAAAAAGGAATCCAACTGCGCCTCGAATGCTGACGCCTTGGAGGCCAGTCGCTGTGCTGCCCCCACAGCTCCCAATTCGTATTGCTATGTGAAGTCCTCGGGAGGATCGATTGTGAGGGGATGTTCCACCACCGAAACCGATCAGCAAACCTGCCTCAATGATGCCAACTGCCTTTTGTGCTCCTCTGGAGATATAAGGAACTGCAATGCCGCCAACATTGAGGAGAGTTCGAGCGCTGGAAATCGTTTTATTCGTTTCCTGAGATAATTTTACCTTAAAATACAAACAAATTATAATAAATTTTAAATAAATTACAGAATAAATGAACAAATAATACGAATCTAAAACAAAAGCATTGCACGTTGAATATTTATTTATTTAATATATTTAATAATAGTGTCAGCCAATAAATTGACAATAAATTTTCTGAGGTATAAAGGCTGGGGATACATCATTTTTTAATGCAATTCAGTTATCAAAACGTTGAATTACGTTTTATTTACTTTAATTTATGCAGTAAAGTAAGTTCACAGTTTTAACTGCCTTTCAAATTGTAGATAATATAAAACAATTAAAGAGTAAATTAGTAATTTAAATTTGTTTAAATGTAAGTAGTAATAATATTTATTTTTTAAAAAATTGCCACGTAAAAGGTTACCACCACCGATAAAAATCATTAACCTTCAATAAAACCCTTTAAATATTATCTCAAAGACATTCCAACTAAGCTATTGTCCAAGCAACTGCTATAATCGCTGGAGATAACCGCTTAATTGCAAAAAAGTTCCATTAACGTTGTAAACTTGTTTTTATTTACTTGCGACTAAGGAACTACTCGTACTTTATGAACTGCCCCACAAGCACACAGCCACTTGAGTGCAATTGGGCTTAAGGAACCCCACAAAGACAACAATATTGTTTATGCAATTACCGCAGAGAACATGAAAGGAGAATCACTTAACATGCTTGTTTACACACTCAAGACCAACTATCGATGATGGAATATCTGAGAGGGCTCTCTTGACCAGAATTTATATAAAGCCCTGGTCAGCGGTTGAGACCCTTTCAATGCTAAACTTGTCTCCTCCCAATGCCGATCACTAAGTTTTCTTTATTTTTGCTGGCAGCCGTACTATTTACGGGCAGCTATGTCCTTGCATCGGAAAACTGCATCTATTGTCGAGGGATTAATTGCCAGAAGAGTAGCTATAGTGCTGAGGAAGCGTGCTCGGATCGCTTGGATGCCTGTGTCAGTGTTTTTCAGGGAGGCATTATCCAGGCCCAAGGATGTTTGGAAAGCCTAGAAGATAGTTGGAGGGAAAAGTGTGGCAAATACAGTAGAGAAACTGGAGTTGACTGCGAAATTTGTATCTTGAATAAGTGCAACAATGTGGGCTCCAAGCGAGCTGGCTGTATTCAGTGTAATAATACTGAGGTAATTATTAAATTAATATTTATATATTTATATTTTAATATTTGTATATTTTAAAGGACACACAATGTGCGGAAGCCCCTGAACTTCAGCAAGCTAAGCTTTGTTCTATAGCCAGAACGGGCAGAAGTTTTTGTTACTCCAGTATCGTGGGAGAACTTGTGGAAAGGGGATGCTCCCTAACCCTTTCGGATCAAGTTAGATGTCTGGCAGATAAGAATTGCCATTTGTGTGATCCATTGGAGCAACCGCACTGCAATGATCAGATTGTTACGGCCGATGATTCGGCAACTACGGAGGATCCAACCAGTAGTTCAACATCAGACTCAACAACCGATTCAACAACCGGGTCATCCTTAACTAGTTCTTCTTCAAGCTCTTCTACAAGCTCTTCTACGAGTTCTTCTACAAGTTCTTCAACGAGTTCTTCTACGAGTTCTTCTAGTAGCTCCTCTACAAGTTCTCCAACAACTCCAACAACAGGTTCCCCAACCTCTTCAACAACCGAAGAAATCCCCACAACGACCAAACCGAATTCGGCTTTCAGATTGCAAGTTTCCATCTTGCTGATCTTTGCTCAATTGGCACTTTGCTTTTATAATCTTCATAAATAAGCCGGTAATTCGTTTTGGTTTTTTAGTTTTAATTCCCACGACCTTCTCCAAAAAACCGTAATCATGTACGGACTATTGTTAAACTAATTTTTATGATACGACCATAACTTGTTGCCGCCTTCAATTACAATCTTTTGGGTGGTTATGTTGGTTTGTTTTATGTCATAGATTAAAGCCAGATAAGCTACGGAGTATATGACGAAAATCCGAAGGTCGATAAGGAACCCTATTTATATAACAATCATATTTAAAAGTAGTGATTATGGAATTGTGAAATAAGATCTACTATAATTCCGAGCTGACTTTATTTTTTACCTTGTGTTTTGATTGAGATTAAAAAAGATTATTAAGTAATTGGGTTATTCCCATATCAATATCATTAATCGGAAATCTTTTAACATGAGCAATAAAATAAAAGGAAGTCTAGTCATCGCAATGAGTCAGCTTACAATTTTATTTCTTTGATGCCACACTTTCCTACCATTTATGGAGAGTAAATTTCATGACATTATCCAATAGCTGGCTTAAAGTTCAATAAGGGCCCATAAAAGTAAGCAATATACGTTGGGAGATTAAGTTCTTAGGAAGGCCTCTATATGGGGTTTTCCGATTCCAAACAACTATATGATTTACAGCCGCGATCCAATAAAGGCGCCATCTAGATGATGTATTTCCAAAGCAACTATCGATTAACTATAACCAATCGATGAACAAAGCTTTACGCGATTTTACCTTCGCAGATAGTTTATGAAAAGTGCGAAAAACTGAATGCAATTACCAATAGTTGAACTAACAAGGCTAAGACCATCCTGCCAATCAGGCAACATATATTCTAGTTCGTTATCGCGGCGTGTAAACGTGTTCACATCGGCTACATTTTTCGCTTGATTATGGCCGGCTTATCTCTCGGCCAATAGGGTATTTGTTTGTGCCTTTTTTTATGTTAATTCCCCTTTATCGGTTATAAATAACAGCGCTTTATCGGCCATAGAGCGAGCTATGGCAACAGCGCTCGTGCAATATGGGCCCCTAATATAGAGCCAATAATCAAACAGCACCGATAGGACGACACATCAATCGATCGATCGGTCGCTCGGACCTAAATCTATAAAAGGCCTCACATTGGCCAGCTGAAAATTAGTTGCCCGAATCCATTTTTGTGGCTAATACGTGAAAAACCGCGAGTCGTCGACGGCCTGAAGGGGCCCTGGAAAGCGATCATGAAATCAATTGCAGCAGGAGTAGCCTTGCTACTTCTCGTGCTAAGCCCATCGAGTGGTAGGTGTTTCCTATAAGGATAAAGGATTACATCATGTGAATGTGAAAGTGAAACTAATTACCAAGAACTTAAATAAAGTTATAAAGGATCCTTGAAGAGTGAACAATCATTAAACACAAAAACATTAAAAAGAAAAGTGAAAAAAACAAACCAAAGTGAAAACAAATTATGAAACTTAGTTAAATATTAAATAAAAGCATTCTGCTTAATTTAGAATGATCTCACAGCATTTTCACCAATAATTAAGACATCAATTATACCCAAAAGTGAAACACTAAATAAATTAAAATTGAAATCGTTTAAATGAACTTTTAAAAAGAAACAACAAGCTCATTAAATATTTCAATGATAGTTCCTAATAAAAAACTGGCTTATTTAACCCCAAAAATGATCCCTAAAAAACAGTGTAGTTGTGAAAATCCCATGAGCAAAAAAATACCTTTAAATAAATATAAATAAAATGGAGAAAGACCTATCTAATCTAACGAATGTAGTATCTGCGAGTGTTATTCCCCCAATCGTACATGAGAATTTAAAGAACTGCATGTCCGTCAATCGATGGCCGACCTTTATGAATCATGTCTCTATTGGGGCTATACTAAAGCTTTATCTGCGCAATAAATAATGTCCACTTCATGATGAGACATAAATGTTTAACTAATAATATTGGTTATGAAAGACACGATTTCTGTTTCCATTTCCTGGTACAAAGTATACATGTTCTTTCTAGCTGCAAATTGCAAAACACTTTAAGGCACAATCAGAATTGTCGAGTGCTTGCGAAATCTAGAAAACTTGATTTATATGGATTAAGTTAAGGAAAAGATTAAAAAGTTGCTCGTTTTGAAGAAAAAGCCTTGAGGATTTAATAATTAATAAAACTATTCCCCCTATAACTGCTTAATTAAATATCCTTTCAATAATCACAAGGCTATTATTAGTTATATAATGGACTTGCACTTCTTAGAACTCTCTTCACTTTCCCTTTTCTCCATTACTATGTTGCTGAACAAGCTCCTCTACATAGATTAAACCCCTTGCGATCGGCATTGAATTGCCCCATTTTTTATGGGGCCGCCACAAAGCAATTATTAATTTATTAGCCAGAGATTACGAGTCCAAAAAGATCGCGATAATGCGGTAACGGCAGCAATCGGACATCGTGGGTCATAAATAACGCCAAAATCAATTGCCAGTCGGTTGCCCCATAAAAACAGTCTTTTATACGTAACCAGAGCCGCCTGGTGCCATTAATTATGAGTTTATACCACTTTTTATTGAAGGAGGATCACAGTTTTAGGTTCTTAAAGCTAATCAAAGAAATGTTGCCTATATAACAATGTGAACTTTCTTTAAATATTTACTAGAGTGAGTTTTAGAGGTGCTGTCAAAAACTGTCTGAAAACCTTAACTTGATTTTCCCCCACTTAACTTCAATTTCCCACCAACCTTATGTTTCGCTCAGATGCATTTGTCCACAACTGGCATTCGGGCCCCATTAACTGCCACGAGTGCTCCACCCTCGAAGAGTGCTCCGCCGGCTCTGGAGCCCTGCGCAAGTGCCTGGATAACGATGCCCAAAGTTGTGTGGCCATTTTCAATACAAACGGAGCTGTGATCCAGCGAGGCTGCAGCGATAACCTGGAGACAGACTGCTCGGAGAGTGGGGAAAACTGCTACCAGTGCAGGTCACACGGCTGCAATTCCCTGACGACCACTGAGAATCTGCTGGAATGCCTGGCCTGCGATGCCCAGAGCGATGACAACTGTGTCTTCGACATCGAACTGGTGACCGAGAGGAGGAAGTGCAACCAGCAGTGTATCACAGCTCTGTACCCCACGAACAGTGAGGTGGGAGCTCCCCTGGAGTTGGTGCGCAGTTGCGCCGATGACCTGGATCTGGATGATCGCGAGGCCTGCGCCGATGGCACCCTGGAGAACTGTGTGGCCTGCAGTTCAGCCAGCTGTAATACCGTGGACCTGGGCGTCCGCGGCAGCTGTAACTTCTGCAAGGAAGACTGCTCTAGTCCCCAGTCCAAGACCTGCCGCGCCGTCCCTGCTGGCGAGAACGCGGAGAGCTGCTTTATCGAGTTCGATGCTTCCGGCACCATCTACGAGATGGGCTGCCTCAGTCAGTACAATGTGAGCGATGTCACCTTGATGGAGAGCAACAAGCAGCTGTGGTACTGCACCGGCGACAACTGCAATGTGGAGTCGGCTCTGGCCAAGCCCCAGATCTGTGCGCTGTGCAGTTCCCGCACAGATGATGACTGTGCTGTGGCGCCGGAGAATGTAACTTCCATCACGGACTGTGAGAGTCAGGTGAACAGCGACTGCTACTCCAGGATCCTGGATAATGGACACACCGAGCGGGGCTGTCTCACCAGCCTGGAGGGCGAGGATTACCTGGATTGTCTGAGGGACAGCAACTCGACCAAGTGTCAGAGATGCACGGGAGAGTTGTGCAACCAAGAGGTGAGTTTTCACTTTGTATAATATTCCAAGATGAAATATTAATTATATTATTTCCTTCCAGCTCCAACCCGCTGAGCGCCTGAGCTGCCAGATCTGTGATTCCAGCGAGGACGCCGACTGCGAGGCTTCGCCCGCCGCCTCCGCCCTCTGCCTGCTCCACACCGGCACCCAGCAGTGCATCACGAGCATCGATATCGCCGGCAACACCCTTCGCGGCTGCAGTGCCTCTTTGGAGTGCGACTCGAGCAGTTCCCGGAAGTGCCAGCAGTGTGTGGGAGCGGATTGCAACACAGCCAATCTCAAGAGACTGGAAGATGGCCAGCCCGGCCTGTGGGGTCAGGAGCTGCCCCTCAGCTGCGAGAGCTGCAATGACACCACCGCCTGCGCCTCTCCCTCGACCACAGTCTGTGCCAGCAGCACGGACTATTGTGTGTCCGTCTTCGATGCCGAGGGCGCCGTGACCGCCAAGGGCTGCAGTCAGGTGGTGGAGGAATCCTGGAGCACCTACTGCGATGCCAACGGCGCCAACTGCCACAACTGCAACTCCAACGAGTGCAACACCGCCCGATCTCTGGACAATTACAACGAGTGCATTTACTGTGACTACGAAAACGAGGACTGCGAATCGAACCCGGACAATGTCAAGAGCCGTCGCCTCTGCAATGGCCAGTGCATGACTGCTCTCCGCAGGAGATCCAGCCTGAACTTCGTGTACGACACCGTTCGAGGATGTCTGGACGACAAGGATCCAGCGGATCAGGAGACCTGCATTGCCGGCACCGATACCGATTGTGTGGCCTGTTCTGGAACGAACTGCAATGTGGATACCCTCCTGGAGGACCGATTGAGCTGCTATCATTGCTCCGGCGGTGACGAGTGTGAGGACCCGGATGCCAGCCAGTGCAGTGAGTACAGCAGCGAGGATCGCTGCTACATCCGGTTCGACAACGAGGGCGACATCCAGGGCATGGGCTGTCTGTCCGATCTGGACGAGGAGTACGTGGAGGACTACTTCCACCAACTGCTGTTCTGCAACGAATCAAACTGCAACAACTTTACCAATCTGCCCACGCCCACAAAGTGCATTGCCTGCGACTCCTCCGAAGATCCCAACTGTGTCACAGATCCCACCAAGATCACTCTGATTGGAAACTGTGGCGTTTTGCCCTACACCAGCTGCATGATGCGTGTGACAAGTGAGTTTAACTGTTTCTCTTTTATTCCAATAGACATAGTTTCTCTTACTCTCCTTTTAATGGAAATTTGATAAAGAGTACCTAACCGAATCCTTTGTTATCCCTTTCCAGATGGCATCACCCAACGTGGCTGTGTGAGCAGCTTGCCCCGCGAACAGCTTACCGCCTGCCTCGAAGGCACCGGGCTATGTCAGGTCTGCGAGGGTGACCACTGCAACGTGGACATCTATCCCGCCGATCGGCGCCGCTGCCAGCGCTGCAATTCCCTCACTGACCCCACTTGCTCGTCCGCCCCGGATGCCGGCGAGCCCTGCACCTACTATTTAGAGAACGAGGGCTGCAGTGCCAAGCTGGTGGACGGCGAAACCTATCGTGGCTGCCAGCGGGAGTTCACTTGCGACGATTCTGACAAACAACATTGCCGCCTGTGCTCCGGCAAGGACAACTGCAACGTGGCGGACCTCCTGAGCTCGAATATCGGGTATCCAAAGAACTGGGCCACTCCTCCGGTCAACTGTTACACCTGCAATGGCACCGACTGCCAGGGAGACAGCCTGGGCGCCGTGCGGAAGTGTGTGGGAAATGATGAGCAAAACTGCGCCACAGTCTTCGATGAGACGGGCTTGGTTGTCCTGCGGGCCTGCTCCGATACCCTTTACGAGGATGCGGAGCTGCTGCAATACTGCGACGAGAACTCCAGCAGCTGCAAGTTCTGCAGGTCAACGGGCTGCAACAATGCCAGGGAGCTGGACACCTATGTGGACTGTCTGCTCTGCGAAGCAAGCGACGGACCGGACTGCGTCCGCAATGTGGGAGATGTTTCTCGTACCTTGTCCTGTCAGGGAAGTTGCTTTACTGGCCTCTATCCTCGCAACCGTTCGGAGGCGAATCCCGTGCTGGATCTGGCCCGTGGTTGCCTGGATGACCTCGAGTACGATGATCGGGAGGCGTGTGCGGCGGGCACCTTGGAGAACTGCGTGTCCTGCTCGGGCGCCTCGTGTAACAAGGATGATGTGCCGGAGGATCGTCTCAGCTGCAACTTCTGTGAGGACTCCGAGTGCGACACCCTGGGCAGCCAGCTCTGCTTGGGCCATCGGTCCGGGGATCAGTGCTACATCCATGTGGGAGATCTGAGCGTGAAGGCCATGGGTTGTGCCAGCGACTTGGCCGATACCTTCCTACTGGCCAATCGCCGGGATCTGTATTTGTGCTCTGGCGACGATTGCAACACCAAGGACAAGCTGCACCTGACGGGCATTGCCTGCAACTACTGTAACTCCACCTACGACGACTCTTGCGTGTCCACAGGCGGTGAAACGAGTGCTGTTTGCCAGCACTACGTCTATCCGGATTGCTACACCTACCTGAATGAAGGTAGGCCTTCTTAGTGGCTTATATTAGGCTGTTTCCTAATCATAAAACTTCCTTTTACCTTTTACAGATGGCGTTCTGCTGCGTGGCTGCATCATGGACACGGATGACGCCGTCTTCGACGAATGCACCAGCTCTGGAAGCTCCAACTGCACCGTTTGCAGCGAGAACAACTGCAATACGGTGGTTTATCCCACGGATTGGCTGACCTGCCTGCGTTGCGACTCCTCGAGTGATGCCGACTGTGCCTCGGCCCCTGCCAGCTACTCCAGCTATTGCCGCACCTACTCTGAGTACGATGCCTGTGTCACCAGCCTGTCCAAGGGACGCACCCGTCGTGGCTGCCAGTCCGAGCTAAACTGTGATGAATCTCAGACCGGCAGCTGCCGTGTGTGCTCCGGCGCCGACTGCAACGTTGTGGACCTGCAGTCCGCGTACGTGGGAGAGCCCGGCAAGTGGACCGATCTCCCCCTAAGCTGTTATGTCTGCAACGACGCAGCCAGCTGTGCCGCGGTTAGTGGAGACCCCACTAAGTGCGAGGGCAACAACAAGCAGACCTGCTCCACCGTTTTCAATGAAGATGGTCAGGTGGTGGCTCGCGGCTGCTCTGATGCCGTCCAGGCGGCCAATGTCGATTACTGTGACCTCAACCGTGACAACTGTCCGCAGTGCAAGTCGGATGGCTGCAACAGTGCCATGTCCCTGAATGACTACGTCGATTGCTACTTCTGCGATGCGGAGGAGGACTCCACCTGCGCCTGGGAGAAGCCCACGGCGACCAGAAGGTGCCAGGGTCAGTGTATGACGGGCCTGTATCCGCGCAGCTCCTCCTGGGACTCGGCACTCCTGCCCACTCGCGGCTGCCTGGATGATCTGAGTGAGAGTGAGCGCACCTCGTGCGCCGCAGGAACACATGCCAACTGCACCGCCTGCACCGGGTCCTTGTGCAACGACAACGACGTGGTGGAGAACCCACAGGAGTGCTTCGTCTGCACCGACTCCGAGTGCATCGACGTGGTTAGCACCAAGTGCCTGGCCTACAGGGAGCAGGATGAGTGCTATCTGGCCTTCGATGACAACAGCCTGGTGGCCATGGGCTGTGCCAGTGACTTCGAGACGCAGGTGATCAAGGAGCTGGTGGCCCAGCAGCGGATTCTCCTTTGCTCGGGACCCAGCTGCAACACCCCGAACTCGACGCCCGATCCCAACACCTGTCTGACCTGCAGTTCCCTGGACGATTCACGCTGTGCCACCAACCCCAACCAGCTGCTCACCACTGACATTTGCTCCAAGCTGCCCTACACTTCCTGTGTGACCCAGATCGATAGCCGCGGCAACACCTTCCGAGGATGCCTGTCCAGCCTGGGCGGCGATGACTTCTACGAGTGCCAGACGGGCGATGGAGAGCTCTGCCAGACCTGCACGGGAGACCGCTGCAATGGGCTGAGTGTGTTCCCGGCGGATCGCAGGAAGTGCTACCAGTGCGACTCCTCCACCGATGAAAACTGTGCCGCCTCGCCCTCGAGTCTGAGCAGCACCGTGTGCCCCATTTACTCCGCGGACGAGTCCTGCGTGACCACCCTCGTCGATGGTGTCACCCACCGAGGCTGCAACTCCACGCTGAGCTGTTCGAATCCCTCGGATCCGTACACTTGCCGGGTTTGCACCGCCACCGATGGCTGCAACACCGTCAACCTGGAGAAGATCAGCGAGGACGGCTTCCCCGGTATCTGGCAAGTGCCGCCCATTGATTGTCTTGAGTGCACTGGAACTGCTTGCGCCTCGGGCGGAGGTTCCCTCACCAAGTGCACCGGCTTTGACAACTGTGTGACCGTCTTCGGGGATGATGGAGTGGTAAACCAGCGCGGTTGCTCCGATCCCGTGTTCGCCGCCTCCACGTACTGCGACGAGAACCCCGCTTCCTGTCCGCGCTGCAACTCCAATGGCTGCAACACCGCCGACTCCCTGGACAACTACGTCGAGTGCATTGTGTGTGATTCCAGCGCGGATGCGAACTGCGTGAGCGATCCCTCACAGATCACCAAGACCCGACAGTGCCACGAGAGCTGTGTCTCCGCCTTCCTGCCCCTGTTCGGAGAGACCGAGGACCCCAGCTACGCTCTGATTCGCAATTGCTACGACGACCTGGAGAAGGAGGATCGGGATGCCTGTGCGACAGGCAGCAAGCTTTTCTGCGCCACCTGCAAGGGCGCCAAGTGCAACTCCGAGGACTTGGTGGCTAGCCGGCAGAGCTGTCTGGTCTGCCAGGGCGATGGCTGCCAGAAGCCGGAGGCCAGGAGCTGCGCAAACTACAGGGAGAACGACGAGTGCTACATTCAGTTCGACGAGGAGCGCTCGGTGTCCGCGCTGGGCTGCCTGAGTGAGCTGAGTCATGACGACATCTACCTGCTGAAACGCTCCAAGCGACTGCTGACCTGCAGTGACGGCGACTGCAACACCTTCGAGTCCATCCCCGAGGTCGAGAGCTGTGCCCTCTGCAGCTCCCGCACGGATGCCTCGTGTGCGATCAGCCCTGCGAGTGTGGCCGGCGCCACGAAGTGTGAACTTGGCGGATTCCCCGAGTGCTACTCCCGAGTCCTGTCCGACGGCAGCACCGAGAGGGGTTGCCTCTCCAGCCTGGAGGACGACGACTTCCTGTCCTGCTACAACGGCACCTCCAGCAGCTGCTCCTCCTGCCAGGGCAGTGCCTGCAACCAGCAGCTGTATCCCGCCAACCGTCGTTCCTGCCACGTGTGCAACTCGGAGACGGATGCCAACTGCCACTCCGCGCCCAGTAGCCTCACCGTGTGCTATCTGTACGAAGCAGATGACCAGTGCGTGACCAACTACCGCAACGACGTCACCTACAGGGGCTGCTCCTCCTCGCTCAGCTGCGAGGCGAATGCCAAGACCTGTGTCTACTGCGAGGGCGACGGCTGCAACGTGGTGGACCTCAGCGCTAAGGCGGACGACAATTCGGGCAAGTGGCAGGATCTGCCGCTCACCTGTCTCACCTGCGAGGGCGCCGACGCCTGCCAGGCTGAGGACATACCCTCGGTCAAGTGCCAGGACAACAACGAGCAGGACTGCCTGACCGTGTTCAATGCGGACGGCGTGGTCATCCAGCGAGGCTGCCAGGACGACCTCGAGGCGGATCCTACCATCTCCACCTACTGCGGCTCCAATGACGCCAGCTGTCCCTCCTGCAAGTCCTACGACTGCAACAATGCCACCGCTTTGAGTCAGTACAACACCTGTATCTACTGCGACTCCTACAAGGACTCCACCTGTGTGTCGAATCCTACCAGTAGCAGCCACAGGACCCGCCAGTGTCAGGGCAAGTGCATGACTGCTCTGTACGGCAGCACCTCGGCCGGACTGGATCTCATTCGCACCTGCCTGGACGACAAGGAGGAGGCCGATCAGCTGATCTGTGCCAGCGGCAGCGACTCCACCTGCTCTGCCTGCGAAGGTGACTCCTGCAATGCCGATAACCTGCCGGCGGATCGCCTCAGCTGCTACACCTGCGAAGGCGACGACTGCGAGGATCCGCAGGCGCAGCAGTGTGTGATCTACAAGGAACAGGATAGCTGCTTCCTGTGGGTCGATGAGGACAACAACCTGCAACAGCTGGGCTGCCTGAGCTCCTTCCGCAACCAAGATCTCGAGAGTATTCTAAAGACGAAGCGCATTGCTGTCTGCGAGGGCGAAAACTGCAATGTTCCCCAGCTCCAGACGCCGGTGCGTTGTGCAGTCTGCGATTCTACCGAGGATCCGACTTGTGCGACGGATGCCCAAGCGGTGGGCACCTTCCAGACCTGCAGCCAGATGCCGCACACGGGATGTTTCACTAAGCTGGAGGACGGTGAGTAGTGACTCAGGGATTATGAGAGATTTCCCTTAACTCGCTCATTTCTTTTTCCTTAGATGGTTCAACCCACCGTGGCTGCCTGTACGACCTGGACCAGACACCGTTTGTCTCCTGCCTCCTGGGCAGCGATGCCAACTGCACCGTGTGTTCCACCGATGGCTGCAATCGTGAGGTAACTTATTCTTCCATCAGGCATGGACGTCGACTTCGTGGCCTTACATAATTCCCAAGAAAACCAACCTGATTTACAAACTCTTATCCCTTAACAGGTCTTCCCTGCCGATCGCCAAGTGTGCTACTCCTGCACCTCCGCCGATGACTCTACCTGTGAGTCCGATCCCAGCTACACCCTGGCCTGTGCCTGGGTCAGCGAGACGGAAACCTGCAAGACCTATCTCTCCGGCAACGTGACCACTCGTGGCTGCAGCAGCAGCGTGGAGTGCGAGTCCAGCGATTTCCGCAATTGCCGCAGCTGCTCCGGCAGCGAGTGCAATGCCATTGACCTGGCCAACCGCGTTGATGATGGCTGGCACGGTGGCTACCAGGCACTCCCCTTGAAGTGTCACTCCTGCGAGGGCGAGCACTGTCTGAGCTCGTTGGGACCGGCTGTAACGTGCTCCCTGAACATCGAACAGGACTGTAAGATTGTCTTCGACGCGGACGGCGTCACTGTCCGCCGGAGGGGATGCTCGGACGATGTGGACGACTACGAGGATCGGTACTGCCGGCAGAACCCGGAGCTGTGCTTCACCTGCAAGTCCAACGAGTGTAACGATGCCTGGGCCACGTCAGAGTTCGTGAGCTGTACCTTCTGTAACTCGGCCAACAATGAGACCTGCATCACGGATCCCACAGAGTCGGGTCTGGCCAAGCGCAATTGCAAGGGCCAGTGTCTGGTGGCACTGAATGGCGAGGACCTCGTCCGATCCTGTCTGGACGACAAGGAGCTGTATGATCGCAGTGACTGCTCCACCGACGAGAGTGGCACCAACTGTGCCGCCTGCTCGGGTGCCGGTTGCAACACCTTCGCGTATCCCGCGGACCGACTCACTTGCCACAGCTGTGCGGATGACAGCTGCTCCAGCAGCAAGGCCCAGGCTTGTGTGGCCTACAGGTCGGACGACTACTGCTTCGCCAAGTACGGAACCGATGGCGTCGTCGAGCTGCTGGGCTGTGCCAGCAGCCAGAACAGCTCTAGCCTGGAGGAGTGGCAGGAGGAGAACAAGCTGTACTCCTGCCAGGGCAGCGAGTGCAACGATCTCAGCCGCTTGCCCAGCGAGGGCGAGTGTCTGTCCTGCGACTCCAGCCGGTCGCTGGAGTGCGCCCAGGATCCCTCGAGTGTAACGTCCTCCATTACCTGCCATGTTCCCAACACCGAGTGCATAACCCGGCTGGAGAACGGCAACACCATCCGCGGGTGCAAGAGTGCCCTCAGCGACACCGACAGCGCGGCCTGCACGGCCAACGGAAGCTGTTCCGTCTGCTCCGGCGACAAGTGTAATGCCGAGATCTTCCCCAGCAATCGCAGGCGCTGTCACTTGTGCAACTCCACCGCCAATCCGGATTGTGCCAAGAAGCCAAACCACGAGGCTGTGTGTCCCATCTATGCCCAGGATGATGTCTGTGTGACCTCATACAACAATGGCCTCCTGCGACGAGGATGTGGCAGCGAGCTGGAGTGCGAGATCGATAGCGAGGATCACTGCCAGAAGTGCTCCACGGATGGATGCAACACCGCCGAGCTCACGGGCTCCGCCGGGGCTGTGTCTGGCCTGGGACTGGGTCTCACCTTGCTGCTCGCCTGGTGCATCAGCTACACCCAGCGGCTGTAGGAGGTTTCCTAGTTCCCTCCCCACTATTCCCCGCTATGCCCCTTGTATACTTAAGTAGATTTATATAGAGTATGCTTACGTAATTAGATTGCTGTGCTGACAATAGAGGCTTCTCTTCCGGGCCTCGAACAATCTACAGAACGATTTGTAAATAAACCAAAACGACAAATTATATACTATTTTTAAGGCATTTTTATTTGGGGATATAAAAAAGAAGAAAAAGAAAATCCAAATATCTTGTAAGGTTTACTGTTTTCTTAAGACATTTATAAACATCTATTAATATTGAAATAATAGTATAATAAGTGTCATAAACTTGTTGGAAAGATTTAAGCACTTAAACCTTCTATGCTCTCAAAAAATACTCTTCTTAGAATGCCCTTCATGCCTTGCAACTCTTTTCCTCTCTTGAGTCCCTCCTCCATGTCCTGTTTTTTCTGCAGTCTTAACGCCTGTCTGGCCTTAAAACTCCTTCAGTTTCTACACCTTTACTCCGCTGAGAGATCCCAGACGAAGGATTCCCCCTCTGTTTCACCTCAATTTTTCGCTTGAATAAAGTTGAAAAGTGAAATTGCCTCTCTGTCTCTCCAAAAAAAACAATGGGCGAGGGAAAAAAGTTGCCAAGAAATTGCAAAACGCAGTCATTGGAAATAAAATGCAAATGCAGAAGGCAAATGCGATGCGATGTTTGTCTTTAGTGGAATTTAAGGCAAATTGAAAACAAAGAAATCCTGCGGACATACTGGACTATCTACAGAGTCTTGTCAGCCATCAAGATTGTGGGGAATCCAAGAAAAACTTGTCGCTAGACCACTTGATTTCGTTTTAATTGCTGGCTGAACGATAAGCAATTGCGTTTTAAGATTTATGGCCGGCAATTAAGTGGTTTGACAACGATTTAATGGCAAATTACACAACAATAGCCACAAAGACATGTGTAGGCGTAAAGAAAAGAGAGTGGAGAGAAGTCCGTGAGTAATGTGTATTAAATAGACTTATTGATGGCTCAGTTAAAACAGCGAAGTGCTTGTTATTCCCTTCTTATTTTATTGCTTTCAAGATCTTTTAGTGGTTTCATTTACTAGTTTATTGTGGGACTTACTGAAGGGTTTTTTTTTATTAAGTTGTGGTTTATTTTGTGACAAAAGATACCACTCCCTTTTTAAATATGGAAGCTTACAGTACTGTCTGTGGTTAATTTATTTATTACATATATTCATCGATCACCAACGTGCTGATTTGTTTTTTTTATAGAGTTTCCTTGCCATATCGCCTTGCAGCTGTCACAACAAACTGACTGCCCGTTAACCCAAACAGCAAGTTGACCAATTTATTTCGCCGCGTTTATCACGTCGCCTAACTCGCTTTTCCACGCCATAGCCCCCCCGATTTCCTTGCTGGCTTGCTGACAGCGACAGCCGCTTTTTAAATCTATTAGTTTTTGGCCAAACTGCTGCCAGAGCAACGAGCCTGTTCCTGCAGCGACAGAGCAAATAAAATTTAATAAACCGCTTTTCGGGCTTCGAAGGCCAAGAGAGTTATGAGGCACGAAATAAATTATTTTTGGTTTTTGTCAGTTGATTAAAATGTTTAAGGGGAAAATTAATTGCAGTCCAGGATCGTGGTTGGTGAAAAACGGGTCCATATGGGGATGGAATTATAATAATTAAGCTAAAATAATTGTTAACTTCATTAATAAAAGTTAAGGTGCGACAATTATCTTCTTTATGCAAATTATGCTATAATTTCAGAGACGATTAATCTGAAAAGTTTATCTTTTTCAAGTTTTTTTACTAATGACACTAAGAATATATAAATCAGCACTCCAAATAAATATAAACTGCTAACTTTAAGTACACAATCTTCCCCAATTCAATGTAATTTCCGCAGCACTTGTTCGCTTCTGCCCCAACCGGCATGAGGAGATTGCAACACATGTGTGGCAGAAGGAGAATACACAGAAGACTTGACGGTGCAACATATATATAGTATATATATATATTTGGGAATCCCACTCGTCATCTTCAGGAGGTGTACGTGTACGTGTCTCTGGATTCTTATTAGTTTTGCCCTGGACGCGCATCGTGGCCGAAGGAAATTAAAATTATTCAAGCAGTAAATTCAATTTAATTATAGCCAGAGTAAGTAGGAAAAAAATGTAATTCTGCAATTATTAATTAAAAAATTATGGGGATGACTATTTATGATAAATTGCTTGAAGAGATGTTTAAGAAGGAATATTTTATGATTTTTTTTAATATCTACACCCCTTTGTAGTGTTATAAAATATTATTACCCATTCGTCCGCTATTATAAACCGAACAAACCTAAAACCCTTTTAAAACAGCAACCATCTGCCGTTTAAAAACTAAATCCAAACAATTGAATTTACTCAGCCACAGAAACACAAATAAAGATATATATTCTCATGCAAAAATATATTTGTATTTATTTGAGAACCGCGCGGCATTATTTAAATTGAATTTTTACAAAATTAAGTTGATTGTATTACAAAAAGTAGAGGAGGGGGATGGAGAGTTACAGAGTGAAAATTTATATTCTATGTTGGTCTCTGGGCTTATGCGATATTTATTTATGGCCGCCAACTTGTTTGTTGTCCCTACGCCCCATGTCCTTCCCCCCAGCTCACCCATATCCTCGCTGCCTCTGCATCTACACTTTCCGTGGTATCCCTAACAGCATCGGGCTTATATTTTATTTATTTTCCTTTTCGGGAAAACAATTGAACAATTGATTTGCGTGCATTCGAATTTGTTACAGGGATTTAAGCTGAATGATTTATGGTTACGTGGATTTGTTACAGTTTTTTCTGCGTTTTTTATTCCGCACTGTAAGTGCATTGAAATTTAAATAAATCCAAACAAATGCCAAATATCTTTGGAATTATTTTAATTGTGGAAATTGTAGACTTCTTTTACGTTATTTGGGTTTTAATTTATTTTATTTGCCCATCTTTTTCGGCATATTAGCTTTTCCAACTTAAAAACAAATCACGCATACGCAGGGTTATCCGGAAAATGCCACCATTTCACATTGAAGTTGGCAACGTTTAACAGTTTCTGGCGCATCGCGTCTAGTTGGCACCATTTGGTCAGCTACCAAAGAGAGCCCAGACCAAACCAAATAAAAAAGGCAACAAAAAAGGATCAGACTAGAAGAAACGAAACCTAAAATACCCAAGAAACCAATTCAACTTTAATAGTTATTTGCGAGCTATCAGATTGAAGTATAATTTAGGGTAGGGACTATTT
Organism: Drosophila kanapiae; assembly: GCA_008042475.1. NCBI lineage: Eukaryota > Metazoa > Arthropoda > Insecta > Diptera > Drosophilidae > Drosophila > Drosophila kanapiae. The sequence goes on along the minus strand of VNJM01003482.1, from coordinate 59,907 downwards.
AATTAACTATCTATTTCAAATAGTTCTTTAATTAACCTTTTATGGTAATTGTTGAATTTTGCTAGAAATACTTGTAGGCAGTTCTGATATAATATTTTCATACTGCAAATACAAATGTCTGATAAATTAAAACATTAAAACAAAATCTAATATACCTTATCTTACCCTGTAAGCAGCATCATTTTTTGTTTTAAATATATGTACAAATAAATTAAGCCATCACAAGCAATAAAAACCGGACGCAACGCAATGCGGAGCGGAATTTGGTGTGTTTGGCGCCGACCAGGGTTGCCAGGCGCCGCAGCGACGGGGCCAACAACCCTGGCGCATCATCGTTTTCCATTAAATCCGTTTCTTTGCCTCTTTTTTTTTTGGCGAGAGTTAGATAAATGTAAATAGGAAATGGAATGCATGACTTGCGCCAAAGAAACTGTCTACATTTTTTTGCCACTCTGGTGACCCGGTCAATGGTTGAAATTTATATAAATAAGGATCCCATCCAAAGGGTTTTTCCCAGGAGGTGTGAAGAATTGTGTTAGTCGGACAGGCCACCCCGGGGACTTAGAGTTTACAAATGACTTAAACGGAACGAGAGGCTGTTTAATGCATTTAAAATATAGGATTTAAGTTATTTGTCACGTAAATCGTTCCAGCTTGAGCTGCTCCTTTCCCTTACTCTCTAATAAGTATTGCACCTGGGCGGAAGGGACATGTAATGCATTTGGATTGCCGCTTAATTAACCAGCACGTACTCCTGTGACCCCAACTGGTGTCAGCTGTTGCAAATATTTGGCATGTGGCGCCAACTCTGCATTCCACCTAATTAGCATTTGCAGAACCGGGGGAAAATTATTAGAGAAATATTATAGGAATATTAAAGAAATGTTATGGAAATTTATTTATATTTGTAGTCGTATATTTAGCATATTTAGAGGGAAATGCGATGAATAACTTCTAAGGTCAGGCACTCATTACTCTATCAGATAGGATTCTTTTACCAGCTTTATTTCTATTAATAATATTTAATGTCCAAGGAAGTATATGATATATAGCCCTTTAATATTGAATGCTTAATACAGATTTAATTTAACCTCGAACTACTTTTAGTTATTTTCCGCTCCTTACTTAACCAAATTACCAAAATTTTCCGCTGTGCATCGGGATAATTTAATGAAATGCAAAACACGCGCGTTACTCTACGTTTAGTGGCACCGTTTAGTTCCAAATTTATGTTGCCAAATGATAAAGTAAATGGCCAACGATTACATGGGGTCATATGTTTGGATTTCCACGGCGCGATAATGGACAAAATGGTCAAAGGGGGGATTGCCAGTGACTGCAACTATCTACCAACTATATGTGTACATATATTTTTTGGTTAAGGCGACGATTTATTGAACCTGGCGACTTATCAGCGACAGCAGAGAGCCAGAACAACCCTCTAACTCAGTCAGTTGGTCAAGAAGGCTGGCCAACCCCCAAAAAATAAAGAGATCCTGCAGGATGTTAAGCGTAAACGATGCTGACACTGACACAGATACAGAACAAAACTACGGGGAGTGTGGGAAGGAGTAAAGCTATATTTCCGGGGAGGAGTTCGGTTGACTGGTGCCAATTTTGCTGTTGATTACAACACTCGACCCCGCACCTTTAGCCACTCGCTTGACAAGGGTCAAGTGAAAGTTTTACGACTTTCACTAAAGCTAAACTGTTTCCCAGCCCCCTGGCTCGCTTCAGTTTGTTTATTTTTAAGTTTAATTTGAAGGAAATTGTTCCAAAGCAGATTTAACTAAAGGAAAACAGGATGGTAAAGTGTGAAAGGAAATTAAACTACCTGGTAGTGACATTTTTTGGTACCAAGGGAGGGATAATTGGTAGACCAGCCTTCTGATAGTATGTAACTTCTATTCTAGTCTTAAAGCTCAACCTTTACTAAAATCAATAATCCCTGCGACATAGACTACGCGCTGCAACTTTACTGGGGTTCCAATGAGAAGAGATATATCATATCTGACCAAAAATGCTCCACAAAAGCCAAAGCCCTGCACTAAATCTTCCCCCGAAGAGAGAGGGAAGTGGAGATAGACTACCATACTCGGTGCAGGTTTTTGGCATCGCTGCCAAAATCATACATCAATTTGGGGACATTCGTCAGTGCCAGGCCACAAATGTGACATGGACCAGAGGCGGAGGCCGGCACATTTGCCACGCGGAATATTTCACCACATCGAGAACCAGCGACCAGAGGAGGAGCCGGGATAGGAGCCAGGGCCAGAGACTAGAGCCAGACAGTAGAGGGAGGGCGGTGGTACATGGCTGCAACATTGTCAAAACAATTAATCATTGATGATGAAAATGCGCATGGAACCAGCAAATGGCCGCTTGACTGGCTTATTTGTACCCGGACAGAGATTCCGCCTGGTGGCCTAAATTATGTACGGAACAAGACCACAAATTAGACAAACTTTCGCATGATTATTTCAATTACAAACAAATGAATATATAGAACTAACGCCTCCGGAGATTTGTGTATATCCTGACTATTGCCCGAGAAATCCAATTAAATGCCAGCAGTTCAGTCAATGATGCTTGAACTATAATTTATAATTGAGTAAGCCATAATTGTGTATTGTAGGCAATTAATTTATATGCATTTTGGTATTACAAAAGCCTAGATATACGATTTTCCATGTACATGTATTCTTTTTTAATAAGTGATTTTTAATTGTGATTTATATATTTTATTTCTTAGTTATTAATTTATTATGAATTGTTTTTTTTCTCCTCACGTCGCTTCAGACTTTTCCTTTTGTTTCAAATATTTAATTTGATATATTTAATCTTAAATCTTTAGTTCTGTTCGTATTATATTAAATATTATTAATTTCTTGGTTAGTTTTCTTCTTATAATATTTTATTGACTAATTTCCTGTTGCTTATTAGGCTCTCCTATTAGTAAGCTATTTTTTTAATGGATTATTCGTCGTTTTGGGTTATTTTATTATTCAATTTTTACGTCATTTAAATATGTCAACAAACATGGCTTTTATGGCACCGATTTCTTTATATTCCTCTCTCCCCCATTTCGTGTAATAACGGGTCAGTTTTGACGGCCTGGTTTACGGCTCCATTCCCATAGAATTAATGAGTCGTTATGGGAGCATAAAATATGCAATCGATAGAAATGAGGGCAAGTTCCCAAAGTCGAAAGTCGGTCCACAAAATCGGAATCACCTGTCGCCAGCATACGAATCTAATTTTATTGGGAATGGTCAACGTCTGGGCTTACAAGAGAATTTACAAAAAGGAGTTCCCATTAAGCGTTTCCATATAACTATTTTTCATTTTCAATGTGCTCGGGGCCCTCCTTGAGTTTTTATGTTCGCCAAACAAGGTCTCGAAAAAGCCTAATCATGTAATGCCTTTGGGGCCCATCTTTGGTCCAATGGAACGTATCAAATAGACAACGCTAATTGGTCGTGTGTTGGTCAGTTAGTTGAGCCGTTTTAAATACCCTAGAAAAAAAAGGAATATTAATAATCACTACTGTACTCCTGTCATATATCTTCACTCATCTGACAAGGCTCTTCAAACTGGGTGCTTATTTATACGCTCAAAGGTCTGCACTTAAGGGAAAGGTTATTTAAGGGTTATTTAGTTGACAAATCATGTTCATTGTAGTTGTTATTTATTAAGAAGAGAACTTTTGTAGATCCGTGCCAAAGAAACAGTGTGACCAGTCAGCGACGAATGATAATTCTTTCTTTTTGAAGAGCATGGCAAGTTATTAGTGATGCCAGATTGTTTAGCAATTTACCGATAAATTAATTAATGGTTATTTAATAAAATAAGTAGACTTTAGGCAAAGCATAATTAAAATGAAAAGAGAAAAAACGGAAGGATCAATGTGAAATAATCACAATCGAAATAATAATTAGAGGAAAATGTTTTTTGTACATTATTTTCACGACAATTTGCATAAAGCGATTTTGCCCAAGAAATAAAAGCTCAAGTTCTCAATTTGTGATGTTCGGGGATCGCATTACCGTGTAATTAATCCATTATAAGGCCTTGCGTGCCAAGTGGCCATTGCATGCCGCTCGAGAATTGCATGCAAATTATTGCAAGTATGTTGAGCATGCCCGAAAAAATCATTACACATTTTTAAGCTGTTTTCTGCTGTAGTTTTCGTGTTGTGTAAAGCTCTTTCAACAAGTACAGGTCATAATCGTTGTGGGTGCACCACAAAAAAAGTGGTATCGCGTGCCTGGAAACTTGAGACTCTAGCCGGTGCCTTTGCGTGAGTCTTGATTCGATTCTGCTGGTGATTTTCCGCCGAGCCAAGGTGTGGAAACTCTCTTGATCAGAAGGAAACCAGACATTCCTTTTATTTCTTGCACCTTCACTTTTTCGTGGCCGGAAAATGAGAGAGAGGAGGGAAAACGAGGTTGGAAAATGAAACGCTCTCGGTGGCTGGGCAATGAAAAGCGAGTGCGGCGCGCAAATGGAATAACTAATTAAATTTTCAACTGAAATGAACAGGAGCCAGGACAGGAGCCAGTGCCCGGCTAACTGCCGGTTTAATTAACTTGGGAGATACAATTTTACGACAGCAGCCAGGCTAATGTGCATAGCAAAACATAATCTATTCGATGTAATAGCCACATTCATGGCTGAGTGGTTCAGTGGCTGAATGGTGCTCGCTGTCCTAATGGTTGTCTATGCAAATATGTTGCAATATCCACTTCTATTCGCCCTCAACTGCCATCTCCCATCAATTTTATTATTGCTCCCAGTTTCTCTCAAAAAATACAAAAAAAGAAACAGAGTTATCCAGGCAACACCTTTCCACGCGTCGCGCATAAATCAAAAGTGAAATTTTTTACACGCACCCAACTGTCTGTGAAATATTTTCCATTTTCATGTATACGTTGTCGGTGGGCAAGGGATCAGAGGTCATGTGTCAGCCCGCCGACTGCCCAACAATTTTGTAATTGTTTTTGCGGTTTTTTTCCGGCGGGAATTGAAGGGAACTTTAAAGCTATCTGCCTTAATAAGCTGGCTTGTTTTACAGCACACATTCCATCTCAGGAAGGACTTTCTCTATTCCTGAAAGAATATACAATTAAAACAAACAGTGTGGCGATGGCTATTTTAATAATTATTAAGTTTGAAGATAGTGTTTATAATCTATGGCTGGTTGCGAAACCCATCCTAAAAAGTTTCTGTAATACAAATAATAACTTGATTTGAACTTTATAATATAATATAATCAATGTTTGTTCATCTTGAGTTTGTGTGACTGGGAATCCTTTTTGGCAACGAGTTTCCCAGCTATTTGCAACTTATTTATGGCGAGTGAAGTCAAGTGAAGTCCTCCTATTGGGTAGCGAAGTGAATCCGAAATCCTACAATCCTTGAATGGGCATCCGAATAAATAACCTAATCCTTCAATGGGAATCCGAGTAAGTTGGGAATCTGAGCAAGAGTCTTCTCTTCAATAGAGGAATCCGAGTAACCAATTTTTTGTGTATAATAATTAGGATTCCGGTAAATGGGGAATCCATGTGTGTGGTGTAGTTATATTTTTCTTTTTGGTATGACCAGGGACGATCTTCATCCCTGGCCATATTTTTTCCGTCAAAGATGAGAAGCTTATGTTTTTCTCACATTTCCTTGGGTCTTCTGGTGGCAGGTGGAACAGCCGCAAGGACATCCTCCGTCCGAGAGGCAGCAACTACAGGTGCCACGTTTCCCAGAACACTGGCACGGCACGCTCTCCGTCGCAGAGCCATCGCAGGGTTTGGCCGAATTGTTGGGTTCGTTCGGAAACATCTACAATCAGCTTTGATTTACAATTTGTTTTTCTTTTTAAATCAGATCTCACCTTTGCCTTAAAGCCACGAAAACACTAAACAATTTGAAAAAGAAAAACTGGAAAATTTGGACTACAGGAAATGCGAGAAAAACATAGAGCTATTCCATTTAGGTGTGGTTTACTGAACGAGTGATGGTTAACTGAATATTGTAGGTTTCGTTGGCTGTAGCAAGCAGGTGACAGGTGTTCAAAAATAACCCAGAGCCTACTCTTGAAGAATACATTTTAACTAATATTGGGAATAAATTACTTAGAAATTCCCTCTTCTTTTTAGAAGAATATAGAACTTGATTAACTTAAACCATAATAAACCCAGGATAGCTTTATTTTCTACTCCCAAATTAAGTGTAATTAATTTACAAAGATACAGCTAACATGGCGCTTTCAATCTGGTTTCATAATCAATTCCGATTCCCTCAATTTATCACCTGTCAGCCCTCCTTGGCGACTTCACCTGCGGCAGTAATTGGCCAGGACTGGGCCTGGGCTGGCTTGTTTAATGAGCGCTTAGTAGTTGGCAACATCTAATGTGCATATTACAATGCCAATTAACATATTTTCCCCAACAACACGGAGTCAGAGGCAATCTGGCTTGGCTTCGGGAGGACGCAGTCAGTCACTCCACTGCTCCGTTGGTGGTCACGTTTTTCCTCCATGGCGGCATGGAGTGGCTCTTGCATAATTGCGTCGCCAAGTGCAGGTCCAGGTCCAGGCTCGTAAACAAACCCACTCCCATCTTGCCGTAGATGTACTATGTACTCACACACGCCAAGCATGGGTCGCTGTTGTTTTTTTCCAGTATTTTTCATTCGGTTTTGTCTAGCCGGGCATTATGCAAATGGCACTTTGTTTTAACTGCGTGCTCTGCGGTCGGGCCATGGATCGGACTCGGCTCACATGCCCACCAGTGATGTTGGCTATTTGCTTATTACAATAAAAGGTGAAAATGCTAACCAAAGAAAGCAAAAACATCAATTAAAAGTAAGGAGTTTAAGTTGTAGTTCTCTCATGGGATTTAAATTTCTTACAAGTAAAATACATTAAATAAACCTAAAGAAATATCCGAAACCAGTCCAAATAGGCATCTCCCATGCCCAGACTGCGACGTGCTGACATTAGTTCGTCATCATCATCAGCTGCAGACCCCTTTCCGGTGCCCAACTCTCGAGGTGACTCCATGTAACTCGGCATTTCCATCTGCATCTGCCTGCAACATTACGCGGACAATTAATATGCCAAGTGCTATGTGTGTGCATACTAATGACCCTCTAAAATCTCCACTCTCCCCTGCTAACCCCTTTAGCTGTTTTTTTCCACAACCATTCAGGGCATCCATCAATTGTTGGTCAACCGAAAGGCGCAGGCGCAACGGCGCCGCCTCCGCAGCCTCGCAAGTTTGCTTTTAATGATCAAGTGGAGGACGTGGCTACTTAATATGACTCACGACTCCGCTGGACACGTGCGAATGGTTCAGGAGGCGGAGGATGAGGTCGCTGCCTCGTTAATCTGTTCTGCCCCTGCCCTGACTGACAGCTTCATGGGTTTCTGGGAGGAGTGACTTTCTTGGCCTTTATGAACTTGTTGGGCTTTTGGCAGCTAAAAAGTATCTATTAAGACAAGTTCCCCAAATTGCTTACTTAGTGCAACATTTATTTAAGATTTTTGTTTATTTTAAGTCCAACTAAAACACCCTGTATTAAATGCCCCAAAATCAAACCACGTAAACGCTGTAAATGTAAACAGTGCCACACAATTTATTGTTGTCACCAGCCTTGTTTATTCCAGCTGTAAAAAAAACACAAACAACAAAACCCCAGCCCACAGAGAGACCCACAAAACAGCCGCCGAAAAGTAGCCCCAAATAATATAAATCAAAAGAAAGTAAAATTACGATGCGTCGTCGAGTGGCGATCGAAGTGGGATAGAAGCGAATCAAAAAACAACAACAAATTCATTTCAATAAGTTTTGAAGCGAGAAAAAAACTTTCGCTACTTCAGTGGCTTCAGCGCAAAAAAAAGAAGGCAAAAAGGCAACAAAAAGGCCAACTTTTGTGGCTGAGTGGCTCCAATTTTTGCTTTTGTTTTGTTTGCCAGCGAATCGAGTGAAGTATCATGGTCAATCGCTCGATTGTGAGTGAGTGTGGTGTGTGTGGTGTGTGTGCAGAGTGTGTCTGGTGTGTAGAGTGTGGTGTGTGGCGGGCTGGGTGCTAGTGAGTTGTCTGCTGTGCGGATGCCCTAAGGCGCCCACGCATGCGCAGAATACCGAATGCAAATCCGAAGTTGAATGTGACTTTGCACTGAAAAAAAAAAGGAAGAACTATATGACAAATTATTTGTATATTTTGAGATTTAATGTAAGACAAAGAAAAACATTTTAATATATTAGTTTCATTATTTTTATTATATTTATTCGATCTAGCCATGTAGGTTTTCTTTAAAAATAAATGTTAAGGTTTAGAGCTAAATGAATTAAACCTTTCCAGCGGTTTCCTTTCTACTTTAGTTAGTATATTAGAAGGAAAGAGACAGACACGGAGACTATATCATATAGCTGCAATATAAATGATTGAGAAACATATTTTTAGCACCTCAGAAATAGTTTATTTTTGCCATTTTAGACAATAACAATAAATAAATTGTTAATTTTATACTCTAGCTCATATTTATTATTCAACTTAGCCCCATTTAATATTCCTTTCTCTCGGTGTAAATCGGATTGGCAAAGTGGACGTGCCACCGGCCAGAACCACTTTTTTGTTGTAATTTTTTTTGGGTGAAATGCCGCTTTCAAATGCTGGCCAAGCGGCTGGCCGATCAGTTCGCCGAGAGCCACGCTCATCGGTGGTGTCGCTTTGGAGAAAGCCGGAAAAAGTCTAGTCCAAAATGAGTCGACGAGGAGCCACCACGACCAGCTGGTTGTTCTGCCTGCTGATCATCGGCCTGGCTCTAGCCCAGGATCAGGGCATAGCCACTTCGGAGACCACAGCGAATCCCCTGCTTAAGCAATCCCAGAACACCTTCATCCAGTGGGTTCTCTCGCTCTTGCCCCAGCGTCCTGGAAGCTCCGACTCGGAAAATGCCACTGTGGCCACCCTGAGCAGTAGCTCTGCCATGCCAGAGCCCTCGGCGAGCAACAGCACAACCTCAACCACCACGCCAGCTCCTTCGTCCAGCACCACGACCACCAGAAGGGCCACCACCCCGGCCCCGCCCACTCTGGATCCGCCTAGGAAGTGCAGCGACTGCGTCTGCGGCATAGCCAATATCCAGAAGAGGATAGTTGGTGGTCAGGAGACAGAGGTGCACCAGTATCCCTGGGTGGCCATGCTCCTCTACGGCGGCAGGTTCTACTGTGCCGCCTCCCTGCTCAACGACCAGTTCCTCCTCACAGCCTCCCACTGCGTCTACGGATTCCGGAAGGAGAGGATCTCGGTGAGGTTGCTGGAACACGACCGGAAGATGTCGCACATGCAGAAGATCGACCGCAAGGTGGCCGAGGTAATCTCGCACCCGAAGTACAATGCCCGGAACTATGACAACGATATAGCCATCATAAAGCTGGACGAGCCGGTGGAGTTCAATGAGGTTCTGCATCCCGTTTGTATGCCCACGCCGGGCAGGAGCTTCAAGGGAGAGCATGGCATAGTCACTGGCTGGGGAGCCCTGAAAGTTGGAGGACCCACATCCGATACCCTGCAGGTGAGAGCACTTGAGATGCACTTGGAAACTTTAGATAACAAACTTTTAAAATAATTTTTTAACCAATCTAATTCTATATTTTTCCCCCTTTCCAGGAGGTTCAAGTTCCCATCTTGTCCCAGGACGAATGCCGCAAGAGTCGCTATGGCAACAAGATCACGGACAACATGCTCTGCGGCGGCTATGATGAAGGAGGCAAGGACTCCTGCCAGGGCGACAGCGGCGGACCCCTCCACATCGTGGCCAGCGGCACGCGAGAGCATCAGATCGCCGGCGTGGTCTCGTGGGGCGAGGGCTGCGCCAAGGCCGGTTATCCCGGCGTCTATGCCCGAGTGAATCGCTACGGAACGTGGATCAAGAACCTCACCAAACAGGCTTGCCTCTGCCAGCAGGAGACCAAGAAGATCAAGTAGAGAGAGCAATCTAGATATTTCTGTAACCATAAGTAGATGCAAAAAAATACTCTTGCTGAAAGGTGGAATCAGGTGAATCCTACACCATGGAACTCGAGGAAATCTAGGAGCTTTTTTCCATTACTTTACATATTATATGGCAAGGCTTAAAGTAGGTAAATCCCTTATTATCCCTTGTGATACTTCTTCAAGTTTCGTCGGAAAATTATTTTATACCTTATTTTGTTCAAAAGATTTTTACGCAGAGTTCCTCCCAGACTTTACCCATTTTAAAATTTCTGATTTGAAAGATAAGTTTTGCTAACAAAAAGCTTATTATTTCCCCTCTGAGAAAACCCAAAGCATGTCCCCAGAAACCAACTATTTTCCTGGAAAATAACTTTGTGCTTTCTAGGGCTACGTTTCCTTAAAACCATAAAAACAGAAAAAGTATTCCAGAACTGAGAAAGCCGCGGCAAGAGTATAAACCATCCTATGATCAAGCTGTTTTATATATTTATTGATTAAAAGAAAAGTTGCCACAAAGTGCGCTAACCTTTCCCAGGAGCCGGTTTCTCTAGTGGGAACTCTGGATTCTGGTCTGGCCAGTTCCAGTTCGCTTCCAGTTCTTGGTCTTTAATACTGCAGATGACCAGGACGCCGTTGCTTAGTTGCCAATTGCCAGTTGGCCAGGCTAGTTCATCATGGGTTATTTTTCTCTTTCGATCTTCCTGACTGCTCTCTTGACGGTGGCCTGGGCCACGCCCTCCTTGCGCGGCGCCTCGGAGCCCGAGAGGATCCTGGACTCCTTGGCCCAGCTGCGGCAGAGCAGTTTCCTGGACTGGATACAGTCCATCCTCGGACCAGAGGTGCCAGCGGAATGGAGCTCCCCGGCTAAGAGGGAGTGCGAGGAGTGCTCCTGTGGCAGTGTCAATACGCGGCATCGCATCGTCGGCGGCCAGGAGACGGAGGTGCATGAGTATCCCTGGATGATCATGCTGATGTGGTTCGGTAACTTCTACTGCGGCGCCTCGCTGGTCAACGACCAGTACGCCCTGACCGCCGCCCACTGCGTGAACGGATTCTATCATCGCCTCATCACCGTCCGGCTGCTGGAGCACAATCGTCAGGACAGCAACGTGAAAATTGTGGATCGGCGCGTGGCCCGGGTCCTGGTTCATCCCAATTACAGCACCCGGAACTTCGACAGTGACATCGCCCTGATCCGCTTCAATGAGCCCGTGCGCCTGGGTATCGATATGCATCCGGTGTGCCTGCCCCTGCCCAGTGAGAGCTATGCCGGCCAGACGGCCGTCGTCACCGGCTGGGGGGCCCTGAGCGAGGGTGGCCCCGTCTCCGATACCCTGCAGGAGGTGGAGGTGCCCATTCTCAGCCAGCAGGAGTGCCGGGAGAGCAACTACGGCGAGTCCAAGATCACCGACAACATGATTTGTGCCGGCTACGTGGAGCAGGGCGGCAAGGACTCATGCCAGGGCGACAGTGGTGGGCCCATGCATGTCCTGGGCTCGGGCGAGGCCTACCAACTGGCGGGCATCGTGTCCTGGGGCGAGGGCTGTGCCAAGCCCAATGCTCCTGGAGTCTATACGCGGGTGAGCAACTTTAACCAGTGGATCGAGGAGAACACCAAGGATGCCTGCTCCTGTGCGCAACCGGAAGATGGCTTCCAGAGCAGCAGCGGCAGCAGCAGCACTGTGGCGGCAGAGCAGGAGGAAACCACCGCCACGGCAGAAGCAGGAGAGGGGTCAGAGGAGGCCAATAAGGTGGTCTAACTGGAAGCTCATCCCTATTTTCTTTGTATTTAAGCCATAAATCTATAATAAAAGTGTTTTTCGGCCCTGATGCTTATCTTTTCGTGGTTTTTATTTCATTTTTGTATAGGTTTAACAATAATGATTTTGAAACATGTGTTCAGTGCTAAAAAAGCTGAACCTTCCAATCGTATATCGATAAAAGTCTGGCAACTCTTAGCTCATCCCATAAGAATCGCTACCAATTGCGAATGTAGGCAACCCTGTGACACGAAATTTTCTGCAATGACACAGCGACTTTGTCTTTCGGATAAGGAACATCTTCAGCGGAATTTCTATTAGAAAATCAAAGCACTATGTTTGTCCCTCTCTTATACGTGGATGATTTCATGAAGTGCATCCCGAAGGAAACTGTATCCTACGGAAACCCCAACCGTGTGGGCTACTTCAGTGTGACAGAGGAACGCTTCTATCGCCCCAATGCCAGCCAGTTGAAAATTGGCCATTACCCCAAGCCGGAAGCCTTCCCCTTGGACCTGAATGCTGACCTGCGGACCTGTTACAGGAAGGAGTTCAATCATTTCTACGACGAGTACCTGGATAATCTGCTCTACGGCATCTCCGAAAATCGGTCCAGTCTTTTGGGTAACTTCTGCGGCAGGCGCAGGCGCGGGCTGCGAGTGAACGCCCATGTAGTGTGCCAGATGGAGCTGCTGCAGACCCTGATGTGTACGCCATTCAAGCAAAATGATAATTGGCTGATTTTGGCCACCAAATACAGGGACACCTTGTATCTGTCCTTGGAGAATCCCGGCGAGCAGCCGTGGACGGAGAAGCAGAGGCAGAAGTCCTCCATGGAGACCATGCTGAATCATCAAATCTACAAAGGTGGGCTTGGGTTCAAGAAAGTCTCATTTAAAATATTAATGAGAGAGTTTACTACAATTGTTGGATTTATTATTATATTTATTATCAACCTTTTCATCATTAGCTTATGACAAACCCAATGCCAAAACGATTCCTGAAGAGTGCTCCGAGTTTAATTATATATTAAGTTGCAAAATAAATGATCTAACGGTGATATATTCCGCGCCATTTAGAGGAGCCTCGTCCACAAATACCAAAACGTAAGTTTAATTAATTAATTCACTATTAAATTAGTTATTAAATAAAATGAATCCCTTAGCTTAACGCCCGCAGCGATCCTGAATTTACACTACTTTGAGTGCAAGTTGGCAGATTGCCGCCACCGAAGGGACGGCCTCTACAGCCCCGCGGAGGGGCTGATGTGGTGGTCCGAGAGTAATCTGAAAGGTGAAAATAGTTTCTTTTTGGCCGCAGTCGATCCAGATGGTCGCGTTAAGAACTTGAACCCGATATCCCGCGAAAAGCTGCTCAAGGATAATGTGAGTATGATTAGTGAGTAACTTTAAACTAAAGAAATACTTTTAATTTTTGGTGGTGGCCTAAAATTAACCTTAATCACATTATATTTTATTTTAGAGTGCCTTCTGGTCAGGGGAGATATGCCAGCAGTTTCTCTCAACGTTTCTTGCTGAAGTCCTTAAGTTCATGAAGAAAGTGGACGACTATGGCATCATCTATGAGTTCAAGTACGTGCCCGAGATGCGGTGTGTATACCGGAACAAGGACTCTGGCCAAAGGCTAAGCTTTATACCCGAATGGTACCGCATGATCTTGGAGGATAATTAATGATCTGATCACCACTTACATGCCGATTTCTCTGAGCTCCAGTTTTTTTTCCCGGCTTGTTAGCTCCTCCACAACACTCTCCACTCTCGCCTCAATTTCCGCCTGTAATCTGCTTGTTTTCAAGTCTACCCCCGGGGCACTCGGCAATTTCTGCTCCACGAAATTGCCACTAAATCAAAAAATACAGAAAACAAAAAGCTACAACCGCCGCAGACACCTACACTTGGAGCCGGGTCACAGACGCCTCTGGTTTGGGGCTCTTTTCCGCTGTGCGTGCCTCTCCCATTGGGATTGGACGCGAGCCAAGGAGATCCCAAGACCCACACCCAGACTAGCCTCAAAACATTGATAAATAACTAAATAATAGAATAAACAGCTGGCAGAATGCGCTACATCTCTTAAAGGAAAAAGATGCACAACTGAAAACGAATAAGTAAGTTTTCTATATTAATTCATTTGTATGTTACAATTTATACACTGATCTGAATAAACTTTGTTAATATTTAAACCTATAACATTTTATTGTGACTAACTTTGCCTTTAATTTAATTCAACTGCGTTTGCCTTATGCATATACAGGTTATGCGGCTTATTCGAGTTCTTATATACTGTATATATTTGTACCAAATTGGAGTATCTTTATACAAGTTGTATGTCTCTAAAATACCTTAAACAAAGTAAGAATTTCGCAGTAAAATGCTGCACCTTTAAAGTCGTCAGCTAAATAAATATTTTAAAATAAAATAAAGGTTCTCCTTTATTAAATGCAAATTTCCCATTCTCCTCTGACTTCTGCCGGGGTTTAATTCTATATTTAATAATAATAAAATCCTAAATGAATCCGCGTAAATTGTAAAACTCCCTATAAGTGTATTGAAAAGCCACCGTCAAAAATGATGTCCATCCTCGAGCGCAAATTGGCTTTTGTGGTAAATATATATATATACATATATATTTTGTTGCTTCTCCTTTCGGGCCAGGCGCAAATTCGATGCAATTGAGCGGAGTTTCTGTTTTATTTTATTTTTGGGCCTGCCGCAGGTTAGAAAAGTTTATTGGGGCGTTAAATTGTTTGATTGAATATTAGTGAGAGCCGCTTTTGGGTTCCAAGTAAGCCGCCTTTCCTTTCCTTCCCAGTCAGACAATAATGGCATCATAAAACGAACGGCGAAGGATTTATACCACATATATTTACTGATAATTTGGATATGATCACATTGTCCAGGTAACTGATGAAGTTTCTTAAGCAATTCCAGCCGAAGCCAATGCGCTTAACACTATATTGGTCACAGTCAGTATGCCGAGCAGTATGGACACTAGTACTTTTTCCGTCACTATCAGCGCCACATTGGCTATATTCGCTGCGGGCTATAATAATTACCAAGTTATATATCCATTATATATAAATAAATACTGTTGGTTTACCTCTAGAAACGTCATAAGCACGGCGATGGAATGCTGGGCCAGGACGACGCTGAGGCCAATGCAAAGGATCACCCCCATGATGGTCACCAGGGTCAAGGCCTCAATAAGTTTCACCGCCACTGGCATTGGTTCGATCTGTTTCTGGGGATCTCGTCTAAAGAATAATTTCCAATTTCGAATAATTATTAATTCCAAAAAAAAAAGTGGGAAATAATGACGCCTGTGTCTGGGCAACTAAACTGTGAAATTGATTGATCTATATTTTTTTATAGGCCAAAATGGTTGTTAATTATAATAAGATAATTTTTTAGAACCTTACCGCGAGGTTTGCTTCAAGATTCCCAACTTAGTTGTTTGATTTCAAGGCTCCAACTTTGAATTTTGTTGCCCAAAGGAATATAATTTCTGTGCAAATTGCATATTTTCCATTTAAATTAAACTACTCTCGCAAAAATTACAGCCATTCTCTGTTATGATCCCATTTAGATATATCACTTATAAGCCGCCATACAAATTATAGTTTTTCAATCATTTTCTTTTTTTTTTTGTCGTCCGTACGCGACATTTTCCAATTACGCGATGCAAATGCAATTTGTCTGGACTGCGTGCAATTTAGGTTCCGACCATAAAGCCCTGCCACGCCCCTCTTTTTTATGGGCGTAGGATCCTGTGTGCGTGTGTGTAGTCTGGCGGCATAGATTGCTTTGAATTATGGCACTAAATGGCTAGACATGTTACATAATTCATTTAGTCTGCACGGGAACAAGTTCCGATGATATGGAGCAGATGTGTGCCGCCTCGCTCTATATAGGAACAATGGAGCTCTGTATTTATTTATTATTTCACCAGACTTCGGCAAATTCAATTAGCAGCAAGGAAAAAAAACTAATTGATTCCATGTGCGCATTTAAAACACATTTTTGATATTGACTCTCGGCGAAAGTTGGATTTAAAAACAATAAACACAACAAGCTTCATATTAAATCCCAGGATAAATATTTGCACACGTTGTCTGGGTGGACAGACAGCAAGATAAGCGAAAAGTTCGACTTGCAAATCCTTGGCAAGGACCATGCCTTAGGGGGAGCCTTCGAAAAGGCAAAGGACGAAATTAAAATAAAATAAAGTGATGCAGAGGCAAATTGTAGCCACTTCACAGGGATTGGGATTTATGACTTACGATATTTACTTCTCAAATTTTATTTGCTGTGAGTTGTGATGTGCATAATCTCTAGTCATCTCAGATTCTTAGGAGCAAGAGTATTCTTATTAGAGATTTTTCTTTCTTCTCTATTGAAAGCCACTTTATAAAGTTCGAGGCATAAATTGTTTAAAGCCAGAGAAACGGAAATCGGAGGAAATTGAAGACCGGAAAGGCCACCTGTTATGGGAATACAATATTTCAAAAAACACGTTCGCTGTGATATCGAGTGCTGGCCATTCAATTGGCTATAAACTGTCGCCAGCTTGGCAGGAAGTGCCAATGTATTTGAACGCTTCAATAAATCATTTTTACAATTCACAAGGACGTTTAAATATTTATGCTGCACTTTAAAGTCTTCTGGCACAAAACGGAGGCCCATTTAAAAGGAAACTAAGCTAATTTGTAATTTTAAAAGCGATAGAATCTATATTTTTTTAGGTTACCCAGACAGACGGCAATGAAATAATTTCTTATTCAGCAAACGAAATGTGCTCGCAAAGCTCATTATGATTCGCAACGAGAAGCGAGGAGCAATTTTCCCAATGTCCTGCGACTAGAGTCGTACCCATCCATCGTGTCTGGCCCCATTGTGAGTCCCTGTCTCTCTCTCTGTTGTTTTTATTCCTTTGATTTCATTATTATTTTTATTGCTTTCGACTGTTTTTTGTGTGTCCAACTGACTGAGTTCGAGCCAAGGCAAAAGGCGCATTTTAATTTTATTATTTCTGTTTGGTTTCGTGCCCAAAAAAAGGAGAAGAATCCATTGGAATTCGCATAAAAAAGGGTATTCAAGCCAGGGCATTCACTGATTGTGAGAGCTTGTCTTTCTATGGCTTGTTTTTCTTTTTTCTGCGTTTTTTTTGGCACATTTTCAAGGCAGCCATAGACACACGCCCCACTTGCCACATTTTTTATACAATTTCAGTTTTTATTTCTCTCTTTGCTTTGCATTCTTCGCCTTCTTATTAAGAATTAATAATCTTTTTTTGTTCTCCTTGGCCATAAGCTAGCTACAAATTTGGCATTTTATATTTTTTACGATTTCTTTTCGCCAAAACGGGGGCAGGGGTCTTGCCGCCCATGAATCATGGTTATGCCGGCTATAATTTAGTTTTAATAGCATTTTCGGTGACATTTATGCTGTCAGCGCGTCATCCAATTTTATTAATGTCCGAAATGAGCCTCTGTCGCCTATACTTATGTGTGATACGACTGTATGATATCATTATGAAGAGATTTAATGTCTTTGCTGCTTGTCTTCGCTCTAAATTAAGTTATGGTTGCAATTCTCTCTGGTACTTAGCGGCAGAACCTAATGAAAATAAGTATAAAAGCTGCAAGGCTAAAAACATTGTCTAATTATGCTCTAATTTATGGAGTTTTTAAACTTAAATCTAACATGGCGGAAATCACAAGATATTTAATATTTTAATATATTTTATATAAAAAAAAAAAAACAAGTACTACTTTTGCCAGCTAAACAAAGATGAATGCCTTAATTTATAACCAAACTTTAATACATTTTCCCCTCCTAATTTACCAAACACTAACATTGCACGCCAACAAACTTTTAACTGACTAACCCTGTTGTTTAGCCATTATATTACCAGCTAAGCCCCTTTTATATACTCTCCTTATTATTCCCATTCATTTTTTCCGCTCATTTGCAATTTCCCAAGCCGAAACTCCGTTTTAATGAGTCGCCACAAGGCAAACTGCAGCGCGAACCTAATCATCTCTGGGCTCACTTAAGTAATAAAGCAATTTACCGCCTTTCAATATCCCTTAACCATTTTTTATCTTTTCATCCGTTCTGGCGAACAGCCTTCTCCTGCTTGGCCAGGATACCTCGGGGGCTGGGTAGCTCCCACACAAATTATTTTCCCGCTGGCATCCACTTCGCCGGTTTTTTTGTTCCATCTCCTCCTTGGCTCCTCTGCCATTTTATTGTTGGCCTAAAGGAGGCGACTTGTCGCCTCACGTTGCCGTTTTTATGTCCCAGATGGAGTAAGTGGATAGAGGATCAGGAGTCGCAGGAGATGGAGTTTGCGTTTGATTTTAGTGCCGGGATTGGCAAAGGCTGAGCGGACTTGTGTCCTGTTCCTCCGACTCTGGTTCTGGTTCTGGCTCTGGTTCTGGTGTGTGTAATGATTTTATTACACGATTTTCTATCGAATTTTATTACCTTGGTGCATGATGGTGGTGCTGCTGCAGGATTCCAATGTCCATGGTCATGTGCCATGTGCCATGTCCTTTATGCCCTTTTTAGCCCCGGCGGCGGCCATCGAAACGGAATTTACGCACTCATAAAATTTTCGCTCATCCCCCTTTTGAATTGTGTGGGAATATCTCGGGAGATGCTGCCCCACTCTCTGTGGCCATGGCCGTCATAATTCAATATCATAAAACGTTTATCCAATTAATTTCCCCTGGCCAATATTTATGATCGGTTCGTGCAGCAGCAGGCCGCTCTATGGCCGGATATTTACATGTTGGACCGCATAAACATATTCGCTCTGCCATAGTTAGGCGTCCGGAGTGGGTTATAGAGCTATATCCATGGATCAGTGGGTGTGAATATTGATGGGAATAGGTTTTTATTGGTTTTGCGGATATATTGTAGTGGGAAAATAGTGGCCTAACGTGACTGGCACAATAATCTGTAATTAAAACTGGTCTGGGTCGGAACTAATGAACTGAATAGTAAATTTTATACATAATTAATTAAAAGAGATTCTAGGGAACTATTATGAGGATTACTTTGCTCTTTATTCAATTTAAATATTATATAAATATTTTATTTAAAATAGAAAAGCATAAAAACGATGTTGTCTTTGTTTTGTTGCTGCTAAGCTATGTTAATTTTGAAGACCAATTAACAATTATCTTTGAAAATCAATTAAATGTAATGGCTGTATGCTTAGTTTTTATATATCCGTGGCTTTAATTGATCAATCTGCCCCAATGTTCCGACCCTAACAACGAGCTGTCATTCATCCATCAGAATGGGGGACCTGAATAGACAATTACCGGGGCCTCTGATCTACATTGATCTTGAAAATCTATCCAGCAAATGTATGGGGAGGGAGGCACGCTTCAATGGCTACGGATTTCGTTTTCGTTTTCGATTTCCCTGTGTCTATATATATACTATATATCTATATCTGTGTGGCTGACCTAATCGAGTTTGATTTCCAATTACGATTATGCGGCCTGGCACTTTTGCTAATGAGCTGCCCACATGAGCTGTTATTTTTACTGTTTTACTTTGTTTTTACTAGTTTTTTTCTTTAGGTTTTTCCTGGCATTGGTTTCAGTGTCAAGTTCATGTTTTCCATGTGGCATGCAACGTTTCCAGTGGCTGCATGCCAAAAACTAATGGGCTTCCCCCGAACGATGACGATGTTGATTCGAGCCACACATATATTACACGCTGTTAAATTCCGAAACATCAGATTCACATGTGGGTCGTGTTCAGTCACAGACCAAATTATGGCTTCGTTTTCCATATTTTCATTTCCATTTTGGGATTTTGCAATGCATTATTAGGGAGGGGATGCGGGGCAGAGGGGCAGTTCAGGGTTCAAACAAAGCTCTCTCATTAAATGTTTGTAATGGGTGTGAGAAATATTTTATAATGGTTTATTGTTGGTAGCGATGATAAACTGGATGGGTTACGGCTTCCTTTTCGCATTTGTTTATAGAGCAATATTTTTTAGCGGCCTTCGACCAGCACTGGAAGAAATATATATGAAATTATAATTAAATAGTAAAAAGAGAAGTTAATTTTAAATCTTAAAAGCACTTGTTATTATCTGAAAATGTTTTTAATTGAGTTTATATTTACTTTAGTTCGTTAATAAATACTTTCAGGTATTAAACATAATTTCTTTATCTTATTTATTACCTTGTTGTACCCTTTTTTGTGTCAAGTGTATTAGAGCAATGTCAGTGCTGCCTCAAAATGAAAAACTCATTAAGTGACATGCATACGTGCGGGAAATAGATTCCACTCTCTGACTATATCCGACATCGTATCTCCAGCGTTCACTCTCGGCTTTTGGCTATGGCAATATCGTTGAGATTCCGCCCTCGTGGAGGCGCCCCAATGACGTCAGATGAGCGAGCTTCTGAAGCGCAACAAACGCAATATATCTGAATATGTAGCTAACAAGCCACCTACCCACCTATGTAGCTTTGTATCTTTGTATCTGGCCGGTAATAGTTCATAGTTAAATGATTCTGCTTGCTCGGCGCTTCAGTTCTCGAGCGATCGCCGAGGCGGGCAGTCAAAGATCAATAGGATCTCCTCGAGATGGTGGCTCTAGCTTTCTTCTTAACTGTACTCGTCCTGCATCTCACAGAGGGTGTGGTGCAACATAGATCCTTGGAGGATGCCAGGCTGGAGAGACAGCGTCTGGTGCATCGCTACAGCAAGGTCCTGAACAAGGAAGAGGGCGCCATACGGCTTGTGGGAGGAGATAATGAGTACGAAGGTGAGTTTGTAGCTTTACTTTTATATATTTAATTTATTCCCCTTTATATTTCTTTACTTTCCTGTTAGGCAACATCGAAGTCCTGCACAATGGCAAATGGGGCGCTGTCTGCGATGACGAGTGGGATGCCGCCGAAGGTCACATCGTGTGCCGGCAACTGGGCTTTCCCGGCATGAGGCGGTACACGAGGAGTGGCTACTTTGGATCCGCTCGTCGTCGCTTCTGGATGGACAACCTCTTCTGCGAGGGCCACGAACAGGAGCTGGTTAACTGCCATTTCGAGGGTTGGGGGGAGAATGACTGTGAGCCCGGGGAGGCGGCGGGCGTGGTGTGTTATCCCCCGGAAAATGCCCTAGTCCCCTTACCACTACCGATCCTCCGAGATGAGGATCTGCCCAAGTACCCCATTCACTCCCGATCCCGTTTGTATGTGAGATTGCGAGGTGGCCGCAGCCGCAACGAGGGACGGGTCGAGGTCAGCTTGGATGGCGGTCGCTGGGGCAGTGTTTGTGCCGATGGCTGGTCCCTCCTGGAGGCCAATGTCATCTGTCGCCAGATGGGCTTGGGCTATGCCAGCGAGGCCTTCCAAACGGACTTCTTTGGGGGCGCCAACGCCTCGCAACCCGTCCTCAGTGGCACTGAGTGCTATGGCAATGAGACAGAGTTGGCCGACTGCCTGCATCACGATGCCGGTCGAGGCATAGTGAGTTGCCACGGGAATAGACAGCATGTGGCCGCTGTTATATGTGACTATCTCTCACCGGACTTGGTGGTGGATTACCTGGAGATCGAGCAGACAGCGCATCTGGAGGATCGGCCCATGCTGCTCATGCAGTGCGCCATGGAGGAGAATTGTGTGGCCAACGAGGCCTATCAGATCCAGCGAGATGATCCCCATTGGCGGTACAGATCCCGGAGGTTGCTCAAGTTCACAGCGGCGGCCATCAATGCAGGGAATGCGGATTTCCGGCCATTCAAGGAGAAGAGCCAGTGGGAGTGGCACATGTGTCATATGTAAGTAGAGATAGGACAATTTTAATTAATACTTAATTATCTTTGGGATTTCTTCAGGCACTTTCACAGCATGGAGGTCTTTGCCACCTTCGACATCTTCGATTTGAGTGGACGCAAGGTAGCCCAGGGACACAAGGCCTCCTTTTGTCTGGAGGACAGCAACTGCCTGCCGGGAGTTCCCAAAAAATACAGTTGTGCCAACTACGGAGATCAGGGTGATTATTTTACAATTAATAAAGCATTAAATATTATTCAATTAAATCCAATTCGTAGGCATTTCGATCAACTGCTCGGATGTCTATCTGTACAATCTCGACTGCCAATGGGTGGACATCACCGATCTAAGGCCCGGCTCTTATACCCTCAAAATAGCCATTAATCCGGAGTTCAAGGTGGCTGAGATGA
Source organism: Drosophila kanapiae (assembly GCA_008042475.1). NCBI lineage: Eukaryota > Metazoa > Arthropoda > Insecta > Diptera > Drosophilidae > Drosophila > Drosophila kanapiae. The sequence goes on along the minus strand of VNJM01003482.1, from coordinate 37,912 downwards.
ACTACGATAATAATGCTGCCATTTGCGATTTGATCTACACTGAGAACTTTGCAAGAGTGCAAAACTGTCAGCTGGCAAGGCCGTAAAGCGAAAAGAAATCTAAATCGAAGGAAATTAGTCTTAAGTGGGGCGGAACCAAATCGAAAAAGTGCCAAATACTACGATTAACCAAAGGGAGCTTGTACATCTATCTACATATCTTTTATTACTCTTATTTTAAACCACTAATTAAAAGTGCTTAACTCAAAGGTCTTCTTGGGTGGTGAACTTGAAAGTCAGTGGGCTGTGTGACATTGAGACCCTGAGATTTTCGGAGCCAACCAAGCAGTTATCAAGTGTCAATAGCGGAGGTGTTGAAGCGGAACTACGAGTGATATAAGTTCAACTAAGACCTGGAAACCTGACTACCAGAGTGTGAACTTGCGTATTATATAAAAAAATTCAAAGGGAATGGGAAAGATTGGGAGCTGAATTGTTTTTTTTAAAGGGTCAAGGGAAATATATTTCAGAAGGGAAATGGTGTTTGCATTTAAGTTAAATAATAAATAATTCTTCCCAGAAGTTCATTGGAAAAACTAAATTAAAAACCATTTAAGTAAAACCACATTTAACCTCTACTTTATATTTAAATTCTCTACTATCTTAGGCCGCCTTTAGGTTATTGATTACTTAGCTTTTAGTTTGACGGCCCAACTAACCCCACTCATCAATATAGAAGCTGCCAAAGGACTTAACCCCTTCGAAATGAGTCCAAAAATACAAATACATTTTCAGTTAAACTAAACAAGAACAAGAAACTGTAAAGGAACGTCTTCAAATTGATTGATTGCGGAAAGAGAAGCCGGAGATCTCCTCCGAAAACCCCTAAAATTTAATTAACATAAGCGGTTTATGCTGCTCCAGGATTAGAGGGAAGTAAAGTGGACTGAGGCTAAACAAAAAGCTTTTAATTTGTATTTCGTTTGCAGATTAACGAATCAATCAAAGTGGCAAGCTGGCTGCTGGCTGCTGGTCGGATTTCCAAAAGGTGTCGGGCAATAACTTTCAGGAAAACGCACTCAACTATCATCAAATCAGTCAAAGTCCCGCTTCTAAGGAAGCAACATATACACGATAACCCGCCTAAAATCAGTCAAGTGTTAGAAAGTAGAGGAGCTCGCTATCAGACACGTGCACACACACATGATTCCACACCCACTGGCAGGACCACCCCCTGGCCAACGCAGTTCAGAGAGCGAAGGGAGACAAACAAGCATATAAATAATTGAAATGTTCACTCACTGACCCCCAGCTCACCACTGTGCTACACTGGGAAGAAAATAAAACATACAATACATACAATAAATACACATACATAGATACTTAGATACGTTTCTCTCACTGCACTGCTATCGCCTCTTATCGCTTCCTCCAAAGACTTATACTTTGGCAAAATTGCAGCACTCCTTGGTGGGCCGGTGGGTGTGGCCAGTGGTGGCAGTGGCGTTGCGGATGACCCTTAGTCAGTCCCTGGCATTAAGCAATCAAACGTTTGATTTTCATTTATCGTGTAATCAAGCGTAAAAATAGCTTCGTGACCGAAGTGACTCATCATCATCATCGTCGGGCTCAGGCGCATGCCGCTGTCATGTGTGGGCACGTGTGAGGTCCTGCGAGATCCTGCCTGACCACTTATGTATGGCTGATGTGCTGATGACATTACGACCATTTGATTGCTCCATCCATCACTTCCGATTAAAAGAAAGAAAGATGAGTCTGAGCTTCACACTGCAGTCCCAACTGTGGGGATTTTCACTGGCAGTGCCGCCAATTAACCCATTAGTACCCACACACAGCACTTCTATTACCTTTTCCGCTTCATTGCGCATCGAATTAATTGTAATTAAATATTAAAATGAATTTAACATTTTTAATTAGGCAATTTGCTTTTCATAATAATTAAAACAAATGCGCACACAAACGAGATTCTCTTTCCCTCGATGTCGCACCAACCATGAAAATGATAACAAGCCAAAATGTGCGCCAAATTTCGCCGTGGAAATGGGTGGAAAATGGTTGGGAAATTGTTGGGAAATGGGTGTGAGTGGCTATCAGCAGTTTGTGCACAAGGACACTCCCGCATTTCGTGTGAGGGAGACCTGTCGCCTGCGTCTAATGAGTTTAGTCCCAATTAGCCGCATTTAAAATTCAAAATCTTTGCCAAAATGTTGGTGGCAACGCACAAACACATGATACAATGGAGACTGGACAAAAACGGTGATACTTTCACCTGGCAGAGCTTGTATTCTAGGAGAAGGTGGGAAATTGAGGGGGCTATATGGGAGAAATATTATGAAAATATTAGTTTGAAGAGAATATGGGAGGCGGTATTAATTTTAAGTGATTTCGGTGTACTTCTTTATGGGAGTTAACTTACATAAAGTATTTTTAAATGGCGCATATTGTATTTAAAGTATTAAAAAAAATAATTAAATACCCTAACGTTTCTCTCTTCATGAATTTAAATCATTTATGAGACATAACTTATCCGGAGAATAATTAAAGTAAATCAAATAGACAAGTTTTCAATGCATTCTTATTTAAGGTATATTTTATCTTTTAAATATTTCCTAAAATTGCTTTAGGAATATATTCCAAACAAATATTATTATAGCAAATATATAAAACCATTCGAGTAATGTGTAATTTCCAAAGAATAATTGCCACTCCTAAAAGCAATTGCAACTTCAACTAATAAAACTCCTCTGTTATATTCTGCCGCCGAGGACCAACTTAAACCAAATTTACACTCATCGAAAGTGACTTTAAAAACTGTCATAAAAACAGCAATCGGGGCCAGAGGACACAAAAGCTGGCTAAATGCAATATACAAATGCCAACTGGAAGAGGGAAATGGCTGTGGGAGGAGTTCCTTAAACGCAGCACTTTGCCAGCAACAATTTCATTTGTCGTCAGTTTGGATTTCGAAGCTCGGACTCCCGAGGACATCGATTCTCGATGGCCGCCGGACTGCACTTGGCCATATGTGTGTCACTTTGACCCCCTTTTTTCTGCAGCCATGTCGTTTTAGTTGAAAATTGCACAAAATTGTTTTCCGTTTCGTTTCGTTTGGGTCGGAGCTGCTTCTTTCATTGGAAATGTGCATTTAAAATTTATTGCAGTCACAAGCACAAAATTAACTGCATATCTGTGCACTTGCACTGCCCAACTGTCGACTGCTGACAATTGAAATAACAATTTGCTCCAGAATGAAGTCACCCGGGGGAGTGACTCCGATTCCGATTGAATTTGCTGCCTGACCAACATTTTGTAAACATTTGCCTGTCGGCCAGAGAGTTCTGTTTCCGAAAAATTGTCAAATCTCCGTTGATTTGTGCAATTATCGGGTTACAATGGGGGAGGCTTGCCTTTGAGCGTTGAGATCGAGTAGTGACCTGTACACTCAGTGGGGAGTCTCTAAATTTAATTTTAAGGGTTTCGATAAATAATTTTTATGGAACGATAATTCTTAAATAGGATTTTAGGATTAAAATATCAGTATTAAGTGCAGGAATCACTAAAATTCATACTTTTGTGTACCTTTTTAATTGATTTAAAATCTATAACGAATTTGTAAGCCTTTATAAACATCTTAAAATTAAAACAAACCCCTTCCAATCTTAGAAATAAATAAAACATTCCCTAGGATTGACACATACCCCGCAAAAACCGAATCCGAATGAAAGTAAAGTCATTTCGAGGAACTCTTCGTCACCGTCATTAGCATCTAATTCATCGGGCTCTGCGTTCGTTTGTGAAAATGTGTGGGAAAAAGTGAAAAATGTGAAAACGCCTTCGCTTGACATGCCCTTATCAAATCCTTTATCAGGGGGCCTTGGAAGACTTTCCGTCTTTGATTCGTTGCCGCTGGCAAGTTTCCTGTTCTGGCTCTTGATTACACAGGACCCGCCTCCTCCCTGACATCCGCACCACTTGACATATACGTATTTTTAAGCTCGGAAGTCAAACGCATTGAAATGTGACTACCAGTCACACTCCTACCCGGCAGTCGCAGTCCCTGCTCACGCCCACACACGCGGCGGCAAACAACACCGCAGGGACCCATATATCAAAAATCAACAGCTGCCGAGATGAGGAAAGGAATAAAAAATGGTAGCAGCAACAAAAACGCGCATACTCTCACATGTGACAAAAGATAAACACAAGAAGAAACATTCTAAAATCAACAAAAAATAAAAAAAGAGAGAAAAATAAGAACGAACGAATTCAACGCGGAGTGGCGCAGGGTTTCGGTTGGGAAAAACTTTCATGCTGGCGACATTTAAACATGGCAGCGAAGCCGATAAGAATGCAAATGAAACGACCAGAGGGGCAGGCAGGGAAATGGGGTGGCAGACCTAGGGAAACCTAGGGAAAATGGTTACAAAAAAAATGAGTAGGACGACACCCGAAGGCAGAAACAGCTGGCATATGAGCGAAGCAATCTTAATTGCGGTTCAAAGGGCCAAGCGAGCTGCTGCAGGAAATACAAAATCTGAAGGCGAAATATGCTACATTGAGATACAACAAAAAATGTTTAAAAAAAATACAAAAAGCCATTGCGATTGCATATATTTAGCCAGGAAATTTAAGGCTTAAATATGCAGAGCCTAGATAAGAGCTAAATTAGTTTATATTTTGTACATACATTGTAGGAAATAAATTCTAAATAATTAAAAGCAACCAGAAATTCAGGTAAACACAGAAAGAGACATATCCATTTGTTATATATGTTATTGCCCAGTAAATAATGTATGTATATTTAAATGCTTTACTTTATCTTTTTATTATTTATGTTTAGTATTCCCCCATTGTGTGGGAAATCAAATGCCAAATTCCCTTGCCCATATAGCCCGTCACCTAGCCCCTAATTCAGTTCGCAGATCTCTCTATAATCAACCACAATATTCCATCAACGCAAACCAGCATAAAAAAAAAGGGAAAACAGCCAAAAGTCAACCGCTAAACGGATAGCAGATACAAATCCATCCGTATACAAGTTACACCCGCTTAAGATACAATTTTCGCATTGTTAGAGATACACAAATAACAACAACAAAAAAGGGAACGCGGCGACAACAAAAAATGCGGGCAAAATGTGACCAAAATGCTCAAAAAGGGCCACCGAAAAACCCGGGGACCGAAAAGCCCGGGAAAATCGTGGGAGCGCCGGCCGCAGAGGAAGAGTCAGAACAAACGAAATGACAAACTCTTAACCCGTGAAAGCCGCACCACCCTCTCACCTTGTTGGTTGGCAAGAAGGAAGCTTTGCCGTTGACAAAAAGTTTTTAACACGCATACGCCGCGTTGCCGGCGACGCCAACTTTGCGGCATTTCATTGCATACTTTCTGGCGCTCTGGCGGAGCGGTTTTCCCGGGTTGCGGGCTGGGGTGGCTGCTTGTTATTTTTGCGCTCTTATGAATTATTCGAATTTTATGCGACAAATCACCTGCGAAATATAAATTCCTAGCGCCTGGCGCCGCGGGGTTTTCCCTCCGAATATTTTCCCCGAGCACGTGCTGGGTGGCAAGTGCCACGTTACACCGTTAATCGTTCGTTAATCTGTCGTAAAATTTCGCTGCCAACGACATTTCAGGTTAAGTGGATGTAACTGACAATTGCCTCGGCACAAACTTTTTAATCGAAAAAAGATGTGACCTCCTCCGACCGCCGCCCAAGTTGTTTTGTAATTAAGTGCGGGGCGTGCTGTGCTTTGCTTTGAGAATCTTTAAATAGCAGAAAATCTGCCCCGGGCCTAAGATCCCAAAACTCTTTGTAACTGGATACAGCAAAGCCAAGCACAAGACAGCAGACTTCCCCCTATTCCCAGAAGCGAAACTGAGATTCTTACAGCTGCCTCCTGGCTTTCCTTGTCAATTGTCAAAGGCTTTTTGCCCCCGAAAAGAAAGAATTAATTGCAGGCAACAAATGTTGTGTGTGTAACTCAAAGATAAACGCTCTCTACTTATGCAACACCTTCTGTCCGGGGGCTGAGTTGGAAAAACACAAACAATTGTACAACTTCAACATTTGTCACGCGTTCATCAGACAATTCTTCAGGAGAATACACTGAGAAAAAGGATTAATATAGGATTTTTTATTAAACAATTTTAAAAACAAATTAAGGATAGACAAACTGGGAAAATATTTGTAAATGCAGCGTCATGTTCTATCTTTTTCGACACACTTATTAACATCTCTATTAAAACCTTTTGTAAATTGTTTTCACATTTTCATTCCAAGTGAAACTAGGCTACTTTTCTCTTTGTGCATCGAAATTAACAAAGAACCATCAACGTAGAGTCAGGAGGAGCAGCCTCGCCTTTGGTCTTTAGTTCGTCTGGCATGTGTGGATATAGTTGTCGTCATTTTAAGCAACTCAAAAGCAAAGTCCGGGGGCAGGAGACTTCAAGTAAATGCAAGTTGAACGAAAAAATGTTCAACTGTCTCGTCATCATCCTCTCCCTGAGAATACCTCGTACGTTATTCCATTTGAATTTTGATTGTCTGCGTAAAGCCAAGCAGCAGCAGGCATATGAGGAGTATATATATATCTTATAGTGCCGAGTGCCGGAGTACAAAGTATAAGTCTATGTCTATGGCTCTGACTTCTTGCCAATCTGTCACATTTGATACGCCCCTGAGAAAATTCTGGAGCGGGGTGGAGTTGGGGCTAAAAGCGATGGCAACTAGCAGAAATTATTTCTTTTCGGTAAAATTCTGTTGCCTGGCACTGGGAAAATTCCAATAAGTTATAAGAGAAAGTAATTTCCTCAGTGTTTTTGTTTCTTAATTATTAAATGGAGTTATAAACATAATATTGTTGTATACAAAAATTTACAAATATATCTCTTGAATCGTTTTTTTATTCCGAGAACAACTTACACTTTAAATGAAGAAGTTTAGGTACTCAAAAAATTAACCAATCAAATTTAGTTTAGTCTTTTCTTTCTTTATTTCTTCTCAAAACTATTCCCTTGCTCGCCTTATTTTCCCAGTGCCTCGGCAAGACACGGAAAGGAATTAGTGTTCTCTTGAATACGAAATGCAAAACATAATTAAAGATGCCATGACCATTTTGCAATGAAGAACTACGAGTATCTGCATCTGTGCCCGAGTATCTATGTATCTGCGCCTGCATGGGGCTTTTGTCTGCACGGAAATAAAACCAAATTTGTCACAACGCCCCAGACAGGAATACATATAGATAAAAAAAAAGGAATAAGGGGCGTTTCACAGGCAGGTCGTCATAATTCGCGACTAATGAAACACGCGAGACTCGGCTCGGCGCTGTCTGTTCCCCCACCGATATGTGTATGACCTGGCACTGTCTTTGACATTTATGGCCGGCAAACAGAACTTTTATGGCGCTGAAATTAGTGGCGAATTGTGGCAAGTTTGTCTGCGGACTACGACTACCGTGCTGCCGCCGTCTCCCAAGCCCCTTCCCTCTCACTTATTGAGTCATAAAAACCCGCGAAAAGGCGGCTTGATTGGAAGGCGACGTGGGAAGGCGAGGCAAGGCGAGACAGTGGGATAAAGTGCAACTAATTTGAGATATATTATCGCAACTGTAGTTTATCTTTGGGCCTGTTTTAATAGCCAACTAATTGCATGCATCTGTGGGCGGCAGTTGGGACTCGGGAGGGAGTTGGGATTGGGATTCGGGATCATGGATGTACTCCACTCTGTATTGTGGCCAATTTTCGCACTTAATTATGAACAGTCGCCTCCCGACTGCCGAAGTCAATGCAGAAACAAATAAACAGCAAGTGGATATGCACAGGGAAAATGAGCAACATTTTTCTGCGTTTAAATTATGAATTTACCTGAAAGTTAAATCCAATGTCTGTACTTGATTTATATTTTTCTTTAAAATAGAAATAATAGCATTTGTACATTTTTGAAACACTAAGTAAAGAGAACAAGGAGCTCAAATAATATAACAACTTATCATCATATGTAATTCAAGATTTTTAAACAAGAAAACAAGATTAAAATCTAAATAATATTTTCCGTGCACATAGCCCCCAACCCCAGATGTCTGGCCAAACAATAAACGTAAATAAACTTGGCATATATGAAATAATTTCTAGCCCGCGGCGGCGTCTGCTTTAAAATGCATTTTCAATTTGGTTCGAAAAGAGCGTGGAAAACGGGGGAAAATCGGGTGAAACTGGGGGGAAAGGACAGCCGCCACTGGGTTTGTCGTCCTTTGTAAACTAATTTGCTTGGAAAATGGCAAACTCGCTCTCGCCCATCTCATATTGGCTGAAAAAAAGAGCAGAGGAACGCCAGCGCTTTGAGGCCTCTTTGCATAACAAATACACGGACACCACCAGCAAGGCCCCGCCCCCACGAAACAGTGAGTGCAAAATGTATGCAAACAATGTGAAAAATTCAAAAACAAGTAAAGGAAACCGTTGGGAGTGCGGCGAACAATCAGCAAGCAAACAACAAGAAAAAAAAGAAACTGGAAAATTGTAAATGCAAAATGAAAAACAATTGCTCATTGTCTGAGCAATTATACACGCATTGCTGCGCCGCACAGTGGCAGCGCCAAATAAAAAGGGACTCCAAAGGACTCCAAAAGGATATTGCACACAGACAGCAAAAAAACAAGGAGGAGGAGGAGCGACTTCCTTCCTTCCTCTTTGGAGCCACACATATGTGCCAGCTGAAAAGGATCTGACCGAACAAGTATTTTAATGAAAATGAACCAAATGGTTTGAGTCAAAGACAATGCCCAGGAGACCATGACGAGGGGTTCCCGAAACTCCAGTATCTGGTTAAAATCGCTAATGAACAGATACAACAAATTTAAAAGAGCAAAAAAATAATAAAATGGCGCAATAATAAGTAAATAGAAAACTTATTTCTGTGCATTCCGTGCTTAACCCATAAATAATACCTTCCACTAGGTAATCTTCTTTCTCTTTCCATTCTATATCTATAAAAAACCATAAAAAATATACTTATTACTTTGCCTATCATTGAGCCCGTGTAAAATGTTAAAAGACAAAGGCAATCCGAAGCAAAATCAAGTCAAAAGGGAAAAATAAATATTTACCAGAAAGCAACAAAAAGATTGAAAATTCTTTGTCAATTTCGGGCCATTTCCCGGCCTGGCCTTCTTTTCATAACTGGGCCAGCAATTTTTACTGCTGGCTCATTAAAATGTGGCAGTCAATTTGACAAAAAAGGAACCCGCCCAGCATCCCCATTGGGGCCTGTAGGAAGAGCTCAGCTCGCCGGGGAGAGATGAGATCCATTTGTAAAGGGAATAAAAAGTATTATGGGCGCTAAACTCATTTATAATTATAATGGACCTTTTACGAATGCTTTTCCTTTGGCAACAGGGCCTCGTTGCCCGCTCCAACATCATAAAAGACAAATGAGCCGAAACCGAAAAAAAAGAACAAAAGGACGCCACTGTCATTGTCTTCTGTGGTCGAAAATCAGCTTGTATTGTGTATTATTCCCTTTCAAGTCATCTAATATTTTATGTATTTTCTGCAATGCAATGACGAGGAAAATCGGGAGGCAGGGAGGGGCATCGGACATCGGGGAAATGGCTACTTTTCTAAGCTTTTAATAATATCCTTTTTATGTCCACTAAATGAAGGATATAAAGTCAACACTTTGTACAATAAGGCGGTCAGGCCAGGCCAGCGCCAGTCGGGAGGGCGGCGGAAAACCAGAAGAAAGCTTTGCACATTTCCAACGCCCTGCGCTGGCCTTTCAGGCACTGAAGAAAATAAGTAGGGAATTTTATAAAGGAGGCTTCCTAATAGTTTATATATTTATTTATTTGTAAAATCGCATTAAGCACTAAGCTTGAAATATTTAATAAGGTTTCTATATTACATAAATAGATTAAACCTTATTTTCTTTAGTTTTCAGTTCGTATTAAGACCTATCTATCAGCTCAGAAGCACTCCTCAAATTTGCTTATAATTCCCTAAAATATTTAACAATTTTCTACAAAAGTCCCTCGTTTTCCTCAGTGCTTCCCGCAGCTCCTCCTTGAACTCCAGCTTTTTTTTATCCTGCCCCGCCGGCGGCGTAAAAACTTCGGACATCGTCTTCGGTCCAAAGTCCAGCCAAGACGGGAGGATGTGGCATCTTAGCCAAGTTTTGTTCGCTTAGTTTGCATAAGTTTGCCTGGCGGGCGCTTCCGGTTAATGTGGTCTCGAGAAATAGCAACAAAAATAATGCCAACAAATAAGGAAATGGATCTGGCCAAAGCCAAAGTAGACATTTATATGGGCAAATCTTTGTGTGATTTCCGCTTCAGTGGCGAAAGCTTTTCTGGCGCCAAAGGGCCTGCTGCGTCCCTATATCCTTTATCCTTCCCCCGCCACTTAATGCGTCCATCAATCTTTCGCTTAGCCCAACTTTAACTTGTTATTTGGCTACTTTAAGTCTGGTTGGGGGGTGACGGGCCAAAGCCAAATAAAATCAATCAATTGAAAGTAACAACAGAAATGGATTCAATAAAGTGAAGAGCCGCTATTTCCCTTAGCCCTTTTTTTCTTTCTTGTGGCTAGAGATCGATTTGGTCATGAGTCAGCAGCTTTTTGTAATCGAAAGTCAAGTTAAGGAGGGCTTGGAAAAACGGGTCAAGAAAAAGGAAAAACCTAATATATATTTATTGCATTTTATTTGAGAAGATATCATATGAAGTATAAATGGGTACATATTAATGATTACGAAATGTAACAGACCGAGAATAAATTATTTACTATTATTAACCTGCCAATCTAAGTTAGAAATCAAAGAAAATAAAAAAAAATCTTTCCTAATTACATGACTATTATTATTTATGGGTAATATAAAATATTGTTGGTAAACAGAAGTAATAACTAGATATACTCGAATATATCTAAGCATGTTCCTTGCCTCCAAACAGTTCTTCAATTTCCCCTCTTTTAAATGTCTTATCTTAAATAAAATCCCTACGATTTTCCCTTCAATCTTTTCCATCACTTTCCATTCATGTTAAATGTGCTGCAATTTTTTTCTGTCATCAATCTTGGCGAATATCCAAGAGCAACCGCCACTAGAGGAAAAAATTTCAATAAGCAATTAGATGGCAATTACTTGCAACAACTTTGGCTTGACTTTTCGTTGAAGGGCGAAAGCAATTACGTGAAATTTATATGTGACTGCGGTGGCGGTCATTCCTGGAGAGAACTCCAACTCCCTCGGCCATAAGGACTCGGACTCGAGTCACATAATTGAAACGCTCAACAGAACTCGCCGATTGGCATCGAGTGGAGCGAAGGGTGGGTGTGTCTGGGGACGGGGAATGTACATCCAGGGTTCGGACGGATGGATGGATGGACCACTTGGAGATGCCACTTGGCTAGCTGGCCGCAAGAACCGCAGGAGCAACAACAATGTATTACACATAAAGTTCTTTTGGCCAGAGGATGGGTAGTTATGCAGAGAGCGAAAATTAAGAAGTGTGTGTACAAAGATTAATGAGTTTAAAAGGTTCTTTATATAGTGGTACGTTCTACAACAAACCAGTTGGAGTTTTAATATACAAATAAAACGAAATTTGTGAAGAGTACAAATTTCACGGAATATAATTGTAAATTAAAATTTGTAAACAAGAAAAGCCCTTAGTTTCTCAGTGTATGTTATAAGGGGCGGCAAAACTAATTGAGTTACATATTTGGTGCTGACATGCGGAGCAAAGTTTCTTTCTATTTCGCAACCCAAACTTTACATTGTTTAATTTCGACAAATGTGTAAGAACATACTCGAAGTCGAAAGCGATTGCAGACCCAGACGACGACACTAATCTTTTGTTTGTAGCCGACGCCCCCGGTTTTCCTTTTAGCCAAGTAGTTTGCCTGTGTCTTAACATGGCATAATCTCTGCTGTTCCTGCAAAAACTTTCATTCGCACTGCGATATAGTACATAACTAGGGAAAAGCCGGGGGGAAAGTTCTCTGCTCATTTTCCCTCATATTCCTTCCGGCGGCGCCATCTTTAAGTTCCATTCGTAAATCTGCTCAATGTTGCTTTATTTCTTTCTGCCGAGCTGTAAGTTTTTGTAATTGAGCCAAGGACTGACTGTGTGCCGTATTCGTAATATATGATGACACTACATTATCATTTGTCAGCCAAAGAAAAACTTATGAAACCAGCAGAGCGACGAGGAGTCAGACCATAAGAAAGTCTGCCTTGTTAATGTCCCCTAAATGGTTCAACTTTAATTATAACTAGCACTCTAAGTGCTACAAAGTAGGTGTAATGGTAATTCTTGTTACTATGTTAAGGCCATAAACATTCTGGCCAACTTGCACGTGATTAACTGGGCGTGTAATTTGTGAGCCAGAAGGTGTGAAACATATTTTAAAAGAATTTTATAAGCGAACTTTACGAGAGAGGATGACGTATAATAGAGGTGATAGTTTTTAAACGTTTGTGCGTGAATTTAAGTTCTTAAAGAGATGGAAAATAATCGCTATGTAGTTTAAAGAAAAGCAGCGGGTTCCAGAAATAATAGGAAAATAAAATCCCTTTCCTTGAAAGTTCTTAAGATATGAATTATATAAATTCCGCCTTAATTCAGATCTTTAAATAGTCACAGTTTCCTCTCCTCTTTTCCTATTAATCTGGCGGCTTAAAACCAAACCCTTAATTAAATAATCAAAAACCCAATCACAGGCCAGCGAAAAAGAAAAAAGACTCAAAAGTCGGCGTACTAAATTAGTGGCTCCGCCAGCAAGTATCCGAACTTCGTTCTGCGCATCTTTATATCCCCGGGAATCCTTCGGAACACACCGAAACTCATTAGTATGCAACAATGTGTCCGCTTACATTAATTGGGCGGTGCAGCTGATTTGAATACGGGCAGGGAAAACGGAGGAAAAGGAGTGGAAAAGTGGAAAATATTTAGCCAGGCCAAAAACCAAACTAACCGCAAGCAGCTGGCCGCCTGACGAACAGCGCTTTTAATTGCCAACTTGCTTTTATTTTTACTCTCTCCCTCCCCGCTTGTTGACTTATGGAAATTGGCAGAGCCGACTACTTATATTGGTTAATGCCAAACACGCTTCCTGCATAATAACGAGCGAGCGGCGCTCATCAAGGATGCGGCTGAATCGGGGCGAGTGCGGAGCAGAGCGCGGCATGTGTCTATTTATTTTAATTAAGCCCAGGTAAGCCCAGGTGCTCTCGGGCGTGTGAGTTTTGTTTCTGCCTCGGCGACACTTTGTTGCCAGCAGTATTTTTTTTACTGCGTCGGAGTATTTTTCCTTGTTATTGTTATTCCTCCTCCTGGTATGTGCGTAACACTAACGAATCACTAATTAATAAATTAGGACTCCTTCTGAGGAAGCACAATTATGCTGATTAATTTAGTTAAGCTCAGGCTTTGGCTACCTGGTAACCTAGTACTTGTACTTGGTTTAGTTGTTATCCCGAAGTTAGTGTGGGTTTTCCGTTTTTTTCTCTCTCTTAACTTTAATAATATTTATTGTTATTCGGTAACTTGGGTATTATTTAAAGAGTGAGTACAATTTGTACTCTTCTTTGCCCAAAATTTAAATATTTTGGCTCCGTATTTGCATTTTCATCTTTTTAAATGCAATAATATGGCAATAAAACCATCAACTTTTGACACTTGGCAGCCATTTTCATTTCTTGCTGGCAAAATGATGTCATTAAAGGCACATGCTTATGGCATTTTGAAAGGCATTACGCATACGCCATGTAGAACGCAACAGCTGCGTTATGACAACGCAAATGCGTGTCTCTGTCTCCGTCTGTATCGCTGTATCTCCGTCTGTCTGAGCGTATCCTTTGAGATTTTCCGCCAAACATTTTACGTGCAAATATTTTAAGCCTTTGGCGGGCTGTGTTGGGGGGAAATCTGCCACCGCCGGCATTATTAGGCGCATATTTGTTGAGCACACCATATAAACATATATATCTCCAGCACGTATATACATATGTATATGGAAATGTCTCCAAATATGTGGGCCGTCGTCAGCTGTGGCATCTGTGAGTCCTTTCCCCCATTTCCGGATTTCCCTGCTGAGCCCCAAACAAAAAAAACGTGACTGCGTCATCTTCGGTGACTTATTAAATATATTTTCTTAGGCCCCCGACCCGCCCCCTTTATTTTTTGGGTGACTTTAACTCACATTTAATTGCCGCCGCAACTTTCCAGTTAGACTTCTTCCTAATTAATTAAAAAACTTTGCCAAAGCAAAATGCCAACTCACCTCGAGGCAGGCTCCCTCCCTCCGGCGTCTAAGACCCGATATTTTCGCAGAATTGTTGCTCAGTGTTTTTTTTCGGTGGCTAAAAACTGTCCCAAAGTAAAAGTCATGCCACGTTGGACTTGGAGAGCCCCAAAAGTCAAATAAAAGATTTGCGGTTGCCAATGAATAAGTGAGAGCGGCTTTTCCCTGCCGCCGCAAAAGGTGACTTTGATTGGATGGTCGTGTGCGGCGGTTGGGGGCAGTAATGGGTTAAGAGGGGCCGGCGACTGCATGCGGATTTCATGTCTCATTTGCGGGACTGTCGAAAATGCGGCTAACCAAAACCGCAGAGCCGAAAATGAAAGAGTTCCTTATGAAGCGGCCAGCTGAATGTTCAGGAATTAGAGATTCATTCAGGAGGTTTTTAGAGTGTTTTGATAGAGTTTTTGATGGGGTTTTGAGTTCGTGCTCTAAAAATAATAGTTACCCATAAGATACTTTATTACTCTTGAATTTAAAAGCAAAATATATTAAAATCATCGAGCGGATAAAGATATACATATACATCGAAAACGAAATATATGTTTTTAAATAACCATTTTTATTTATAAACAAACTTAATTACAAAATAGCTTCAAGCTTTAAATTTTTACTGAATCTCTATCCCTTTATAAACTTGTATATTTTCGAACAAACAAACTCTTTGTGACATGCTTAACACATTTTTGCTTTAATCTTTTCCAGGCACAACTTTATTTTTGTATTTTATTATCCTTACAACACAAGCAAACAGTTTACAACGTGTATAGTATGTGTATCTTTTGAGGACTGGACAAAAGATGGAATTAGTTAACATGCAAAAATAAGCGCACACACACTTCAAGCTTTAGAGAAACAGATACCCTTTTTTTTCCAAAGTTTATCCCCTAAAAACATGTGCAGATTGTGTGTGTCTGTGGAGTTATAAATGTTTCATTTGTTGATTTGTTGTTTTTATTTATTTTTTGGCTGTCAAATATTACTTAACAGACATATCAAAGCTGATGGGATTTCGTCCTTTATCTTTTGTGAATACTGAGAAGCTAGTATTCGTTTTTAAATGCAGATCAAATTTATAGGGCTTGCTTTTGCTGTTTGTTTTGTTTTAGCGCTCACTGTGATTGAAGCTGCAGGTGCACTGCGCGAAATTAGGATGGAAGTTATAGGAAATATGCTATTTGAGATAAGGAATCATTTTTAAAAGAGAAAATGCCAATCTTTTGAGTGGCAAAAACTTTTCTAAAAAATAAAAAACCTAATAAAATTACTTTCCACACTTTCCTCCCAGTGTATGCATGTGTGAGTGGACCGTATGAGTGGCTATGTTTATCTTGTCGCCATCTGCTTTTGCTACTGCTTTGTTCTGTTTAATTTTCTGCTTGCCTTTGCTTCCTACAGCTGTTTGTCCTTTTCCGTGTCCTTCCAGCCCCTATCCCCTTGTCTGTCTCCCTCCTTCCCCCTCTGAAAAGCCCCCTCTGCATTGTTTTCATTAATGTTATTATTCAACATTTCTGTGTTTACGTCATCCCCTACACATATGACGGTAGTTTCTAATTTGTATGCATAATTTACAGCCACACTGAGTTCGAGTGGAAGGATACGAAGGATATCGTTATATTGGTGGGTGGGGGGGAGTTCGGGTGGTATTTTCCAATTGTCAACAGCCTTGTCTTTTGTCTTTGTGTGTGTGTGTGTGCTGGCAGGATAATGTATCTGTGAGTCTATCTGAGAATTGATGAGTTGATGCCTTAAGTAAGTCGCTGACAAGTGGGAATTTGTAATCAAAAGGAGCGAAGGATATCGATTAATTGCAGCTTAAACGCTTGAGTTGAAAGGACACATTAAGTGCCAGGGGGGTAAGGAGTTAAAGGTCGTTGATATTTCCTATAGCAACGGGTAAAAAAGTTTGAAACATTATTAATAAATATGAGTATTTAAATATTTCTCTACATTTTAGACAGTTCTGTCTAGAACTAACTTTAGAAATATCTCCTTCACCAGAAAGTCCCTCGAACTCATTTTGCTCCATTCCATATTTTACCTGTAATTTTTTGTTGTTTATTTTTGGCTAAGAATTTCCCAATAAAAAACTTTCTAATAAAAAGCAAAATCCCTTAACTTGGGTGTTGGCAAAATTGAAATAGTTGTGCACGATTGCCTGTCCGAATAAAAGAAAAAGCCAACAAAGGCAGGGCAGCGCTTGAGTAGAAAGTAAGCCAAAAGTTAAGCAAATTGCATACCAAGATATTCCCTAACATTCCACAATGTTTTTTGCCAGAGTAAACAATATTTTGGCCAAACTTTTAATTAAAGAAAATAAAGGAGGCAAAGTAGGGTGCGGGGAGGAAGACGTATTGTTATCGCAACTGCAACTGCAATCAATCTAAATGTCGAGCTGTCAATAAAATTGTCAGCTGCAGAGGGACCCGGTCCAGTGTCCTGTCAGCTGCCAAGGAAAACACGTTTGCATACCTCCTTTTCAGCTGACTGCATCACTCGCAGCTAATACAAAAGGGTTTGGGGGTAGGGAATGGAGGCACGGGTTAAGGCCAGGTTGGTTAGCCAACATCCGAACGAGAGCTAGTCGTGTGAAACAAAGGCAGGGACATGGTCGTGCGAGGACCTGCTGCAGCTTGATTTTTGCTAACACATATTTGACAGATGTGTCCTGAGAATGAGGTCGCCTTCATGAACTTTAAAAGGGGTTAAGGTGCTTCTAAAAATGTTTTAAATAAAATAAATAAAATGGAAATTGCAAATGCATTTCTTTTTTAAGCGGCTTTCGCTGAAGAAGTCAATTCTTAAGTCTTTCCTTTGGGGAAATATATATTTCTCTACCAAATGTGTTCTCAATCAGGCTACAGGATACTTGTACCATTTTATTACGCATTTATCCCCACCCGTATTTGCTAATAAAGAATAAATCCAAGGATATGTGTGCCGGTTCGACCTTTTCTGAGCTGTGGCTATGCACATTCGGCTGCTGCCTTCAATGCACTTCAATGCGCTTGACATTTTTATTAAAAGCTTTAAGTTGTAAGTGCGCTGCCAGCGTACGCGCGCATGTACATAAATGTCAAGGAGCCAGAAAGGATATTTGCTGCAGTGGCAACGGCTGCTGGCTGGGAACTTATTGGCTGCAGGACCCAGTAGTTACCCCTTTGCCCGCCTCCTGGCTCCTGTCTTATGCAACAATGTAATAATGCCAGAGAGAGACCAGCTTTAACTTCTCTCCAGTCACTAGTAGTACTTCTTAGTCATTTTTCTATCCCGCTGGGATTTACTTATGACACTGAAACTGGGGGAACTGCATGCAAGCTGGCTCTGGCATCATTTATTTCGCAGGATTTCCTCTCAGCAGACATTGCATTGCGTGACATTTTATGAAAACTCATTTGATAAATGATTGGAAGGACAGAAAAAAAAAATTAAAGCTTACTGAAAGTGATCTGCGAATTGGGCTAATGACAATGCCATCCTGCCTGCCCTCCCTCCTTCGCTCATTTGAATATATGCCAAACACATGTCGTATGCGCAATATTCCGTTTCGCCTGCCAGTCGTCGGTCGTCTGTGCACAAATTTTCGCTTTCGCACACATAATTTTCGTGCATAATTTGGAAGGATTTCAACTGGGTCGGATCCTGCGGCAAACAGATTTTGCAATGCACAAAACGTTTATATAGGCGAAGCGTATATGCGAATGCCTCTTTACCCTTTTTAGTCACCCCGTTTCAGAAGCAAAGCGCCCACACACAAATGCCTGTTTATGCACTAACAAAAACAATATTTATGAAATATATTGTTATGAATATAAATATTCCGGTGGCTATTTATGAGTAGCTTAAGATCTGTAAACTGTGCTGGCGGCAACATAATCTTTTGGTATGAATGCCTATTAGGCATACATCAAATAATTTGTGGAACCTCTCCGAATAATAAGAGGAATACTTATCTACTTAGAGGCAATACAAAATCCATGATCAGGCAATTTCTCACCGTGTACACACACAGTCGACGCTTGTTCATAATGGGCATAAACATTCTCGCATCCGTTGCCGTTGATTTGGTCGCCTTTGCTTTGTCTTCCAGCTGTTGTACGTTAGATATTTTGACTATGCCGCTGCGAATTGCTGTTGTTGCTGTTATCCTTGTTGTGGTTGTTGTTGTTGTCGCTTCCCGCATTGCATTTGTCGGATGTGGCAGGACCTGCTGTTACCCGCTGCCTGCCATTGCCTGATAGTGACGCGTCCTGGGTACTGGGGCTTAATTTAAGTTTGTATTATTAATGGAATTGAATTTCGGTTTGCAAGCAGTCTAGTGAATAGGAACACAGGACCTTCTTCCACAGAATTGACTATTTAAACTGGCAATCAATAAGGGGAATGCGAAAATAATTAGAATGCCAAAACAATTTAGCTACGTTTCCGATTGTTTTTGTTTTGAGAATATGAGATATTGCTGCAATTAATGGTTCAATTATGATAAGATGATTTGCAGACAACTTAGTTATCCCATATTGTTACGATAATTTATATCAAGAGTTGTAGAATTTTAAGTCATTAGAATTCAAAAGAATTAAATTGATTTCATCTGCAGCGATTCTTATTTAATTTTCGAATAACGGCAATGCCTTTGCTCTTTTCGCATATGTTAACTATTTCACATTATGATTAACTGCTGCGTTTTCTTCCAAGGCATCCGACTTGCCCACAGGAGACCCATTTGGCGTACAGGCGGGAAGGCTAACACTGGTTGACTGCCTCACTGTTCCAGGTATCTTAATTCCAGGAATAACAATTTGGGGTATCCGAACTGAGGGAATGTTAACATTGGGTATCTGAAATGCAGATTTAACCATGATAGACTCTTAATATGAAGAATATAACACAATAGCTACCGAGGGTAAGCTTATTCCTGGTATTACATTTTGCCGACCTTCAAACCCAGCAATACTTTCAGCAGTTCCATGAACTTGTGATGATCCTGCAGGCAGACAATTAACTCCTTGAGAACCTGTAGCTGAGGGAACCGCTACAGGGACTTTAACGCCTGGAGCTGTAAAAGACAAAGGAACTTTTGGCGGAACTACTAAAGCCCCAATAGGACCATTAGGTATAGAAAACGGTACAGGGACTTTAACGTCTGGAACTTTCATCGGAGCTGTAACAGGCAGATTAACTTTTGGCGGAACTACAACAGCCCCAGTAGGACCATTAGGTAGGTCGACCCTTGAAAAGCCAGTATCTTCAATCTCAACGCGTGGAACATTAGGATTTGGTGGAATGAGTAAACCAGGTGTTTGTGGTGGTCCCGAAATACCTGCAATATTTGGAATGGAACCCGTATTTGGAAGACTTGGGTTTGGTGCTGGAATCTGTAATAAATGTATAACACTTATCTTAGATTATATTAAATTTATTTTCAGTGGAATTTACCAGACTTGGGTTCCCTGTTCCCCCATTTCCTCCAATTTCCGGCATTTTGAAATACTCTTTAATTAATGGGCCTGGACCTACAGGTACTCCTCCAGGAGCTTCAGAAACAGGAACGTTTGGCGAAGAAATAGGACTTGGTGCTGAAATCTTTATGGGATAAAATAATACTTATCTTAGACTATTTTTTTATTTATTAACAGTAGGCTTTACCGGACTTGGCCTTGGGTTCCCTTGTTCCGAATTCCCTTCTCCAGGAACATAAAAAACAGGATCGGGATAACTAGTACTTGAAGGAATAGGACTTGCTTCTGGCATCTATAATGGATGTATATTATTTCTCTTAGTTTTTTTTAATTGAATATCAGTAGATCAGACTTTACCGGACTGGGCAATGGGTTCCCTTGTTCAGAATTCCCTCTTCCAGGAACATAAAAAACAGGATCGGGATAACTAGTACTTGAAGGAATAGTACTTGGTGACTGAGTCTTTAAAGGATGTATATTAGTTCATTTAGATTATTTTTAATTTAATATAAGTAGATCAGACTTTACCGGGCTGGGCCTTGGGTTCCCTTGTTCCGAATTCCCTCCTCCTGGAACATTAGAAACAGGACCGGGATAGCTAGTACTTGAAGGAATAGGACTCGGTTCCTGAGTCTTTAAGGGATGTATATTAGTTATCTTAGATTACTTTTAGTTTAATATTAGTAGATCAGACTTTACCGAACTGGGCCATGGGTTCTCTGCTTCCAAATTGTCTTCTCCAGGAATATTTGAAGGACTAGGACTTGTTTCCTGAGTGTTTAAGGGATGTATATTAGTTCTCTTAGATTACCTTTAGTTTAATATTAGTAGATCAGACTTTACCAGACTGGGCCATGGGTTCTCTGCTTCCAAATTCTCTTCTCCAGGAATATTTGAAGGACTGGGACTTGTTTCCTGAGTCTTTAAGGGATGTATATTAGTTCTCTTAGATTACTTTTAATTTAATATTAGTAAATCAGACTTTACCGGACTGGGCCATGGGTTCTCTGCCTCCGAATTCCCTTCTCCACTAGCATTAGAAACATGACCGGGATGACCATTACTTGAAGGACTAGGACTTGGTGGCGGAATCTTTAAGGGATGTATATTATTTCTCTTAGATTATTTTTAATGTAATCAGATCAGATCAGACTTTACCGGATTATTCATTGGATTGATAATGCTTTCGATACTTGGTATTGCTATGACATTTATATTGTTAGTGTTAATTGAGCCAGGACTAATAAAGTCCGAAACCTTAGAGACATTAAAAAATATGATTAATTATATGCAGTTGAATATGAATTAGTCTTACATATCGGGTTTGAGCACAGACAAATTGCCAAAGAACGCATAGCAGTAATAGCCATGGTATATACATCTTGATCAATGAGAAGCTTTTCGGAAACTGATGGAATAAATACTGTTCGGCTGCTTTAATATACTCGTTTTACATAAGCTTAGCTAGTTGGCGTGAAATATGCAATTGGATCGGCTAAATTACGTAATTAGCCTAATGTACGAGCTTTATCTATAGGTTATTAATTAGAAATTCCAAAGCGTTAGCTTCAGTTAGCCAAGTTGCAATTATGAAACCGCAAAGTCGCTAACAAACACAATATAGACCAAAACCAATCAATTCAATGGACTTGTGGCACGCGGCAGGGATGTCCGAGAGGACATTTACCAATCACAATGGCAACTGTTTTGCAAACAACAAATGGTCAACATGCAATCGGCCAAACATTTGCATGCCAAAGGTGCCCCAGCGAACAACAATTACCATATAAAATGTGAAATGATTAAGCGGGAACCGCAGGAGAGCGGAATGGCATTTCATTTGAATATATGTACACACATATAATAAAATGTGGGTGCGCCTCCCTGCGTGCCTCCGTTGATGCTGACAGCATAATCAGCGTATAATTTGCATAAAATTAAAATATGAATTTGCATGCCCCGGCCGACCACATCAGAGGAAAAGGCACGCGATGATTATTACCAAGAGAGGGGTAGGTAAATGCGCAAGTAAAATAGTTAAACAACAAATTTATTTGTTGGTATTTTCGAACTGCAACTGGAAATAATATTCCAGAATATCTTTTTACTTTGCTGGTTCTTTCCATCCTAAGTCGGCCTGAGGATTTTAGGAATCACTGGGTAGGCAACACTTGGTAGTTTCTGGAATAAAATAATATCAATATTCTGAAGTACAAGGTTTCTCTATGGTAAAATATTAAAATTAAAAAGGAAAAATACGTACTATTTGTGGAATATCCGGGATTACGGGCTGACTTATATTTGGATTTTTATAATCTGGATAACCTGAAACGCCTGCAGCGTTTGGAACGTTTGGAGCGCTCTGAACGCCTGGAGCTCCAATAGAATCTGGAGCCCCTCGAGGTGGGAGCTGAAAATTATTAGGACAATTCAGGAGAGTATTTCCGTAAATAGCATACACCGAAAATTAAGACACAAGGGCTCCGATAAATGTCTTTAACTATTTGCAATGCCTTACCGTAGGAACTGGAGTGGGAGCTGTAGTGGGAGCTGGCGTGGGAGCTGGCGTGGGAGCTGGCGTGGGAGCTGGCGTAGGAGCTTGAGTAGGAGCTGGAGTTGGAGCTGGAGTCGCAGCTGGAGTCGGAGCTGGAGTGGTATTCTGTAATACTTCTCTTATATAAAAATTCTACTTAAAATCAGATGATTACACTTTACCGGTGCACCAGGGACTCCTCCGGGTTTAATTTTGACATCATTCGCATTTATATTGACATCCTTGGTAGATTTTAAATATAATAAAAAATATGAAATAGAATTTCAACTAGACTTTATTACGTACCGCAATTGAAGGTCCAGAAAATTGCCAAAGAATAAATAGGGTTAATAACCAAGGAAACCCCATCTTGATCGATTGGAGTGTATTCGATAACTGATCGAAAAACTGTGTAAATGCTTAAATAGGATCACTTTGATAAAGTAAGCGTAAAGTGGCCCTCTGACATTTAAAAAAGTAACAAAGTGTATAAAATCAAATCGGATTTGGCTTAACCAATTATTCGGTTACACTATAACATAAATAACATTATTAGCATTCTCCAAGGCTTAGGATAACAGGTTTACAATTTTGTGTGGGAAATGCTATCGATTTTATAAAATTCTGACGGAATAAAGTATTTCATAAGAAATTTAAATGCGTTTTGCTTGAAGCTTGTTAATTAAGAAGCTAAATTCTTGATTTAAAAATCTCCCATTTTATATCCTCAGCGTGCATTAGATCTAAATACTTAAAGAGCTGCCATTATACTTGCAATGAATAAATAAGGAATCGAACAAAAATGCGAAAGTAGGGCGGATATAAATGCAAAGTGACGACAGCGCGGGCGAAACTAGGCGAAATCGGCACGCATCCGACGTGTCAAAGTGACAATTCTTTATTTACATATCTCCCCCCATCACACTCTCCTCTCAGACTGATAAATGACAAGAACAACAATGGCAGCAGCTCTCATGGCTCTGGTCACATTTGCGTGCGAGAGCGACGTGAGCAGCATGCGGAAGTCGTGGAGGGATGCAGCTAAAAAGTGTGGCCATGGCACAGGTAAAAATGTTTTGACATTTGTCAACGACAGTTGACTGTACAGTGAGACAAACTTCAAGCAAGATAGGCTTTCATTCAGACACACGAAATGGTTACAACATTAGCTTTGTCCAATCGCAATTGGATTTGGCTCAACAAATCATTAAAATGGGGAAGAGCCACACTATGTGATTCTTTAAATTCCCAAAATAAAGTCTAATATTAAAGAGATAAATTATTGAATTCATTTTCCATTTGCTATCGTTTTTTCACTGTGCACCCTTTGTTGATATGAAGCCATCAAGTTGTGTTCTGTGTTTATTTATCAACAGATTAGCAGGCAGTTCAGTGACTCGGTCGTCCCGTTCGCTCTGCCGGGCTTAATGGCACATGAAATCGCAATAAACATGGCACAGAGCGTGGCCAACTTCTGCGGCATGTAGTTAAGTATAACTTACGCCCAGGGCGCTCATAATTCAAAAATTCAGCTCCTTCGAGGGGTTACTTCGGGGGAGCGCTCTGCTAGATCCTGTGACTCTGGCTAACAGTCACGCTTTTGAGTGTGGCGTGGGCGTGTGACAGTGGTGACGCCACAGCCATGTCCTGTCCCTGGGGTCTGTTTTGTCCTTTTCGCCATATGCCTCGAACTGTGAAATATGTTGCATACTTTTTGTGGGCACTCTATCTCCATCCTTGGCTCTGGTGACTCCTGCGGTTTATTGTAGGCGTGGCGCGTGCCAAACTTAACATACACAATCATTTTTATGCCACAAAATATTCGCTTTCCACTCACGTCCCACAAAAAGTGGGTGTGCGGGCGGGCGGCACATAGTGCAAGGTCCTTCGGGTCTGGCGCGCATAAGTTCATAATTCATTCTTTCATTATTATTTTCATTTTCACATTTTCGGTTTCCTTTCGTACTCCCTCTTTCTCTCTCATTGTGTGTTTCCTTTGTGGATTCCCAGCTCTGTCCGGTTCTTGGGGGCCGCCAGTGTCGTTGACAAATTGTTTTAAATTGCATTTTCATATTTATTCTTTAGTTTCGGGTTTAAAGAAGGAACAAATTCATAAGGAATGTGGTTAAGTAGGTTAATTTAATGTGAGTGATAAGATATGTCAATATACCGCCATTGTATAGCGTGTTTAAATCAAAATTTCCAATTATTGTGGTCTATAAAGTACATTAGTAATTGTAAGGAATTAGTTTACTATCGATATAAGGTATAGTTTATTTCTTAACAGCTTTGTTTTTCACCATCGCACTTTTCCTTTCAGTTTGGTATTTCTTCAGACTTTGACCAAATCGCGAAAGTCTATTTACTCGTGCCCAATGAGCCCTGCAGCTCAGTGAATTGCTGCATCCAATCCTCCCCCTGTTCCCATTCCGATTGCGATTCCGATTTGGATCTCAGATCCTGTCACTGACATCCAACAAGTCACAGGCCCCAGGACAACTGCACATAGAAAAAACTGAAGCAACTAGCCTATTTGAGGAGTGACTGGTGTCTCAGTAAAGGTTTCATCTTACAAGTCTTTAATTCATATGTTTTAAAGTTGCTTTTAATTGATAATTTCGTATATCGATTCACTATTTATTTTTACTGAGTATAAGTGAAGTATGGCCTCATTTCGTGGCATTAATTTTCTTTCAGTGCAATGACATTTTGCGTTCGACAGCTGGAGGCAAAGTGGGCGGCATGGGAAGGTGCTCCTGGGGGTAGTGGCGCAGAGTGTGGTTATTCGGTAGGGGTAGCAACGACCACAGACGCGTCTTTTGTTTGCTTTGACAGAGGGCACCCTCTCATCCTAGAATGTCCATGTCCTGTGTCCTGTGTGTGTGTGCCTCAGTCTGGGGCTGTTTTGGCATTGGCGGCTACAGATTTGCTCGCCGGAGCACTAAACTTTTATTTCTTAAACCCGTGAATCGTTTGTGCTCCTCGCCTCGCCTCGCTCAAAGTCAATATGCGGGCGCAAATGTTCAAAATGATGAGGCAGGCGCTGCCAAAGGGGGAGGCGAGACCTGTTAGTTGCACTAGAAGAAAATTCTAGGTGTTTCAGTAAGTATTTACAGAAAACTCTCAAGATAGAATAGGATAAACCTTTACTAATTTAAGATAATCTAACCTTGAAGCCAATAATATATTTTAAAGACCAGCAGAAGGTTTTGATATATGGCTGTTTCAGAAGGAAGTCACCACATCCCCCTTAGTATCCCTGGCTAAAACTTAAGATTCATAGTATTAATAACTAATCAAAATGCTGAACTTAATCTTAACCTATCACTATTTAACTATTTTGAAAGATCAGTGTCTTTCAGTGTACTAAAAACATGGCCCAATCTGGGCCTCTGCTCTGGCCGCTTCCTGCTTTTTTGGAAAATCGGTTTTTGTTGATGCCAGCGCCAGTTGTTTAGCTGCCGACAGGACGACAGACTCCAGCGCTGTGTTGTCCCCTTTAACCCCCTGAAGCCCAACATGAGGCCCCTGTTAGCCCCCAAACCACATCCCCTCATACTGGCTGGCTGAGCTTCTGTCCAACGACTGAACTGAAGTGGAGTTTTGTTTGTTGTCCGTTTGTCAATTACAAAACTTTTATTGCAATTTACTTTTGTTTCAAGCTCCCAACCCCCGAGCTCCCGTCAGGAGGTCCCCTTTTTTGAGGTCGTTTCGATTGCTGTTCCGTTGACAATTTCGTTCGTTGTCCGTTCGCTCGGTTCAAGTATTTAATATAGCACTCGATGAAGTAATATCCATTCGCTTGTTTGATGAATTGTAACGGCTCGTCCATTGGATGCCATCGGTGTTTGTCCGGGGCTTAGATATACGTAGGAGGATATAGAGTGTAGGCCACTACGTGGCTGATGGGAGAAGTTTCCACCATTCCAACCCTGGGCGCTGGTAATTGAAGTTTGATGTTCGTGGTTCTGTTTCAAGTGATGCGATTTTTGGTCGTTTGTGAAAACAATCAGAATGGAATATTACTGAATATACTATATCTTTATTATCTCTCTCTAGCGAGACTCTCCCTCTCTTCCACAATGTACAGAACATTGAACGATAGAGTTTCCATTTAAGCTTACTTGCCTTTTTTCTCTCCGAATATAATAAACAAGTTAAGTGTTAGCTGCCCTTATTTTTGCCGGTGCATTTATTTAATTTGCATACCCATCTTTCGGAATGAATTGGAACAAACCCCACTGCGAACCACTTGAAGCCAAGTGGCGAACCGACAAGGAAATGGCCAGCCGACTTAAAATTAACAAGTTTTTGCCTTGGCACCGCCGGTGCTTACAGCCACGAAGAGTAAACCCCAAGGAATACACAACAAACGATGCGCTAATTTGACAAAACCCACATGAGGTCCTTCGGCGGTGGCACCAGTGGGTTAAAGGCGGGGCCCAGGAATGGGCATTTAACGTGCTCCACAGGAGGCTGCTGCTGCTGCTTCGTTTACTCTCCGCTGGCATTCCCAGACTTAGGTACATAGCTACGTATATGGAGTATACAATCCTGTACAATCAAATCGAAATGAAATTGACCATTAATGTGTGCACACATGGATTCCTGGGGGTTTCCCATACGTTTCGGGGTACCCCCTTTGAGTTGCGCTTGTCATTGACAGCTATTGTGAATGATGTTGACAAATGAGCGATTGTACAGAGTAATAGTAGTAGTAAGCAGGGAAACTGAGGTAACAGACCTGCGTCAGACACTTGAATCGCTTCAAGGATGTTTGCCCAAGCAAAGGACTCTCCGTGAAACAGGGGAAGACTTTACAAAACAAGGCAGTCATTGCGTTCATGGGTTTCTTTAGTTTTTTATGTGTAAAAGTAACAATGTTCTTTTTGAATGTCAGTACTTAGTATATATATTTCCGTCTTTCCATCCATATTTTTATCTGATTAAATTAAGTATATAATCTTACTTCCTAAATACTGCTTATTATTATAATTCTAAACAAAATTTAAAAACAACTAGGGTTTTTAACCAGCAAAATTCGAATAAATTAATCCATGACAAAGGCGAAACTTTCCACTGGCAAACACAAATCATCTCGAGTCGAGTTTGTTCCAAGGCATTTGGCAAACTCATTAAAAACTTTTCCTTATCATGATAAAAAGAAGGAACGAAAAAAAAAGAAATGTCAATACAGTGGGAACTCAAACTGCCAGTACCTGTTTTTTTTCTTCCTTTTTGTTCCACCTGCATAATTTTTTGAGAAAACATTTTCGAATAACTTAAACATTTGCTGTGCATTTTTCGCCGCCATTTTCCCGGAGCATTTTTCCCGCTTCAACTCTCTTGGCGGCAAACATTTTTATAGCGCATTTAATTAATTAGTCGGAAAGTTTTTTTTCGCAGTCCTCCCTATTGCTTATTCCTTGGGAAAGTTAGCTTGGGTTGTTCATCAAGTCGACTCCCTGGAAGCAAACTCATTATCCCTTTCTTCGCGGCCTCAACTTATTATCTCGTCAGGCAACGTCTCTCGATTATGCCGGCAAAAGTCTTATTTTTCCCTGATCCTGTGTGTGTCTGGAACACTTCCTTAAAATATTCATGCGGTAAACTCCTTTTTCCTAGCGGGAAAAGGTCCATTTCCATTGGCTCCCTGTTCCTTCGATGCCTTTTCCGAAAGCCCAAACGATTGTGATGATGCCTTAAAATATTCATAAAATACCTAATTAATTGATTAATGGGTCCCGAAAGTTGAGAAGTTTCAGCTAAAGCGGTATCGCAAGGTATCAAATTACCGAAATGGACATGAGGGTGAAACTGGTGGCGATGATCCCACGGGGAATTCCAAAAACTGGCAAAGTTAGTGACAAAGTTTGACAAGTGCAACTTTATCTTTTGATACAAAATTTATGCTTCAGCTTAAGGTGGGTATTTATGGATTTATTATTGGTCGGCAACATTTTAAATGGTTTCACAACATGAACATTTATATTATTTAAGAAACTAATGCATAATACAAATTAAAAAAACATTTTATTTGACTTTCTCCCCTACTCGTAACCACAAAATGCAATTGAATTCATCCCTCATGCATTTGAGCTTACTTTGTTTCTTACTTTTTATTTATCAGTTCTGTCAGACATTCCTTAACTGGCTGCCATATTCTATATAATTATATATACACATATCCTGTTGCGTTCGTGTTTCCCAACAATGGCAGCGCACCCCGCACATTCAGTTCCGGTTGGCAGAGCCAAGTAACAATGTCACGCACACATATTTCCTGTCATTCTAGCGTTTATTTCCTCACTTCCACTACTCCCATTTTTTTCTTTATCGCATCCTTGTTAACACGTGCGTTGCCTTACCCATTGTTGCTAGCTTTTTAATGTTGCAATGTACTGGGGAAAATGGGTAATAATAATCCATAAGTAAAAAAATTAAATATAACATCAGGTTCCCTCTTGCATCCTAATAAGTATATAGTTTCTGATAACAAATTACAAATATTTAGGAAATGCTAACTTATTTGCAGGGAAATACATATAATTTTCTGTGTAAATTTATTCGCTCTTTCGCCGACAAAGTTTATCAGCGCGCCAAGATCTCAGTTGCATGGCCATGGCCAAAAACTGAGACCTGGACCTGGCTCAAACTCACCGGAGTGTGGGCTGTGGGATGGCATGTGTAAAAACAAAGAAATAACAGCAATAATATAATTATATGCTGGCATGACATGTTACGTGCAAGTGTCGTTTTGAGAAATTTTAACACGTTTGCCCCCGACACCGAAGCTATACAAAGTCCCAAAGTTAAGACTGAAGTGCTAAAGCCTAAAATAAATAAAATTATTAAATGCTAGTTTACAGGCTATAAATGGAAAAATCTCATAAACTGATGGGATATATTATAACATTTGATTGTTAAATACTTTTCAGCACCTTTAGTTCCCAATTTCTTAGTCTCTATTTTAAAGCATTATGCTGAAAAGCTTAAAAGGCGATACTAAACTCCCATCTATCTCTGTTCAGCCGCCAAAAGAATCTCCAATAATGGGATAACCACCCCAAATTTTTTGTCGGTCGTTTTTCGGTAATTACAAGTCTTGGATGCCCCCGCTGGAATTTGTAATCAAAAATGCCACAAAAGCCACCGAACGAGAAAACTAATAATAAAACGCTTAATAAATCGTCCATCAAAGGCGAAGGAGGAGCCGCTGCTGCACATGCACACACAGGCGGAGTTTTCCGGGAAAACTATATGATATATGGATAGGAGTCTGGCAGCCAGGGTGCAGCCATGGAAAACTATTGAAAGCCGCACAACTCGTCTCTGGTCAGAGATGGAGAGGAAATTGTAATAAATTCGCTGGCATTTTTTGCGCTTTATGGAACTTAACACGCTGCTAAATTGGTAGATTGAGTGGCGTCGTTGGCCATTAAAAAATTGTCTGGCCCAATTGAGATTAAAGCCAAGGCAAGAGACAATGTTGCCCGGCACTCACTAGATAGTATCGCAATCAAAATGCCAAATGCATTTTTTATTGAGTTAGTCAGCGGATGCCTCACTCCTCTGACAACAGTCCCTTTGTCCGGTGGCAATTGCATTCTTCCTGCCAACAAATTAAAACAAAGTTATATGCCACTGCAACACACTTTTTTCGCTTTTTGAAGGGAGGCGGGAGGGGGGAATTACAATCTAGCGTTGGGGGCTCGTAAAAAAAATTTCCATTCCATTGCAGTTGTAAATGCTGCGTGTTGGCAGCTATAACAAGTTTTCATGCTTGATAAGTCAGACACAATAAAAAAAAGAGTGAAAATCACTTAGGGATTCTGTCTAAACGAAGCCAAGAATACACTAATTTAAGGAAAATTTTCTACAATTTCATTAAATATTTAAAAAATTAAATCTTTATGTTTTTACAGAATTTTATTCTCTTTTAAATTAGAATTCAGTAAAAGAAAATTACATTTTGTTGCAGAAACAACAGCTCATATGTTATAATCAGTAGCGAACGAGACAGTGCGAGAAGAAACTCTTTCGAGAGAGTGAGAGACGAAAACTCTCTCGAGAGAGAGTGAGAGACGAAAACTCTCTCCTTCGCTGCACTCTGAATCATTCCCGTAGTTAGAGTAAAACAAAAAGGCAAATGAAAATATGTATTTAGGTTACTTTGGCACTTTGCAATGCAAATAAAGTTTACGATATCTGAGAGGAAGAGTAAACCAATTCCAGGGATTGTTCTCAACTGAAATCATCGCAAGAAAATAACACTGTTCTTTTCTCTTTAAAAAATGCAAAATCAAGCCACTTGAGGTTCCCATAAATTCAAAAACAAACCCGACTGTAACTCCAAACGGGTTAAGACCTGATTACTCACCAATTTCCATAATCAATCCTTTTTCCAAGCTGCCTACGCGAAATATAACCCCAAAAAGTTCGAAAACAACAAACAATCGATGAGCCAAATTACGCATACGACACGTGTGCCGTGGCATTTTCCATTCGTTTACCCTCAGTACCTCGGCACACCTGCTCAGGTATTTTCCAAACAATTCTCTCGCGTGTGACAGTTAACTAAAATTCGACATTGTTAAAGTCAATTTCAACAAAATCGCAGAAAAAGCAACGAAGAAAACAATTTGCTGAGCAAATTACAAGCAATTTGGAGCCGAGTTTAACTTACAATCAATTTAAGCTTGAATTTTCCCCGGCTATATAGTATTGAAGCCGTCTGAGATATATTATCCCATCACATGGGATAAAATATGGATATGTGTGCTGTGCGCCCTTTGTGAATTGTTCGAAGGCCTGCTGCAAGTTTAATGCTGAGAGCCTTGACCTCACGCCGACAACGACGACGATGATGGCTGCCTTTCAGTTTTTCCATATGCAAATGGGATGGCTGAGGGGAAAAGCAAGCAGGATAACAATGAATGAGAACTGCCTGGTGCAGTCTGCAGGTGAAAAGGCAGCTGGATTCGCTCCTTAATTGTTTTCTCCACCCTCCGTTCCTCGCACTGCCAACTGGGATCCCTTTCAGGAACAACTTAAGCGTCATATTGAGCAGATAAAAGGCAGCAGTAGCAGTGCCTCTTCCTCTTTGCATTATCCTTGTCGTTAGAGGAGAAAATATTACATTTCTGAAGATTAAGATGGGCTTCTTGCAGGAGTATCTGCCTAGAAGTGCGGCTTTAACATTAAGGTTTTCCTTAAATAATTGAAAGCTCTACTGAATGGATTCAAAACTCGGTTTTTAATGTGCCATATAGACCAAAATAGAAACAAAATCATTTGAAATACTTCTGCAGGATGCCCTGCTCGTAGAGCCGCTTCACATCGGTGCCACCGCCAACGAACTTGCCGTCGATGAAGCATCTGGGCACGGTCTTGGCCCCTGTCATCTTGCCCAGCACTGCCTGGATTTCGCTGCCGTCGTCTCGCAGGTCTAGCTCCACCACAATGGGCTTTACTTCCAGCTTGCGGAACTGCTCCTTGGCCATGCTGGAGTAGGGGCAGTAGGTCTTGCTGAAGATCACCACCTTGTTGTTGGCGATCATCTCGCGGACGAAGTGGGCCTCAGTACTCTCCATGTTCACCGGAGGATTGGGTTGCTGCATAGAACTGACCACGGTACCCATTGGTGAAGAGGCGAAGGAGAGCGTAGTCTGGATTGAAACAATTACGAGAAGGCAATGAATGAAAATGAAAATGTTGAATGCCTTATTGACTTTCGAGATTTCCTTGACAGCGGCTGGGGTTCAGTGACTACTTGGGTGGATTTCATTATGTATGTGTCATTATTTATTCAGTGGCCTTAGGCGCAACATTTCACAACACTCGCAAAGTTTCCCTTTTCAAAATCGATTAAAAAATCATTACATTCTAGGCAGAAACCGCATAAACAACAAAAATCCGAACTATTTCCAGATGTATCTGCGGTCTGGTCCCTGTCATAAAGTCTTGCCGTTAAGCACTTTCACGCATCCTGGGCCCCAAAAAGCCAACCACATCAACCAAACAACCGATGGCTGAAGGAAAGCCACAGAAGGGAGCCCCACAACGAAACGAAACCCTTTTCGCAATTGAGAATCGGGAAGGGCGAGACTCACTAATGAACTGAGGCGTTTATTTATGCAAAAGTTGAGACCTCAACTAATGGGTCGAGGACATCAAAGACAGGACTATCATCACCGCCACCGCTGCTCCTATCAAGTCTCCCCGTCTGGCCGGAGTTTAAATATTAAATAACCCAAGGAGTAAGAGGGAGCTAACATGTCTGCAGATGCCAGAGAAATCCTTTTCATTAACGCGACGCTTGTTGCTGACTTCCTGCCAGGACCTCCACGCTCTCTCTCTCTCAAACACGTGTGTCCGTGTCCTGCTCGTAAGTTTCCGTGTAACAATGTAATTTATTGTGCGCACCTTTGTTTTCAGTCAACACACACTCAACGGCTTCGCTTTGGGGTAATAAAACAATTTCTCCACAACGTTCCAAGAATGCAGAGAACAAAACTAGAGACACTATTAAAGTAACCTTTCATTTTAATATTTTTAAATTATTTATATACACCATAATGCAGAGCAGAAATATAATAGTCGCTGAATCCTTAAGAAATTTACGAATATTTCAAGAAAACTTCGTTTTCTATTAATTATAAAACTACTTTAATATATTTTTAAACCAGTATTTCCCCTGTGTAAGCCCCATCATTGTCGCCAGCTAGCGAAAGGCACTCCTAAGTGGATTATCCTTCCTTCAGTGACTTCAAAAAGTTGCTCCCCACCTCCTCCCTCACCTGTACAAAAACAACCAACTCATTATTGTTGGCTTGTCTTGTTCAATGGCCAACTGGCTAACAAATTTACACATATGCAAAGCGTCCAGAAAGAGTCCTTGGTCCTGCGACAAATTTATCGCATGCTAGAATTTCGAGACTACTCTCCAGCGCCTGCGCCTGCACCTGCCTCTGATTTTCTCCGAGTGTGTCTTCTGGACTAGACCAGCGGTAATTGTTTTGGGAAATTTACTTAACAATCATTTTAAATTGTTGGCGGTTTTCTCTCAAGGATTAGTACTTAATTTGATTAGGCCCATTCAGGCTTTTGGCAGCAAGTGACGCCTTTTTATTGTTTTCCTGGCTGGGAATTTTCTCGGTTCGTTTGGAGAGAACATTAAATTGGCATTTTTAGGGGGGTTTCGGAAAGGGGTTACTGAGTATTTAGAGAGGGTGATGGGGGTATGTAGCTGGGCGTGAGATGATATATTTTTCTAGATTGGTATCCTAATTTCTGGTATTTTTCTATGCATTTAAAAACAAGTAAACATTTCTAGCAGCCTAAGAAATGGTCTTCAAAATATAACCGAATATATATCACTCCCGGAACTATCTTCTTAATGAAAACACATAGAAACTAGAACAAAACTACTACAATAAAAGCAATAGAACCTACACCAAAAGTACTCAAAGAACAGATGAACTGTCATGGCGATAACTATGTTACTTCATCCGTTACTTCATCCATTACCCAATAAATGCTTATTTCCCTGTAGAAATTCCCATCTGACAATTAATCGAGTACTCAATTCGTATCAATACAATGACTCCCCGGACTCAGATCGATGGCCATTGTCCGTTAAGTGGAGCTCACCTTCTATACCTGACTGGAACTATGGAAATCGGTTGGGAAAATGCCTTTGTCGTCGTCTTTGGGTGACTCCGCCGACTCCCTGCTAATTGCCGGCAATTTGTCTACGCAATTGCGTAATCCCCTAGGAACAATCCCCTACACGCACTCTCTCCCCGTGCTGACAAATTAATTTCCAATCATTAACTCAGCTATGCAATGCCAACAGATACTGGGGAAGTCAAAGGGTTTTCGGGAGGGTAAGGTGCCTGTAGGACTCCCCAATTGATCACCATTTAAATGTCGGTCATTTATAGAGGGGAGTTAGGTGCCGGAGGGAGTCGGTCATTTCTAGAAAGCAGTTGTGGAGGGAAGTCAGTCCTGCCTTTGGCTAATTGGGTTAGCTGCCAGCAAATGGGCCTGAAGTCGCTACTAGCGCAAATATTCAACTTCAAAGCACTGGGAAAAACTGGCTATAAAATTATATTATATTAGAAATTATGAAATTATATTATAAAATGTTTAAACAAAGTTATATGGCTTGAAAAAGAAACAAATAAGAGCCTAAATTGTATTTTAGAGCTTAAGATATAGATTAATTTATTGTACTTATTAGTGATATTTATTTATATATTTTTAAATATTTTCTTCAATGCAAAACTACCTCAAAATCATAAGATATCTACACACTTTCCTCTCTCTCTGCATTCTCCCAAAGCGTTGCTAATTTTAAGCTCCCATTCCCAACCTAATTGATTAGCTTAATTTGCATTTAATGCTCATAATTTTTTAGCGCCTTCCATCCACAGTCTGCTGCCATTTGGCAAAAGTTTCTTATAAATTTCTTCATTAAATATTTTCATTCTGAAAGGCGTTTTCAGCCACCCTTCGCCATACCCCCTTCAAGTGAAATTAAATGAACTGTGTGCGTGCGCCGTAATTATTCATGTGGGGATTTTCCTCGCCGCTCGCGTTGAGTTTCCCTGGTAAAATGCTCTCCATCGGATGAGCTTAGGCGCAGAGGGTTAGCTTTCCTTATTTATAGCTCTTTGGGGGGAGAAGGGAGTAAGTAGTTCAGGTAAATCATATCTAAACCGGGGACAGCATTGGGAGATGTGTTTATCCATTATCAGATAACTTTTCGAATGATTTTAAGTCTGTTCTTACAGGAACTTAATAATTCACCAATATAATAATATATTTATATTTATTCTAAACTTTGTTTATAGTATATCCGTTCTAAAACCACTGCATTTCCGTCTTTCAAGTACATAACCTCATCTGCCTTTTATTACCATATTTCATTTCGCTTCTTTTTTGCTCTGCCTTGCAATTGCCTTAAAATAAAAGCTCAAGTTTATCTCTGACAGAAACTCACCAGCTGGCAGGTGAGCTTGCTCCAGGTCTTTCTCCAGTTCTTCAGTCCTCCTTAGTTCTTCTCCAGTTGTGTCTCAGCTCAACTCATCAACCCAATGCACATCCGTCCAATTAATCCAGTGCGTAACGTTCAAGAAAAGACTCTGCAAAAGAGAAAACAAATCAGAAAATGGAAGGAAACCCGAGACACACCTGCGTGCGCGCCTACCTAACGTTTTCAGCAATTTTCCGCACAAATTCCAAAGACAACAGGCTCTGTGACTGTCTCTTTTCCTTGCCTGTCTTCGCTTTTTCTCGGTGAGGCCTGGCAAACGCATGATCAAATGTCACAATCAATTTCAATTTGGCGCTCGAATTGAGCTTCGTTAGCGGCCAAAAGCTGCCAAAGAAAATACAGGTTCGGAAAAAAGAGACGGCAAGTTGGGGAAGAAAAGAGATAGAAAGCAATGAGCTGGATGCCCAAGATGCCAAGAAGATGCAACAGCCAAATCCACTTTTTCTAATCAAAGCGCCTGTGTAATTTAACTAATTTGTGCATCGCATCCTGCAGCTTGCAACCTGCAGCTAGTTGCAATTGTCTCACGTTGCAACCGCATCGCCTGACAGCTTGGCTAACCAAATATAAATTGCAAATTGCTCGCTGAATACTTAAGCATCCTAGTGAAAGACAGACAGGCTGAAATGTCAGTAGATTGAATAACTAAGTGAAAAGAGGCACATCAATTGGAAAATTGTTCAATGGCGTTCTTTTATTCCTGGACTTTTCACAAATAACATATTTAAACATTCTGAAGATTTTTTATTTTAAATATAAAATGTCAAATATTAAGCGTCCGAAAAAATAAAGAAATCCAAAACTGTAACACAGAAAATTTCTCTAACACTTCCAACAGAGTGCGTTGGTTCGTTCCTTTTTTTGAATCTTTTGTTCTTTATCAATAGTGGTAGCAAAAAGCATCGCTTTTGTCCTTTGTTTACCAATGTCTAGACGTCGCTGGTGACTTGGCTCAAAAGCAGCGTTGCGTGGGCTTTCTGTCCCTTAAAGGCATTGTGTAAGTTTTAATGCAAAAATTCAACAGTTGATAAAATTGAATGCAAAACTTGGACAACGAGGTAAAATTCTATTTTGGTTACAGAACAATCGGAGTTTCATAACCAAAAAGGAGAAGAGAAAACTCTTAAGATTTGGAAAAGAGAATTAAGTTTTTAATGAGTAAACATTCAAGTTTGAAGATTAATATAAAAAAATATACACACAATTTGAAAAATTTGTAAACTTGAAAAAAAAGGAAAAGAAAACCCGCTTGCTTTTGTAGAGTACAAAGATGAGAGAGACTATTTGAAATCTGCATATTTATATTTCTATGTACTTACTTAAAACAGAAATTAACTAAAAACATTAGGTTTAAGGAAAGCGAATACATTTTAGCTTTTTACTGATTACAAAAGAAAATGGTGCGGCCGTCATTAAGAAGTTTCGCTAGCAAGAAATTAAAGATTATAATTACACGCAGAAAAGAGAGAATAGAACGATTTGTGGGATAACAGCAGCAAATTAAAAACTTTGCGTAAAATCCATTTTAACTTTTCAACAACTCATCGCTTAGAAGAGGCCAGGGCTGCCAGCTGGCGTTCTGAATTGAAAACAGCGAAAAAAAAACTCCAATCTGAGCCTGACAGGCAAACGTTTAACAAAGGCAATTGGAGTTGGAGGAGGAGCAGCAGGAGGAGTTATTGCAATCGCAGTTATTGCTGCTCCTGCTCCTGTGTGATGAACACGACGACATCCTTGACGCGCAACGACGACGGCCAGTTAACCAAAGTCACTCAAGGCAGACGCTAAGTTTTTTGCACACACTCTCTGCGAGGGATGGGGTGTTTGTAAGGTGTTTAGGTACAGGTTGGGTACATTTATACGAAGTTTTACCTCACAGAAAGACTAAAAGGTTCTGATAATATAGGAATTTGTCCAAGGTGTATTAATGATATTAAAGGATCTCGGAACAAATATTTTGAAAGGCAAATCGATGACTAAAAGAGAATAAATAAACGTTTTATAAACACATACATATACCTTAAAAAATTCATAAGAGCTCACCGATATTTTCCCATTGTTATACTAGTTTTAGGTACTCTTTTGAGCTTTTTGTACCGCATTTCCTTTTCCATATTATGCCCCATGTGGAGACCTGTACGAGCATCAGAGAGCGGAGATGAGATGGAGAGCGAGGCGCTCTCTCACGACGGCTAGGCTTGTATGCAGAGAGAGAGGAGAGTTAGTTGTTTGATAGACGCCGACTGAATCAGAGTAATAAACAGTGGTGCACCTGTACCAAAGTATCAAATATATGTGTTTTAGTTATTTACAGATTTACAGCGTTATTACACTGGCGACGAGTAAAATACACACGAATATTAATAATTAACGCAGTGCATTGAGAAATAAACAACGAGCGACCACAGGAGTCTCAAAATAACGCGTATAAAGTGAACGAATTTCAGCGCAAAGGAAAGAACGAAAAAAAGAACCGTTGCATTTGCGAGACACGCGCCAAAACTCGAAGTGTACATACATACATGTACATACATGTATGTATATGTGTATATGAAT